>OY755240.1:85489641-86089641 GCA_963576725.1 Azorinus chamasolen | reverse complement strand
CAGACTCAACTAAAAAGCTTTATAAGCATGGACCCAGATCTATATCATGTCAAAACAAACAGAGCAGACCGTCCTGTAGGAGGTGTCTGATCTGGGTCTACTCTGTTTGTAAATGTGTGAAAAGGTGTTTATATGAGGGAAAGGGTTAACCCTTTACTCCATGAATGTTCATGTAAGAAATAATGACATCATGAAATTATTTTTTTTATAATAGCACGTGGACACAGGAATCTTTGGCCATGAAAGAAACTGTAGAATCATGTCTATGTTATATTATAAGCAAACAGAGCAGACCCTGATCAGGAGCCGTCTGATCTGGGTCTAATCTGCTTGCAAAGACATAGAAATTTAAGGTGTACTTATGGGGTAAAGGGTTAAAGTCATAGTTATAATGAAATATGGAAGGTGGAATATTGTAGCCATTTTAGCAAGTAAAGAAACATCTTTCAAATTCCATTAGCAAACAGAGCAGAACCTGATCAGACGGCTCCTCTAGGATTTGGGTCTACTCTGCAAATGCGTGAAAAGGTGTTTATATGAAGGAAAGAGTTAATACACCTCTTATGTACATTTCTGGTCTTGTTGGTATGGTTACGGCAGAAGTATTGATTTTAACACTTTTGAAATAGTTAGGTTTGGAAGTAATTACTGTCAGATCATGACAACAAGAACCTTGTAAATAAAATTGACAGAAAGTTTTATTCGTGATTCAGGGTTGATATGACCATTTGAGATAACTACATATCTGTGCATGCTGACAGTCCAGCCACAAGCGTTTTCCAACTTTGCCCTTGCATGGGTGTAGTGATCTTCATAATTATAGTATATATGCACTATATGACTATACCAACATGATCTAACCACTTGTATGCGTAGGTGTCAAATGGTTGACAGTTGTTATGACAATTGTGTAAAGTCACATACAACCTGGAGTGGCTAATGAAAAAAGAATGTCCACTTAGTAGTGTTACCACAGTAAAATCATGTATATCCTTTAATTCATTGCGTGCTAGTGACAGATTCTCCCACCATTTATATAGTTTTTATCCAGATCACGCCTGATCTGAAATCTGCATGGTGCCTGATCTGAGAACCAACCTGTAAAACAGTTTGTCGCTCTGGCTCAGCTTCTCAAAAAAAAAAATCAGAAAAAAAATATACATGTACATGTAGTTTGGAAATGTTGCAGACGACAATTGAGCAGACAACAAAATTATTTAGCATGCAAAAGAGTTCATATTCCAAGTGGACTTGCTCATTTGTGGTTATACAGTAAAACCCTCTTAACCCTTTCCCTGTTCTATACCTACTGAATATTCATGGAAAAATTGGTTATAATTAAATATGGAAGATGGAACATGGTCTTCACATTCTGCAACATCAAATTCTTTAGTTTTTGCACTTTAACACTTTGTCATCAGCTAAAAATGTCTGCTACAAAATCTTAAAGTTAATTTTGCTTTTTTTCTCTTCAAAGATATATTCAGAGTGTTTCTATGCTGATGGCTTAGTTAGGGAAATTATAATAATACCAGTTTAGCATACAGTTGAGATGTGACGAAACTGAGTTTCGTGTCCAGAATCCTTGTGCTTGACGTTGATTGTGTTTTAAACTCATTTGTTTTTTTAAAGAAAAAAGTTAAATATTACCATTTAGCCTTGGTGTCATCGTCGTCATGGAGCAAAAACTTTGACATTTTGTCTCAGTTTTGATATCAGTAGTATCCCTATCAAAGTTTATACACTTGTTCACTATCATTAACTTCTAAAATCTGGTATGGGGCCATTACTCTGTTATGCATATATAACCCTTTAAGACCTTTTTTTCACACCTTTGCAAACTGAGTAGACCCAGATCAGACTGAGCTTTTGTAGGAGCTGTTACAGAGCTACAGATAACTGTGCTTACTCAAATACTAAACTCACCATTTCTCCACCAAACCCTATGTTTTCAGGGTCTGCTCTGTTTGCTTTTAAAATTGTAAAGGTCTGATCCTACAATTTCTGCTATAGCAAACAGATCATGTAGTCATACACCTTTATAAAACTTCAGCTAATAAATATTTGTGGTGCCATTATAGTCTATATAAACATTCATGACAGAAAGGTAAAAGAGTTATAGTCCATTAAAATGGCACCTGCTTGCATTGCTCATATTGTGTTTTTCAGCATTAAAGGCACAAAGATGTTGAAACTTGGTGGAAAGAAGATCTAATTAGTGCTTTCTTTTGCAGATGTGTGATAAGATATTTATATGAAGGAAAGGGGTAACCTTTTCCCTGTTTAATATTCATGTTAGAAAATTAACTGAATTTTTATAATGACATGTACATATACACGGGATGTTTTGGCTCAGACAGAAACTGTAGAATAAGATCTATATTAAATCATAAGCAAACAGAGCAGACCCTGATTAGACAGCTCCTACAGGAGTCATCTGATCTGGGTCTACTCTGTTTGCAAATGTGTGAAAACATGTTGATATGTACAATGTATCTTGACGACACACCAAGTTACTCTGTCTCATCTTGATCCAAGCTGTTTGTAAATGCCAGTTAGGTCATGATGAGCAGGTAATGCTGGAAAAAAATCTCTGAAGTTGTCTTTTCGAATAAACATGAGCCACTCTACCACTCCCCTCTGGGAATTCCTTGTATGAAATTGGTAAACTGTGAAAGATAAGCATCAGGCAAATTTTAGCCCTTCTACTGTAATTCAAGACCTTACTCTCGTTTGCAAACTTCTTGGATCCAGATGAGATGCCAAGGAAATGAGCATCTAATCAGGCTGTTTGACACTTGGTCAATGGTTTCTGAAAAGATCGATCAAATCTGATGTAGTCAAAATTGAACCAGATCCTAATTTTAGCCTTCATTGTTTTGTTATGGCGGTGGGTAAGGGATAAGAGATAAACATCACTCTTTGCTCGATCCAGAGGGATGTTGTCTCAGTGCTAGTTTCAAATGAGTTCGATCCAGATGCTGTAATAACTCGGTATAATGTTAACCCATTCCTCCATAGGCTATTTTTAGATCCAACCTCTTTGAATAAATCTACCGAAAAGGAGCATTAACTAGAGAAAAGGAAAATTTTAGAATTGTGTAGTTTGAAACCATTGTGGTAAATAGAGCATTTGCTCCTATAGGAGCAAATGCTCTATTTATCACAATGGTTTCAAGAAGTTGTTATTACAGTGGCGTAGAAAGGCGTGTTTATGGAGGAAAGGGTAAATCATAATCAAAACTATTTGACACTCTTATACAGTAGAACTTGTCTTAAGCGACCATCAAAAAGAGGTACATGTATATATTTTTTAACTGTAGGGCAGGTGGTATCTTAATGCAGGTCAAAAGTAATGCAGAAAGCTCCTGTGGGAGCTTTCTTCATTACTTTTGTCCTGCATTAAGTTACCATCTGCTTTTTAAGATACCTGTGTCAAACCAATAATTATATGGTCGCTTAAAACAGGTTCTAATGTAATTAACTTTGAAAAGAAGTGAAAGGAAAGTATAATTTGAAAAAAAATGCGGTAGACAGATTTTCGCAGACATTTACTTAGTGTGCTGAGGGTCTTCTGACTGTTAAGACAGTTTAGATCCAGATGAGACACAAAGTAAATTAGCCTTTGCTTTTTCACGCCTTTGCAAACAAAGTATATCCTGATCAGATGGCTTCTGTAGGAGCCATCTGTAGGAGCCATCTGGTCAGGGTCTGCTTTGTTTGCCTACAGAATAATAAAGATCTTATTCTTAATAACCCTTTCTCTGTTCTTTGTGTAAAAAATACAGACACCACGAAAATTTGTTTTATAAGGAGATACATGTATGTACATTGGAGTTTTTGGTATATGTACATAAGAGTTTTTGGTAATGGTAGAAACTTATAAGATATATTCTACATATAATTTCATAAGCAAACTGACATACCCTGCTCTGATGACTCCTACAGGAGCCATGTTATCTTTTTCAACTCTGTTTGCTAAGGCATAAAAAAGAGAGTTTATATTAGGAAAAGGATTAACCAGTTACTCCATAAATAAACCTTTCTACTCCTTTGCAAACAAGAGCCATCTGATCAGGGTCTACTCTGTTTGTTTATGATATTATATAGAATCTAAGGTAGGAATTTACAATTGTAAATTTACAATTTACATTACCAAAACTTCCTGCATCCATGTTCTGTAATAACAATTTACCCTTTCCCTCATATAAACGCTGTTTCATGCATTTGCAAACAGAGAAGACCCAGATCAGATGGCTCCTATACAAATGTAGGAGCAGTCTGATCATGATCTGCTCTGTTTGCTATAGAATTTGATGAATCTGTTTTGTACTTTCTAAAATGGCTACTATAATGTTACACCTTTTATATTTCTTTACAACTATTTCGTCCATGAATATTCAGTGGATGTTGAAATTTGGAATAAAATTATATAGAACAGGGAAAGGGTTTAAACTTTTACTCATTGAATATCATATAAGAAACAATGACCACATGAATATTAATTAGATTAATTGTTATACATTTAATATTTTGTGACCTGTGTGTCTTTTTTAAACAAAAGAAAAGTCCCACATCTAAGGTTCAATCCGTTAGAACATCCGTTCGTCCGTTAGCTACATCTTTAACCGCTCATTAACTTGACAACTATAAGCTTTTAGGTGTAGACAATCCTTATACATAACAAGGAAGTAGGTCATGGCCAGTAGATGACCCGATTGATTTTGAAGTGAAATGTCAAGGTCACAGTGACCTTCAACTCAAAAATCTTGTCCCCTCAAAAACTTGATATGTATTAGGTGTGCTGTCTTCATATTTGGTAGGAAGGTTGGTCATGGCCAGTAGATGACCCCTATTGATTTTTAGGTCAAAGGTCAAGGTCCCAGTGACTTTCAGTCAAGAAAACATGTCAGCTCAATAACTTGATAAGTATTAGGTGTGCTGTCTTCATACTTAGAGCTGTTTTTCATGGTCAGTAGATGACCCCTATTGATTTTGAGGTCAGTCGGTAAGGTCAAGGTCACCGTGACCTTCAACTCAAAATCTTGTTAAAATGGCTGCAATATTCCAACATCTAGTATAAATATTTTGTCCATGAATACTCAGTAGGTTTTGAAATTTGGACTGTATGTAGATTACAGGGAAAGGGTTAATTCTTTGCGCACTAGTGGCAAAATAAACAGTTTGGCTCTATATTAGACGGGACATAATGTGGCATTTTATCATGATTCTGACTTTTTGACACTCTTCCCATATTTTTGCAAAGACTTGAGAGAAATTTTAATTTAAAAATTGAAGCAGATGTCAATTGTTGCAGACGAAAAATTACTTAATGTGCAAAGAGTTAGATCTTAGCACGCTGCATGGCATTTGCAGTCACCTGTGCAACCAGAACTGCATCACATTTAAAGTAATTACATACAGTGTTTCTGAAAAGAAAGGGCAGGAAAAAAGTATTTAAAATTTAGCTAAGACAGTTTTTTGAAGAAGATACCGGTAATGACTATGCATGCAAATACCTAAAATAAATGCAACACAATCATGTTCATCATGTCTGTTTTTCAGAAAGAAAACTCATGGATATTCAGACATAAATTCATGAAATGAATATTCATTTACTAGAGTTTTTTGCCATTTCAGAATCTGTAAAATCAGATCTCTATTATTGTGTAACAAACAGAGTAGACCCTGGTCGGTAGATCTTATCTTGGGCTACTCTGTTTACAAAGATGCTATGAGCTACAATAAAACCCCTATAAACTGGAATTCTAGTAGAGAAGAGTTTAGATACTAAATTAAGACAGCAAGCTGCCTAATGCAGGGTGAAAGTCGTGCAGAAAGCTCCTCCTAGAGGAGCTTTCTTTCTAGGAGCTTTCTGCATGACTATCACCCAGCATAAAGCTCTTTTTTGTTTACTCCAAATTTCAATACTTACTGAATATTCATGGGCAAAGTAGTTATAATGAAATATGGTAGGTGGAACATTGTAGCCATTTTAGAAAGTAAAGAAACAGAACTATCGAATTCTGTCAGCAAACAGAGCAGACCCTGATCAGACAGTTCTATAGGAACTGTCTGATCTTGGTCTACTCTGTTTGCATATTCGTGAAGACACATTTATATGGGGGGAAAGGTAATAAGTAATAATTTTTCCTAAACAAGTATCAACCAGTTTGGCATCTCAACAAGTGTCAACCAGTTTTGCATCTCATTTGGATATAAACTGTGTGCATATTGGTTATCACTATAGATCTCCGCAAGCTTTTATTTCTTAGCATGCCAAATTCTGGTAGTTGTTCTCGGAAAAAATCTGCTTGAAAATTATAATTATATTCTTCTAATCTTTGTATACCCTCCTCTTCCCCCCCCCCCCCCCCCCCCCCTTTCCCCCGTCCTCCTTCTCCTGGGGGCATGTTGTTTTTGCACTGTCTGTTGGTTGGTACTGGTTTGTTTGTTTGTCCCAAACTTTACAGTTGGCAATGATTTTGTAACCATTGCACGTACATACTTCAAACTTGGCATGCATTTGCAACTTAAGGAGGCAATAGTTTTAGGGGAACTTACTTATTTAGATTAGCGTTAATTTTGTTGCCATTCAACATACATACTTCAAACTTGACATGTAAAAATTATGCAACTTATGGAGGCAAATAGTTTTAGGGTTGACTTATTAAGGTCAAGGTCATACATCAAGGTCATATCGGGGCATAGTGTTTCACAAACACATCTTGTTCAAAAATGAATCCTCCGTGTGAAACAGTTTTGATCCAAGTTTTGTTGGTATTTTATCTGGATCCAGATTTGTTGCAATGGATGTATGGATTTCCTTTGTTAACTTGTTAAGAGTCTTTGGTAAATTTGTGAGAAAAAAACCCAACTGAGTTTGGATCCAGATGCAGAGATGTACAGTAGAACCAGTCACCAAAAATACATTTAATTATGAGTCTGTAAGGCATGTGGTAGCTTAACACAGGTCAATAGTAATGCAGAAAGCTCCTGTAGGAGGCCCTGCATTAAGCTACCACCTGATTTTTAACTGTGGCAGTGACTCTTATGATCAATAAATGAGCCTGAGCCAAAACAACATGTGTACATATGCCATCATAAACATTCAGCTAATAAATATTCATGGTGTCATTATTCCTTCATGAATATTTAACATGGTTAATGGAAATGGTTAATCTTGATAAATATGGCAGACAAGTTTACCTAATAAATATTTACAGTTAACTTGTTACCTGTTCAGTATGCATGAAAGAAATAATGACATCATGAATATTTATTAGTTGACTTTTTATATCATTGCATGAACACAGGATTTTTTTAACTTTAGTACAAACTATGGAATCGCATTTGTATAATTCCATTAGTAAACAAAGCAGACCCAGGTCTGGATACTCAGATCAACTTTTTAATGGTTTATCTCATAAATTCTTATGCAAGAATCTATCTCTTTATGAATAATCATAAATTTGAATTGACTGCATTGTTATAATGGTACATAAACAAGGGAATCTGCTACTTATATACCAGAAACCTTAGAATCAGTTCTGTATACTTCTTATAATAAGCAAACAGATCAGACCCTGATCAGATAACTCCTTTAGGAGCTGTCTGATATGTGTTCACTCTGTTTGAAAAGTTGTATAGAAGCATATTTATTGAGTGAAAGGTTTAAAAAAAGAGAGGATAATAATCTACTGTAAAACTTGAAACGGAGAATATTTTTGCAGACAGCAGCTACTTAGCATGTAGGAGTTAATGGACAAGCATACATTACTCGTCATGCATTTTTTCTCTTACCTGCAGGATGTGGTTTTAGTATACACTGATGTGTTCAAAAGACCACACACTGAATAAAACAGCCATTACTGCTGCTGTCCTTTAGGTAAGTCTGATTTTTTTCTGTTTTTTTTTTTCCTCTTTCTTTTACTACTGACCTTTTCCTTTATATATATGCCATTTCATGCCTTTGCAAACAGAGTAGACCCAGATCAGAAACTGCTGTAGGAACTGTCTGATCCACAGGGGTCTGTACCGTTTCATGGGTGTCTATATGTACTGTATACTAAAATAGTATATATAGACTGTTATGAAGCAGTACATACAGACCCCTGTGGTCTGATCAGGGTCTGCTCTGTTTGTTTATGGTGTAATATAGATATGATTCTACAATTTCTGCCATAGCCAACATTTCCTGTGTCCATGTTCCATGATAAATTAATTTAATTAATATTCATGTTGTGTCATTATTTCTTTCATGAATATTTATGGCGTAAAGGGCTAATAAACCCGTGAAGGCCCTGGGGAGCTTGGGCATTCTAATATTTAGGGTATGGTACAGTATCTTTGTTTGCTAAAAAGCATTTCTATGGAGTGAAGGGTTAACCCTTTCTCTCATGAACATTTATGCATGAATTGATCATTTCATGAATACTCTTTTAAGCCTTTCCGTGTTCAATATTCTTGTAAGAAATAATGATGTCATGAATGTTATAATGAGGTGAACTATTTAAAGCATTATTAAAAAAGGATTTTTTGACTGGCAGAGAGTGTAGAATTAGATCTATATAATAAGCAAACAGAGCAGACCCTGGTCAGACAACTCCTATAGGAGCCATCTGATCTGGGTCTACTCTGTTTGCAAATGCGTGAAAATGCATTATATGAGGGTAAACTTAATTTTCATTGGAAAATTTTTTAAGAGAATTTTTGGCTTAGACAAAAAATGTAGGATCAGACCTGTATGATTTCATAAGCAAACAGAACAGACCCTGATTAGACAGAGGCAAAGGTGTTTATATGAGGAAAAATGTTAACTCTTTTCTCCATATACAGTAAATCCTCTCTATAACGGTCACTAAATTACATCAAGTATTTTCTGTTAAAGGCAGGTGGTTGCTTAAAGCAAGGTGAAAGTAAAACAGAACGCTCCTATAGGAGTGTTCTGTTTTACTCTCACCTTGCTTTAAGCAACCACCTGCCCTAAATACCAACTAATTAACACAATTTAGTGGCCATGATAGAGAGGTTTTACTGTACATGCCTTTGCAAACAGAGTAGATCCAGATCAGATGGCTCCTATATGAACCTTCTGATCAGGGTGTGCTCTGTATGCTTATGAAATAATATAAATATGATTCTACAGTTTTTGCCATGACCAAAAAATTATATGTTCATGTGCCTTAATAAAAATTAATCTAATTAATATTCATGATGTAATTATTTCTGACATGAATAATCATGGAGTAAAGGGGTAATCCTTTTCTTCATATAAACATGTTTTCATGCATTTGCAAACAGAGTAGACCCAGATCCAACTGTTCCTGTTTGCTATTGGAATTTGGTAGATCTGTTTCTTTTAGTTTCTAAAATGGCTACAAGGTTCCACCTTCCATATTTTAACCATGAATATTCAGTAGGTATTGAAATTCGGAATGAATATAGAACAGGTAAAGGGTTAATGGGTCATTTGTGCAGCTTGACAGCTATGTGTCATTTCGTACGTAGTGGACAGATTGTGTGCTATTTTCATTTGCACTTCCTCATTTCTTTAAACCTTCGAATGCTGATTGTTCACAGTGGAATGTTCCATCATCATTCAATAATAGTCTATTCAATATGAAAGGATATATATATATCATATTATGAAAGAGAATTATAAACAGGTCAGACCCTGATTAGAGGTCTTCTCTGGGAGCCCTCTGATCTTGGTCTACACTGTTTGCATATACATGTACCTGAGTACATTTGTTTTCTACATTCAAAGGGTTAATGCAATGTCTCCAGGGCATTTGACCATCCTAAAACATTAGTTTGCTTACCAAATTGTTGTTTGCTCAAATTTTTCTTATTCCTCCAGAGGTCCAGATAAGATGCGCAAATTAAAACATTTTCAGGAATAACTTCTTTATTTCTCCACCAAACCCTATGTTGTGACCACTCTTTAGAATCACCTTGAAGAGACGATAAGGTTAGTACTTGAGTACACACGTTTAACCGATGCTCTATGCCTCAGTTTTGAAATGCAAATAATATTCTCTCACTCTAAAAAATCGCACAAGATTAGCTTAATGTAATTTAACCCTTTGTTGGCAATAAGTAAACTGTCAATTGCATACACTGTAGACCCAGGTCAGAGAGATCCTAAAGAGCCCTTTGAAAAGGGGTTTGCTCTGTTTAAAATTCCCTCACAAATTATACCCTTTCATACAGTGATACTAAATTGACTCTGTTGTTAAGCAATGGTGGACTATTTTGCACCTTGAAATTTCTGCGTACAATGCAGAATATTTCATATAGGTGGGTGAGAAATGTTTGTTTAACTATAGATTCCTATTAGTATGAAATGATTACACTTTTCTGCTGGATTTGAATGACACACAATGCAGACCCTGATTAGAGAGCTCCCATATGTAATCCTCTTTAAGGGAATCGTCTGAACTGAGTCTACACTTTTGCAAATGCCAGTTAATCCATTACATCATAGGCTATTTTTAGATACAACCTCTTTGTATAAATCTACCAAAAAGGAGCATTAACTAGAGAAAAGGAAAGGTTTATATAGAATTTTGTAGTTTGAAACCATTGTGATAAATAGAGCATTTGCTCCTATAGGAGCAAATGCTCTATTTATCACAATGGTTTCACACTGACTTTTACAGAGTCATCAAAAGTCATCAATATGAGGCAATGGATTAACCTGTACCTGGCATTCAAAGGGCTAATGGAAGACCCATGACTATTGATTTAATTAATTTAGTTCTCTATTTCAACAGGAATGGTAGGCAACATGACAGAATTTTGTTGCCATGCCAACAATTTTCTGAGAGACTGGTAACTGTAATGGTTGCAGCTCAAGTGACAGAAGATAGCTCACACCAGTGACAGACAGTGGTGTTTCCTCTATCAGTAAGTGATATATTGTACAACCTCTCATCCCTTTACTCCATGAATACACCTTTCTGCGCCTTTGCAAACAGAGTAGACCCATATCAGATGGCTCCTGTAGGAGTCGTCTGATCAGGGTGTGCTCTGTTTGCTTATGAAGTAATATAAACATCATTTTACAGTTTCATTCAATGGCAATATTTCCTGTGTTTATATATCATTATAAAAATGAATCCAATTAATATTCGTGACATCATTATTTCTGATATTCACGGAGTAAAGGATTAGTCTTTTCTTTCATGAGTATTCATGTAAGAAATAATGATTTCATGAATTCTAATTAGAATTTTGTTTAAATGGCATATGGACAAGAATATTTGGCCATAATGGAAACTGTAGAATCAAATCTGTATTATTCCATAAACAAACAGCAGACGCTAGTCAGTCATCGCTTAAAAGAGCTGTCTGATCTGGATCTACCCTGTTTTAAAAGCTGTTATTAGGTGTATCTATGGTGCAAAGGCTTCAATTATCATTTAACCCATTACCTCATAGGCTATTTTTTGACCCAATCTCTTTGAAAAAAATCTACCAAAAATGAGCATTTACTAGAGAAAAGGAAAGTTTTAGAATTGTATAGTTACGAAACCGTTGTGATAAATAGAGCATTTGGTCCTATGGAGCAAATGCTCTATTTAACACAATGGTTTCAAAAGTTGGCCTTTACAGAGGTGTCAGAATGTGTCACTAGGAGGGAATGGGTTAATAGATGTGTTAAGTCGTAGATCAGTAGGACAGGTGATAGCTTATAAATGAACACAATGGTTATGGGGAACTGTTTGCATGAAGCAGCCTTTTACTTTTTGTATCAGCACATAGGGATCACTTGTCTGCCCATCTGTCTGTCTATCTTGGTTTCAGTTTTACTTTAACATGTATGTAATTCTTGATTTTAACCTTCTGACTGCAGAATAGCTGTCTGAAAAAATGCCCTCTGATGAAAATGGTTCAATATTTGACTCTTACCATGCAGAGAAAATTTGTGATGGCCCTTTGCAGACAGTTATCATCTAGACCAAACATCTCATTAGAATTCAATCTGAGGCTCTAACACTGTTTTCCTGCCTCTGCAAACAGAGTAGACCTAGATCACACAACTCCTGTAGGAGCCATCGGATCAGGGTTTGCTTCATTTGATTATGGAATTATATAAGACTGCTTCAACATTTTCTGCCATGATCAAACTTACTTTTGTTTATATGTCATTAAAACATCAGTGAATAAATATCTATATGTCATTATTTCTTACAGGAATATTAATTAGGTAAGGGGTTAAGATAGTTTTTTAGTTTATTTTAACTATGTGCATACCAAGTAATTGTGGTCTCCAAATATCTGCAACAATGTTTTCGCCCAAAATCTAGACAAAGGGTATATTGTTTATGATTTGTCTGTCTGTTTGTTTATTTGTCTGAAATGTTAATATTGAACATATGTATGTACACAACTTTTACACACACATGGGCTACCCATTCATTCAGAAATCGACACAATCTACGTTATTATACGGTTACGGCCGACTTTTTTACCACGTGACCAAGGAGGATCAACAATAATGACAGAAGAAATAACCCATTCATGAAATTAAGCTGGACTCAATGACGGAAAATTGATGTAGGCTGGACAGTATAAATTATAAATATAAAGAATTTACTTTTTAAACTTTTTGATAGAATTTATTTGAACTTCATTTAAGGCTCTGAAAATATACAGAAATTGTTAATGTGTCACCACATTTCTGTGAATATTCATTTGTAATTGACATTAGTTGCTATAAACATTGTATTATGTTTAATGCAATAAAATTGATTGAATTGAATTGTATGCTTGCAGGTACAATGTGCTATGAAAAGTATGTAGTGTAACACAATGTAATATGCTCATTAACCCTTTACTCCATAGATAAGCCTATTAACACCTCTGCAAACAGAGGAGACCCAGATCAGATGACTCCTGTAGGAGCTGTCTGATCAGGGTCTGTTCTGTTTGCTTATGAAATAATATAGATATGAATAATGATTCAACAGATTCGTCCATGGGAAAAAAATCATGTGTCCATATGCCATTATAACAATTAATCTAATTAATATTCATGATGTCATTATTTCTTACATGAATATTCATGGAGTAATGGATTATTACCTAAATACAGTAGTTATTCTTACATAAATATTCATGAAGTAAAGGCGTAACACTGTACCTGATGAATTTTCATGCAAGAAATAAAAATGTTAACCCATTCCATCATAGGCTATTTTTAGACACAGCCTCTTTGAATAAATCTACTGAAAAGGAGCGTTTACTAGAGAAAAGGAAAATGTTAGAATTGTGCAGTTTTTAAATCATTGTGATAAATAGAGCATTTGCTCCATAGGAGCGAATGCTCTATTTATCACAATGGTTTCAAGAAGTGACTTTTACAGAGGCGTAGAATGGCGTATTTATGGAGGAAAGGGTTAAAGAATGTTTATTAGCTGAAATTGTTTAGTAGCATATGAACACAGGAGGTTGTGGCAGTTGCAGAATCTATATTATTCGATACACAAGTAAGGCAGAGCCTGATTAAACAACACCTATTTTCCCACCAATCCACAGTCTACTCAAATATTAGAATTATTAGACAATAGATAAAGGTGCCTATTGAAATACAGTAGAACCCCTCTAATGCGACATCTTGAACAATAATCAAAGCTGTCTTTACAAGCAGGTCCTATAGGAGCTTTCTGCATTACTTTCGTCCTGCATTAAGGTACCACCTGCCTCTGCCACCCAGAATTATGCCCCTTTTTGGTGATCGGTTTAAAGGAGCTACTATTTGAAATATTTTAACCCTTTCCTTCATGTAATGGTAAATACAATGTTTCTGACTGATGAATATCAATGATACATTTTAAGTAGAAGCATTCTTTTTGTGACAATGTTTCTTTGAGGAATTTAGGATGAGGTGACCGATTCAGGGCAGTCATGGCCCTCTTGTAGTCTATTTTGTATACTTTAGATTTATGACTAATGATGATGACAC
This sequence comes from Azorinus chamasolen, assembly GCA_963576725.1. Classification (NCBI taxonomy): domain Eukaryota; kingdom Metazoa; phylum Mollusca; class Bivalvia; order Cardiida; family Solecurtidae; genus Azorinus; species Azorinus chamasolen. Next base: position 86,075,669 of record OY755240.1, on the reverse strand, counting down.
CAATTGAATGACCATAAATATCTTTAAGTGTTTTGACAAGTGAGTTCTGCCTCCTACTTTTAGTCACTTGATGACTTCTTGAAATAATGTTATGAATATTTATTAGCTGAATATATATATATATTGGTATAATTATGAGCACATGATTTTTGAAGTTGGCAGAAGGTAAAAGGCTATTATTTTGTTTTTCAAAATTGTTTTTGCTGAAATTCTCAGAAGATTTTTACCTCTTCCATTTTTCCTTAAAAATACAGACAGAATCATAATAAGACAAGAGTTACTCAGTGTCTCATCTGGATCCAGACTGTTTACAAAGCTTATCACAAATTCATTGCTAGCAAGCAAAGAGTTAACCCTAATAATGTCTGCCCCAGTCTCTGATTTGCTAAACTTTCCACAGACTTTCAATTCGATCAAACTTTTGAGAAACTATTGACTGCATGAATGTCAAACAGCTTGGATCCTGATGAGACACTTAGTTACTTGACATCTAATCTGGATCTGAGCTGTTCGTAAATGCCATCAATGATGCAACCAGCATGAAAATAGTTAAGAACAATACAGGTGAGTTATTGCAGTATTGTTTTTGCTAGTTCACAAGCCCTTCACTGAAATCCTTTAGTATGCCACTATTCCAAAATGAAATAAGTGATACCCTAATTACCCGAAGTACCCAGTAGTCAGACCCAGTATATATGCTAACCCATTATTCAAAGAATATTCATTTAAGAAGTAATGACATATTGTTGTAATAGCACATGAACGCAGGGATTTTTGGTCATGGCAGAAACTGCAGAATCATATCTATATTATAAGTAAACAGAGCAGACCCTGATCAGGTGGCTCCTACCAGAGCCATTTGATCTGGGTCTACTCTGTTTGAAAAGGTATAGAAATGCATATTTATGGCGTTAAGGGAGTAAAGGGTTAAGCTGATACGTCAGTTTGGCACCATTTGAACTCTTTCATCACTGAATTTTCGGAGTGACATATGCCCATTGTGGCATTTATCCGCAGAATTATCTCCCCTTGAACTCGGAGTATGTTTTGTCGTTTTGGCATGAAGCTTGGGGAGTTCGTGTTACTAACTCCTCCTTCAAGTTTAAAGTTATTGAATTATCATTTCTTGCCGTACATAATTAGCAGATGTGCCTAACACAATATTTTCATATGTTTTGTTGCAAGATTTACAGAATTAATTCCCTTTTAACTCTTGAGTATTTTTGTGTTTTGGTCCTGTTACATGGGTAGTTAGTGTCACAAACTTGGATTTTCAATCAAAGCTGCTGTGTAGGGGTATTTATCACCTTTAGTGATAGTTGTAGTTACATGTAACTCTTTACTCCATAGATATGCTTTTTAACACCTTTGCAAACAAAGTAGACCCAGATCAGATAGCTCCCGTAGGACCTGTCTAATCAGGGTCTGTTTAGTATGCTAATGGAATTGACATCCTTTCGGACTGTCTGAATTTGTCGGATACATCAGTGTGTCGGTAAAGTCAGGGTCAGCCGATCAACCATCGCAAAATGGGAAGTTAAAGGGACAGAAGTAAAATATACAACATAGATAAAACATTGCCTCTTGATGTTTATAATACACTCAGCAGGGATGCTGAATCAAATATTTTTGCAGTATCAAATTGCTTCCCTTTCGGCCACTGATAATTTGCTAATTCAAAACTTCAAGGACAACTCGGGACTGCGTCATTAAACCGCTTTCAGACTTGTTGATTATTTAAAGATGTATTATGCGCATTGTTCGTATTAATCAATTAATACCAGAAGCTGTACACGTATAAATACAACGAAAATAATGCTTACAATCCATTTTCCAACAGGATATAATTATTTTTTCAGCTAAATATAATCGATGTCAGAATACTGCTAAATTATTAAAAAGGAGGCTCCTGTTTAGAAACGGAGATTTATATGGAAATCAGTGGACATCTTTGGCCAAGTTCTGAATGACTCCGATTCTATTTCGGAACAACGTTTTGAATATTAATTAGGTTGCTTTCACATGTACAATGGCTGACACTGGTTGTTGACAACATATTATGCCCCCCAGATAAGATTTGGGGGGCATATTGTTTTTGCCCTGTCTGTCTGTCTGTCTGTCTGTTTGTCTGTTTGTTTGTCAGCAACTTTAACATTGGTAATAACTTTTGAGCCAGTACAGATAGAGACTTGATATTTGGTATGCATATGTATCTCATGAAGCCGCATATTTTGAGGGGTGATATGTCAAGGTCAAGGTCATTCTTCAAGGTCAGAGGTCAAATATATGGGTCAAATCACTGACTTTAACATTGGCCATAACTTTTGGACCAGTAGAGATAGAGACTTGATATTTAGCATGCTTGTGTATCTCATGAAGCTGCACATTTTGAGGGGTGACATGTCAAGGTCAAGGTCATCTTCAGGGTCAAAGGTCAAATTGCCTGTTTTTAGCTCACCAGAGCACAAAGTGCTCAGGGTGAGCTTTTGTGATCGCCTGATGTCCGTCGTCCGTCGGCGTGCGTCGTGCGTCCTGTGTCGTGCGTCGTCCGTCGTTCGTCGTCAACAATTTGAACCTTTAAAGTTCTTCTCCTCTGAATCTACAGGGGTCTCAGCTTTCATCTTTGGCACATAGCATCATATGTAGGTCCTCTACAAAAGTTATATAAATTATACCCCTGGGGTCAAAATTGGCCCTGCCCCAGGGGTTTTCAGTTTTCAATAGAAACATATAGTGAAAACTTTGAACATCATCTCCTCTAAAACTAGAAGGTCCTCAGCTTTCATATTTGGCACATAGCTTCAACTTGAGGACTTCTACAAAAGTTATATAAATTATGCCCCTAGGGTCAAAATTGGTCCCACCCCAGGGATATCCAGTTTTTGCTAGCTGACTGCGTAAACAGCCTATGGGATCACCAGTTATGCATAGGAAAAACTTTAAAAATATTCTTGTCAGAAACTACATGTCCCAGAGCTTAGATATTTGGTGTATAGATTTACTTAGCATAACTTTATGGGTTTTATAAGTATCATAGTTCTGGGGTTAAAATTGACTCGGCCCTGTGTGTATATACTTCTTTACACCAGAAATTACATTCTAAAGGTTTCTCCTTAATATCATTCTTAACTGAGACCAGTCAGTGGGACTTCTTATATAATCACCCTTAGCCTGATCGGTAGAGTAGAAATTGTGTTTAGACAAATAACACACACTCATTTAAGATTGAGAAAACTGGATAATTCTCAAAATGCAGAATACTGTTAAAGCTTTTTTTCATACCTATGCCCTGCATTAAGCTACCAGCTATCAATATAGAGCATATCTGTTGTGAATTTCAGCTTAACTCTTTGCATGCTGGGTAATTTTGTCATCTGCTAAATTGTTGTCTGCAGCATATTCACAAGTTATCCTAACTACACACTTTCTTACTGAGTTTTTCAGAAGTTCAGTCTCATTGACAAACAGTTCGGATATCAGATCAGGCACCACATTATGTTGGCCCTGATCTGGATCCAAACTGTTTGCATAGGTCATTAGTGGTGGGAGAATCCCACTACACACTTTCTTTCTAAGTTTTTCAGAAGTTCAGTCTCATTGACAATCAGTTTGGATATCAGATCAGGCACCACATTATGTTGGCCCTGATCTGGATCCAAACTGTTTGCATAGGTCATTAGTGGCGGGAGAATCCCACTACACACAGAAGTTCAGTCTCATTTACAAACAATTTGGATATCAGATCAGGCCCCACATTATGTGGGGCCTGATCTGGATCCAAACTGTTTGCATAGGTCATTAGTGGTGGGAGAATCCACCTCTAGCATCCAAAGAATACAAGATCCAGTGGTCTAATGCTCTATCCATTCTTTCACTACATTCTTTTAGCATCATGTTCAGGTCCTCTACAAAAGTTATATAAATTGTGTCCCTGGGGTCAAAATTGGCACCGCCCCTAGGGTGTTAAGTTTTCAATAGAAACATATAGTGAAAACTTTGAAAATCTTCTCCTCTTATTGTCTGGTGAGCGATGTCAGGGCCATTCTGGCCCTCTTGTTTGTCTGTAACTTTAATGCAACTTTAACATTGGTCATAACTTTTGAGTCAGTACAGATAGAGACTTGATATTTGGCATGCATATGTATATCATGAAGCCGCACATTTTGAGGGGTAAAATGTCAAGGTCAAGGTCATTCTTCAAGGTCAGAGGTCAAATATATGGGTCAAATTACCGACTTTAACATTGGCCATAACTTTTTGACCAGTAGAGACAGAGACTTGATATTTTGCATGCGTGTGTATCTCATGAAGCTGCACATTTTGAGGGGTGAAATGTCAAGGTCAAGGTCATACTTCAGGGTCAAAGGTCAAATTGTCTGTTTCTTTGTCTGTAACTTTAACATTGGTCATTACTTTTGAGCCAGTACAGCTAGTGACTTGATATTTGGCATGCATATATATCTCATAAAAAGGCACATTTTGAGGGGTGACATGTCAAGGTCAAGGTCATCTTTAAAGGTCAGAGGTCAAACACATGGGTCAAATCACCGACTTTAACATTGGTCATAACTTTTGAACCAGTACAGATAGAGACTTGATATGTGGCATGCTTGTGTATGCCATGAAGCTGCACAGTGTGAGGGGTGAAATGTCAAGGTCATTCTTCAGGGTCAAAGGTCACCAACTTCAAATTGGCCATAACTTTTGAACCAATAGAGATAAAGTCTTAATATTTGGTATGCATGTGTATCTCATGAAGCTGCACATTTTAGGGGGTGACATTTCAAGGTCAAGGTCATCTTTCAGGGTCAAAGGTCACTGACTTTAGCATTGGCCATTACTTTTGAACCAGTAGAGATACAGACTTGATAGTTGGTATACGTGTGTTTCTCATTTTGCTGCACAGTTTGAGGGGTAACATGTCAAGGTCAAGGTCATCCTTCATGGTCAAAGGTCACAAACTTTAACATTGGCCATAACATTTGAACCAGTAGAGATACAGACTTGATATGTGGTATGCATGTGCACCCCATGAAGCTGCACAGTTTGAGGGGTGACAGGTCAAGATCAAGGTCATCCTTTAGGGTCAAATATCATATCGAGGGGGCATAGTGTTTCATAAACACATCTTGTTATACATCGAATGTAAATTTTAATCTTACGACAGATTCCGGTGAATGGCAAACGCTGTTCCATTGATTTCCGTGGCAATGCATTTTCTGGGTTTTTTTCGACACAAGCAACCATTTACTAACCGTATTGTTTAGTGTTAAATAAGTGTTAAGGTACATAGATTTCGATTCTGAAGTCAGTTTGAAACACAAAATTTGCGTAAATTTGCATAGGATACATCTTTAACCCTTTCCTTCATATAAATGCCTTTTCACCCATTGCAAACAGAGTAGATACAGATCAGGGTCTGCTCTGTTTGCCAATGGAAATTGATAGATCTGTCTCTTTACTATCTAAAATGGCAGCAATATTCCACCTTCCGTATTTTATTTAACTATTTTGTTCATGAATATTCAGAAGGTATTGAAATTTTAAATAAAAGCAGAACAGGGAAAGGGTTAACACTTCAGGGCTTACCAGTTTGGAAGGAGTGATAAAAGTGTCAGACAGATATAAGAATAATACAGTAATGTAGCTCTACTCATCTTTCATGTCAGCTGTATTCACAAAGTTTTGTACTGGAAACAGATTTTAATCCAAGAGATGTGTCAGTGGCCATCATTTAGTCAAATTTTACTCTTTACTCCATGTATATTTATGTAAGAACTAATAACATAATTTATGTCTAATTAGGGTCTGTTTTGTTTTACTGCCTTTATTAATAACGCTTGTGAAAAGAGTTCTTGTGTAAAATTTAGATTAATTGTTATATAATTGAGCATGGACCTGAGAAGTTTTGGCCATGGCAGAAACTGTAGAGTCATGTCTATATTATATTATAAGCAAACAGAGCAGACCCTGATCAGATGGCTTCTGTAGGAGTTATCTGTTATGGGTCTACTCTGTTAGCAAAGATGTAGAATGTAGAAAGGTGTTTTTGAAGTATAGGGTTAAATTGGCTGCAGGACTAGAAAAGAGTCTTAATTTCCTTGTTGAAAATGTATGTAAGAAATGATGGCATCATGAATATCTAGTACGGGGGTTCCACTGATTGGTCTATACCAAAATAGGCCAAGCGTGGATCACAGCATGACTGCATGCTAAAGGTGGTCTGTCTGTGTAGAGAACTTAAAGATAATCTCCCCGAGGTAGGAAAATATCAGTCACTAAAAAATTGCCTTGATAAAATTTCAAATCGGTAGATCTAGCTGAAAACTAAAAAGGGACCCATTAACAAAAATGGTATAATGGGAGCCAGCTGGGGGGTGGGGGGTGGGGGGGGGGGCCCCACCTGGGTAATGGCCTGACATGTACTTGAGTTTGTATACAGAATGTTTGGTACATGTATTGGTAGAAATTGTAGTGTCATATCTATTATAATTTCATAAGCAAGCAGAGATCCAGGAACCATCTGATCTGGGTCAATTCTGTTTTCAAATATGTGAAAAGGCATTTTATATGAAGGAAAGGGTCAATACAAGTGATCTCAGTACTCAGCGATCATGTGGTGGTAGTTCAGACGTGATGGTTGACAAAGGACAGACCTTCGTCGATGATTTATACATAACCTTATGGAGTCCATACAGTTTAGCAAACAGTAAAACCACACAAGGCTAAACATTGTCACATTGTTTATCTGAACAGAATCCCTATTGATTTTAAGGTCAGAGGGGTCAAAGGTCAAGGTCACAGTGACTTTCAACTCAAATTAATATTGTACATGTTACGACGGCACATACTTCGGGCGTATAATGCTCCGACACATGGGGCTCTTGTTTATAGATGATCCATTGCTAACGTGTGCTTATGATCAAGTTAGATGTTTGGGCCCGATTCTCAACACTAACAGAGGTATGCCTGGACAGTCACACATACGCACATGCATACATGTGACTGAACAGGTAAAATTTTAAAAATGTTGCCATGGCATTATAAATTGATGCCTCCACTAGGATAACTTGAAATTCCTCTAAATATTCTCATACAAATTTTCAAAATTTAGAATTTTGTGATTTTTAAAATATTTTAATTTAGATAAAGAAGATATACAGCAAGGTGATTGTACAACAGAAGAATGTCCGTTGACTTTTTACACACCCACCTAATAAGGTGGTCGTATATTGGCATGACCCTGTCCGTCAGTTCATTCGTAAGTTTGTTCGTTCATTATTTCATTCGTCCGTCAACATTTTGTTTGTCCACTGTTTTCTCGGAAAACTATTTTGCAGATATTAATGAAACTTCACACAAATCTTTAATGTATCAATATCGACAGCTGAGATGATTCTGAGGTTCATTTAATTTGTCGTTTTGGGAGTTATGGCCTTGCACTTAAAAAAATAATGCATATATATGCAAATATGAGGATGGCCATAACTTTTTCATTTTAAATGATATTAACTTCAATTTTTATGCCCCTGCCTTTAGGCGATCGGGACATTAAGTTTTACCATTGTCCGTCTGCACGTCCCGTATGTCCGTCCTCAAAGATTTCTTCGCTCGTGTAAGCTGCAATGATTTGATATTTGGTCTGAAGCATAATCATAGTGGCTTGTACGGTGTCTCCCCTTTTCAGGTCTGTCGTTCATCTACTTCCTGTTTGCTGATACTTTGATTGAATTTTGTGATTGTTTGATGACAAAAAATTTCGTAAAATATTTCTTTGCTCTTGTAAGCTGAAATGATTTGATATTTGGTCTGAAGCATAATCATAATGAGTTGTAATGTGTCTCCCCTTTTCAGGTCTGTCGTTCATCTACTTCCTGCCTGCCGACACTTTGATTGAATTTTAGTGATTGTTTAATGACGAACATTTTCGTAAAATATTTCTTTGCTTATGTAGGCTGCATTGATTTTATATTTGGTCTGAAGCATAATCCTAGTAAGTCTCCCCTTTTCAAGTCTGTTGTTTGTCTACTTCCTGTTTGCTTGCGGGGTCATCTCTGTCCCATGGACACATTTTCTTTTATTTTATATGATATTACCCTAATATGGATTTTCACGTATATAGCGAGTCTTTTGATATGTCAATTTATTTTAAAGTTATGGCCCTTGAACTTTGTGCATTCATTGCCTTGTTCGTCTGTCAACTTTTAGCTTGTCTGTTGTTTTCTGGCAAAACTATCAAAAGCTTATTAATGAAAACTTCACAAAAGTGTTTTATGCATAAAAATCTGAAGCTGAGTTGATTCTGAAGTTCATTCAATTTTTAGTTACAGAGTTATGGCCCTTGCACTTTTCGAAAATCTGCAAATATGAAGATTTTTTTTTTATTTAATAAAGTATTCACTTCATTTTTTTTATATATAATATCACCTTAATATGGAAATCAAGATCTTACAGATTAGAAAATGTCAACACTTATAAGGCATATTGATTCAGAGACAGTTTGCAAGTAGACGTATCATGTACCGTATGCAGTACTCTTGTTCATAATTATTTTGTTATTGCTTATAGTGGTCCATCTTTTTTTTCCTAATTAGCACTGTCCTTCAGTGTATTATAATGGTTTGAACAACATAAGTAAAATGCCACCTAAGCAACATTCAGGCATAATTATATTGAAATCTGACCAGTGGTTTCATATATTTTAAATTTCCACTACAGCCATATAAGAACAATTAGCCCTGCCCTTGGCAACTAGGGGTTTAAATGAATCAAAATGGTTTAGTAGAGGGTCACCTATGGATCATTCCTGCACAATTATATTAAAATCTGGCCATTTGATTCAGAGAAGAGAATTTGTTAAAACATTTCTCTACACTGGTACCCTCGCGTTACCAGTTTTCGTGTGGATAACCATTCAATCACGGATTAACATGACGAGATAACAACAGTTTAAAAATGAAACACGCCAACAAACAAAGCAAATATTGCATTATTTGGCCCATAAAGTAATGTACAAATAGTGGCAATAATTTTTGGCATAAGCGCTGTCATTTTGATCTGTACAGCAAATGACGTCATCACAGGCGGGTATACCTATTTTATCCAGTCACCAGGCTTCTCTAGTGACATAATAAAGGGGGTGCAAATAAACTTAGGTTTATTAGGTTACTTCCGGTAGTGGAAGGTTTATTAGGTTAGTAGATAGGCGTAATGATTCTATAACCATTGAACTATTTTAGTTTTCTGTAAATATTCATAAACATGTTGATGGAATAGATCTAACACATCTATTTGGTCACCAGAAGAATTATTCAAATGAGAAAAAAATAAAAATAATTGGCTACAGCTGGATTCGAACCCGCGCCTGATCCTACAAAAACTAATTCTAATCTCTCTAGAGACGTCGCCCTTACCGATTACGCCACTGAGGCCACATACAAAATGACGTTGATTTATCACTTTTATTAATTTAACCCACCGCTGGAAAAACCCGTTTTTGATAAAATCAAACCTGGAAGCAAAGATTGACAGATAAATAGTAAATGTTTTCTTTTCACTCTCATGATTATTTGATTGATAAACTCTTACAGGGGCGGTGATAGTCATAAACCTAAATATAGCCTGTTCAGTTCCATCGATTTCTGAGTGACGTTAGGTAGAATCTAAAAATAGAAACCGAGACTACGTAACTCGAATTTGACCAAAGAATATAGATCATGTCTGTTTGAAATAACTTATCGACCCTCGATTCAAATCATCTTATTTTTCAAATTTTCAACCAAGTTTCCCTTCTAGTAATACAAGTATCGAAACTATATTCCTCTGCGGTAGCTCATTAGATCTATTTACGTCTAAATGGAAGTGAAAAGGGAGGGATCCGTTGATCGAAAAACTGCATTTTCAATGTAAATTATTTCAAGAGTGTTATGAGTCTATAAAAAAGACATTTAACTATATTGACTGGATAAATCGAATAATAGGTTAGTGCCGTAGATGGGACGCCTTTATCCGACTCGGAGAGAAAACAGTTGAGGCTCGGCAAGCCTCGCCTCAACGTTTTCTCCCCTCGTCGGATAAAGCGTCCCATCTACGGCACTAACCTATTATTCTCTATTTCGTGGACAGCAGAAAAATCAATAAAATCGAGGCCCTGGTGGGGTTACAAGTAAACAACCACCACGTAGAGAGAAAAAAATGTCATTTCTATTTATTCATTCACTGTACAATGTTTTTATCTTCACAACAGTATTTTGTAACAATTTTGGACATATTGCCCTCAAGGCGTACTGATGACACAGTTGTCATCGAGGAGGGGGAGGGAAGGTGGTACTTCATTGCAGGAGGTGGGATGTTGTAAACCTAAAAGTATATGTCTAAATAAGAAATAAATCTACTCAAAAACCATTTAAAACTATTCAAAATAGACCTATAGATCTACATAGATCTATATTTAAACTATCTAATGTTATTCATAATCATCATCAGCATTCGTGATTTATTTCCAACAAAATTTGTATTAGGGCCTCATAAGAAAACCACCACAGTTATAACTCCCTTGCAATGGTAAACAGAATTATTGAATCGGTACACATGACCCTGACGTTGCGTAGTATTGTGTTTACAAAAAGATGACAGTAACTCGGGCTGTTGAATGGACTTTTTAATCAGAAAATTGTATGAAAGCTATAGTGCATCAAACAAAATTAAATACAATACCACATTTTGCAACCATAGACACAAAATTAGCGGTGATTTACCCCTCCAAGTTTGATTCTTAGAATTTTTGGTGGCAACTTGGCGGAGTGGTTGTTGTCCACTTGCTCTGAAGTTTATGACGTCAGAATCAAAACAGCGCGTGCGATATCGAAATGATTTCCGGTAACACGAAAACAACTCTACCCCGATTTGAGGTAACTGGAGGATATATACATGCAAAGACAATTAGCTATGCCGCTGGCATCTATTTAGAAACTAATCCAAACAACATTTTAGATCAATAGAAGGTCACCTAAGCAATGTGGTTTCAGAAATTTTTTAAGTATGTAAAGTTAAACAAGTTTTGAGTAGTTGAACCTTTACTCTTAAGGCTAAAGGTTAAAACAAAATGTACATGATAAAGCTATCATATATAATAATAATACCAATACTGGTGACACATTGATAGATATTTTCTATACATCAGTCGTATGTGCACTGCATAGGTCCTTACTAATGGTCATCGCTATGCCATAGATACCAATGTAGCAGGGCTCTAGAAATTTTCAAATCCCAACCGGTCCAGCCGAGAAACAGACTTTAGCCACCAGACTTTTGTCCACCCCTCATGTTTTGTGGAGATTAGTCCCCTGGTAGTATGTTTAAATATGGGACATTTGTAAAGTAAAGTAAAGTACCTAGTTATAGTCTACTTTCAGTCCGAATGACCGCTCAGCCGACTGTACATTTGCCACCTTATAGTTTGTATGTAATAATATTACCGCATTAAAATTGATATCGATATTTGTAAAAAAATAATGACATTTGACTTTCGGCAATGTAGGTTCTCTATTATAATGAAGCTAGAAGGGAGATATCTAATTAAAATGCATGTATGAATATTGATTCCGTTTCATGTAATTATTTTATCATCTGATAAGCATTATCATGTTGCAGTAGGATTAGATGTAATTAAACCTTTGTCTGTCTGGTGATATTGGAATCCCTCAGTTCTATCTACATGTATATACAAGTATAAAGGGATGGGGGATGAAAACCATATTTATCCAGTCACCAGGCTTCTCTAGTGACATAATAAAGGGGGTGCAGATAAACTTAGGTTTATTAGGTTACTTCCGGTAGTAGAAGATTTATTAGGTTAGTAGATAGGCGTAATGATTCTATAACCATGGAACTATTTTAATTTTCTGTAAATATGCATAAAAATTATGTTGACGTAATAGATCTAAAAGAAAATTCAAATGAGAAAATTCACCAAAAGAATTATTCAAATGAGAAAAAAATGAAAAGTAATTGGCTATAGCTGGATTCGAACCCGCGCCTGATCCTACAAAAAACAATTCTAATCACTCTAGAGACGTCGTCCTTACCGATTACGCCACTGAGGCCACATACAAAGTGACGTTGATTTATCAGTTTTATTAATTTAATCCAATGCTGGCGAAACGCGTTTTTGATAAAATCAAGCCAGGAAGCAAATATTGACAGATAAATAGTAAATGTTTTCTTTTCACTCTCATGATAATTTGATTGATGAACTCTTACAGGGGCGGTGATTGTCATAGACCTAAATATAACCTGTTCAGTTCCATCGATTTATGAGTGACGTTAGGTCTATCTAAAAATAGAAACCGAGACTACGGAACTCGAATTTGACCAGAGAATATAACAATGTCTGTTTGAAATAACTTATCGACCCTCGATTCAAATCGTCTTTCCCCTCTTGTACTGCAAGTATCAAAACTATTTTCCTCTGCGGTAGCTCATTAGATCTATTTACGTCTAAATCGAAATGAAAAGGGAGGGATCCGTTGATCGAAAAACCGCAATTTCTTAGATCTAAATTATTACAAGAGTGTTATGTTTTATGAGTCTATGAAAAAAGATATTTAACTAAATTGACTGGATAAATCGAATATTAGGTTAGTGCCGTAGATGGAACGCCTTTATCCGACTCGGAGAGAAAACAGTTGAGGCTCGGCAAGCCTCGCCTCAACGTTTTCTCCCCTCGTCGGATAAAGGCGTCCCATCTACGGCACTAACCTATTATTCTCTATATATCTGTCTCCGACATAACATTTTACTGTTTGCTGCACTGAGACATAGACAAAATGAACCCTTTCCTCCATAAATACATCTTTCTACGCCTCTGTAAAAGTCACTTTTTGAAACCATTGTGATAAATAGTATTTATCGCAATGGTTTCAGACCTACAAAATTCTAAAAAAAATCCTTTCTCTAGTTACTGCTCCTTTTCGGTAGATTTATTCAAAGAGGTTGGATCTAAAAATAGCCTATGAGGGAATGGGTTAATCCAATTCTGATAAATGACAATGTTGCAGCCATAACCAAAAGACATGTTTCCAACAAGGCGACTGATCTGGGTATACACATTTCACTAATAAGCAATAGAAAGTAGGTCACTAAGTGAAACTATGGATTGTATTATTACCTTTTACAAAGAATTTCATTTAATACATCTATTACTAAGAAGTGTCTCTGTGCCTCTAAAATATTTGCATTGTTCGCCTAGCTTCAGCAAAAATGCTATAGTACATTAAAGTCAAAAACAGTCTATGATGTGTCATTGATGACGTATCATACAGAACATGAAGTGACGTATTTGGTTGGTCTCATGATTAGTACTGTTACCATTGTTTACGTTGGGCCCCGCCCCGCATAGGTATAATGAAACCCGGTCAACAACAGCGCGTGGGCATGAGATTCGCCTTGTTAATATATGGGTAATCGGGACTCCTATAGGAGCCATCTGATCAGGGTCTGTTCTGTTTGCTAATGGAATTTTATAGAACTGTTCTTTACTTTCTAAACTGGCTACTATGCATATGAAGTAGGTATTAGAATTTGGAATACATAGAATGTAGAACAGGGAAAGGGTTAAATTGCTAAATTGTGAGGGTCCACATTATGTTAATGTCCTAGGAATGTCTTCAGACTGTTTCAAAACATTTCATATCAGCTATTTACAGGTGTTTAACCCTCTACTCCATGAATATCTAAACAAGATTTCATGACTTCATAAATATTTGTCAACTGGTTGTTATACTGGCCAATGATCAAAGGTATTTCTGGCAATGGTAGAAATTGTATAATCAGATCTTCATAATTTCTTAACCCTTTCCCTCATATAAATGCTATTCCATGTCTTTACAAACAGAAAAGACCCAGATTAGACGAGCCATCTGGTCAGGATCTGCTCTGTTCGCTTATGACATTATAATATATAGAACAGATTCTGCAGTTTCTACCAGTATCAAAAACTCCTGTGAACAGTATGTCTATTATAAACAACTCTGGTTATGAATATCCATGATGTCATTATTTTTTACATGAATATGGAACAGGGGAAAGGTTAACCTTTTCCTCATAAATGCCTTTTCGCGCATTTACAAACAGAGTAGACCCTATAGGAGCTGTCTGATCAGTCTCTGCTCTGTTTGCTCATGGAATTTTATTGATCTGTTTCTTTACTTTTTAAAATGACTACAATGTTCCACCTTCCATATTTCATTATAACTATTTTGTCCATAAAGATTCAGTAGGTATTGAAATGTAACAGTTTGTAGGAGAAGATGGATCTGGGTTTATACTGTTTGCCTAATTGTGTCCGAATATTTAGGGTATATAGAGTATGTCTTAATTACATTAGTAGAGCTGAGTTACCTGGTTTAGCTCTTGTCATTTTATGTCTACTCAAGTTTATTACCTGAATCCATGGACAGTGTGTCTCTCTGGTACCTTAATTAACTTAAATATTAGCCCGACAAACTTTGGCAAAAAGTGTAGATTGAGACTTAACTGCCCCTAAAAGGATAACTTGATGATCATGTTCTAACATTGTGCTACTCCCCAAGCTTCACTGTTAAGTTGTCAATATGCTTCCAAATAGACTCAGTTTTACTAATTTGCAGCAAGGGGAGATTGGGTGTCTTAAATTTAGCATAAATACGGTAGATACTGGGATATATTGGGCTGAGACTGTTGGATTTAGGCTCATTATGCTTTATGCCATAGTTAAACATCTGACATACTTGGAAACTTCCTACAAAGGTAAATAATACTTTAAATCTAGAGCGTACTAAAATTGTTTATTTTAATCCTTTACTGGATGAAAATTCATATAAGAAATAATGATATCATGAATATTTGTAATAATATTGAAATCTTATAATATTATGTAATGTAATATTGCAATATATTGTGTATGTAACAATATTGATGACTTTGAACATCAGTTGACTGAAACTTTTAATGGCATTGTGAACAAGATGTTTTTAATGGCATTGTGAACAAAGGAGTTTTTAATGGCATTGTGAACAAGGGAGTTTTTAATGGCATTGTGAACAAGGGAGTTTTTTAATGGCTTTGTGAACAAGGAATATTTTTACCATGACAGAAACTGTAGAAATGTTATATCATAGGCAAACAGAGAGTTCCTGTAGTAATTGTCTGATTTCTGTTTGTAAAGGTATCAAAATGCATTCAACTCTTTCCCTGTTCTGTTTATTCCAAATTTCAATACCTACTGAATGTTTATGGACAAAATAGCTATAATGAAATATGGAAACTGGAACATTGTAACCATTTAAATTTAGAAACTAAAGAAACAGATCTATCAAATTCCAATAGCAAACAGAGCAGGCCCTGATCAGACGGCTCCTACAGGAGCCGTCTGATCTGAGTTTACTCTGTTTTCAAATGCATGAAAACACGTTTACATTAAGGAAAAGATTAATCGGCTATCTGATTCAAGACAGATGATGATACTTATATAAGTATTCAGATTGACAAGGTTTTTCTGTTAACCCATTCCCTCATATCGACGACTCTTGACGACTCTGTAAAAGTCAATTTGTGAAACCATTGTGATAAATAGAGCATTTTGCTCTTTTAGGAGCAAATGCTCTATTTATAACAAAAGTTTCAAATTGCAAAATTCTAACATTTTCCTTTCCTCAAGTTAATGCTCCTTTTCGGTAGATTTGTACAAATAGGTTTATCTAAAAATAGCCTATGAGGGAATGGGTTAAATCATAAGTTTATCCTTTGCCTGACGAATATTCATGTAAAAAGTAATAGTATCGTGAATAGTCTTAAGCTGAATTTTTAAGAACATGGGGTGTTTTGGTCTGACGTTAAAATTAGATCTATATAACTTCACAAGCAAACAGAGCAGAAACTGTCTTATCTGGGCCTAGTCTGTTGATAAAGGCATGAATTTGTTTTATTCATGATCTCGTCATTTCTTACATTAATATTCATGGAGTAAAGTGTTAAAATACTTCAGATTATTACTGATTTTATGATTTATTTTGTTTTTCAGGCATCTTTTGAAGATGCAGGTGTTACATTTGGGTTTAATTTTCACAACGGTCTTTGCCGGAGTTTTAACCCAAATAGATTTTGTCCATCATGACAACCAGGCACTTCAAAGCTACCTGCAAAACGTCAGTACAAGATATCCCGACCTCACCAAATTGTACAGCATCGGCAAATCTAACAACGGTAAGATAGTGCCAGATTAAAGAGCTTACAGAGTTCCCATAAAGACATTTATTCAAGAACTTACAGAGCTCCCATAAAGACAGTTTATCAGGAGCTTACAGAGCTCCCAATAAAGAGCCAATAAAGAGAGCTTTTTCAAGAGTTTGCAGAGCTCCTGGTAAAGAGAGTTTTCCTGATGATAAAGTCCATATTTCTATAGCAGACTACATAGATGAGCATACAATGAAACCAAACATTATTAAATCATAAACATTTAGTAAGAAATATTGACATCATAAATATTAATTAGCTGAATTTAAATAATGGCATTATGAACAAGAGAATATTTTACCATGGTAGAAACTGTAGAATCGTATCGATGTTATTCCATAGGCAAACAGAGCAGACCCTGAACAGAAGGCATCTACAGGAGCCATCTGATCTGGGTCAGCTCTGTTGACAAAGGTGTAGAAATTGGTTTATTTGAAATGCAGGGTTAAAGAAAACAATGTCTATTTAGGCAGGCAATTCTAATGGATGATAAGATACATAAATTTATACATTTTCAACAATAGCTCCTATATTTCTCTACCAAACCCTAGACTGTGACCATTCTTTAGAATTGTCTCTTCAAGACAATATAAAAGAGTGGTCACAAGCTAACAGAGCAGGCTCTCATTAGACGACTCCTACAGGAGCCATCTGATCTGGGTCTAATCTGTTTGCAAAGGTGTGAAATAGCCTGTATACAAGAGAATGGCTCTAAAGACAGCCATGGTGACTGCATAATTGCCTGTTGTAGAGAAGTTCTATGCTCTAAATTTACTATGCTCTAAATTTACTATCATATCTGAAGCTGTAAAGTCATTACTATCAACTCTAACAATTGCATCTCCTATATTGTGATAAAATTGTTTACTGCTATAGGGTAATAAAATCGCTTAGCCCCTTTCCCTGTTCTGTATTTATTCCAAATCAATACCTATACATGTAATGAATATACACAGACAGAATAGTTATAATGAAATATGGAAAGTGGAAAATTGTAGTCATTTCAGAAAGTAAAGAAACAGATTTGTCAAATTCTGTTAGCAAACAGAGCAAGCCCTGATCAGACGGCTCCTATAGGATCCGTCTGATCTGGGTCTTGTCTGTTTGCAAATGTGTGAAAACGCATTTATATGAAGGAAAGGGTTATTAGTTAGTTTACTGTGTATTTGATCACTGCAAAAGTAGGTTGTCTGCATTAATTCTCATTACCTGATAAAGGTTACTCCATGAATATTCATGTAAGAAATAAAGACATTATG
Organism: Azorinus chamasolen; assembly: GCA_963576725.1. Lineage (NCBI taxonomy): Eukaryota > Metazoa > Mollusca > Bivalvia > Cardiida > Solecurtidae > Azorinus > Azorinus chamasolen. Next base: position 86,058,138 of record OY755240.1, on the reverse strand, counting down.
AATATCAATTAGATTAATTTTTGTAACAGGTACATGGGCACAGGACATTTCGGCCATGGCAGAAACTGTAGCGTCATATCTATATTATTTCATAAGCAAACAGAGGAGCTAAAGGAGCCATCTCATCTGGGTCTACTCTGTTTGTGAAGGCAAAGAAAGGTGTATTTGTGGATTACAATGTATATTGATAGATGGCTTTTGATGCCTTTGCAAATAGTGTAGATCCAGATCAGACAACTTGAAAGGAGCTTTCTGCATTACTTTTGACCTGCAGTAAGCAGGCTGCCACCCAGCTCGTTAGGACAGAGGGCTCCAATAGGAGCAGTCTGATCATGCAGGGTCTGCTTTGTTTAATTATGAATTAATAATTTAATTTAGATATGATTCTACGGTTTCTTCAATGACCAAAACACTCTCTGGTTATAATATTATGCCACTAAAAAATTATAATATTCACAAAATCATTATTTTTACATGAATATTCACAGGTAAAGGGATTAGATTTGTAAATTAAAAACATTTTTAAGAAAAGCTCCTTTATTTCTCTACCAAACCAAATTTGAAACAATTCTAATGTGGTCACAACGTATGGTGTTGGTAGAGAAATGATGATTTTAGTATTTGAATATGCTTTGTTGTCTTTTACTCTGTAAAGTAGTGACTTTTAGGGAGTTGTACTGTATATTTTTTATCCAATCAGATTTCGATCTATGGGTGATTGCAATAGGAAGAGATATAGACTCGTATGTAGAGCTACGTCCACATGTCAAGTACATCGGAAATATGCACGGTAATGAGGTAAGTTGAAAATCTGTTATACTTGAAGGCGTAACTAAGATACCTAAATTCAACATTTTTTCAAAAGTAACTCATTTCTCTCTCCACCAAACCCTGTGTTGTCACCACTCTTTAGAACCATCTTAACCCTTTACTCCATAAATACACCTTTCTACACCTTTGCTAACAGAGTAGACCCGGATCAGACAGCTCCTGTAAAAGACCTAGATCAGATGGCTCATGTAAGAGCTGTCTGATCAGGGTCTACTCTGTTTGGCTAATGATATAATATAGATGTGATTGTATAAATCTGCCAAAAACAATCTTGTGGCCATGTGCTATCATAACATTCCATGTAAATAATACAGTAAAACCTCTCTAAACCGGAATTCTAGTAAAGAAGAATTTAGATACCTTTAGGCAGGTGGCTGCTTAATGCAGTGTGAAAGTCATGCAGAAAGCTCCTAGAGGAGCTTTCTGCATGACTTTCACTCTGCATTAAGCTGCCGCCTGTCTCCAAGACCGATATTTATACCAAATTTAACGTCCGGTTTAGAGGGGTTTTACTGTATTCATGATCTTATTATTTCTTACATAAATATTCATGGAGTAAATGGTTAAATATAGGTTTTGGTATAGAAATGACAGCTATGTTCCATATGCAGTACAACCTCTCTATAACGGCCACTAAATTGAGTTAATTAGCTGGTATTTAGGGCAGGTGGCTGCTTTAATCTTTCCCTGTTCTATGTTTATTTCAAATTTCAATACCTAATGAATATTCATTAACAAAATAGTTATAAAGAAATATGCAAGGTGGAACGTACATTGTAGACATTTTAGAAAGCAAAGAAACAGATCTATCAAATTCTGTTAGCAAACAGAGTAGACCCTAATCAGACAGCTCCTCTAGGAGCCGTCTGATCTGGGTCTACTCTGTTTGCAAATGCGTGAAAACGTGTTTATATGAGGGAAAGGGTTAAAGCAATGTGAAAGTAAAACAATGCTCTGTTTTACTTTCACCTTGCTTTAAGCAGCCACCTGCATTTAACACAAACTACTTGATGTAATTTTGTGGTCGTTATAGAGAGGTTTTACTTATATGGCGCTTACGAGGTGATATGGAAATATCTTGTCAGTATCTCTACCTCAGTAGATATTGCGCCTACATGTAGTGTACTGTTGCAGAGATAGAAGATCCTAGAGAATAATATATTTCTGTATTCACTTGGTTTAACCTTCATAATGTTTAATTTTCTAAAGGACTAAATCAAAATTCAAACAGGTCAAGATTATGGTGAATGTTACATGACAAACAGTGCATACCCAGATGAAAGGGCTCCATTAGGAGCCCTTCCATCTGGGTCTACACTGTTTTCAAATTATATTTGTGGCTCACTTCCCTTATTGTGAGGGTTAAAAATTAGAAACAGCATTTGGTGGGAAACTAAAATAGCATTTGTTTTGATTCTGGGACCAAACCTCATTTAATCACTTAATATTCATAATTTTGCAGAGATTTGTATGAATATTTATATGAATATAAAGAGTTAATGATTAAAGATCAAATGTTTTCTGCTTAGCTTTCTAATATAATATGAAAAGGATAGTGTTGTGGTGTTTCTAAAACATAGGTGTCAAAAAGGATAGGGTTATTGTGTTATATTTCACACATAATGTCAAAAGGATAGTGTTATTGTGTTATTTCTAACGTAATGTCAAAAGAATACTTTAATGTGCTTTAAATAATGTTACTGTTATGTTGTTTTTATTGTTTAATGCTCAATTTTCACCGCCATTCGGGCCAAATAACTGTTATAACTTTATATGTACAGTAAAAACCCTCTAAACTGGGCGTTTGATTAAGTAGTGGTGCAGGGTGAATGTCATGTAGAAAGCTCCTCTAGGAGCTTTCTGCATGACATTCACCCTGCATTAAGCAGCCACCTGCCTAAATGTATCTAAATTCTCAATGTATCAGTACCATTAAAGGGGTCAATTATGATGTCTTATGGGGCAACCCTTGTTTCTGTTTGTAGGTAGTAAGCCGGGAGGTGCTGATGCACCTGATAGAATACTACGTCACATCGTATGAGACAAACACCACTGTACAGACCTACCTCAACAGGACTGTCGTCCATATCATGCCATCTATGAACCCTGATGGTTATTCCATGTCTTCAGAAGGAGACTGCCAAGGTGTTGTGGGAAGGCAAGAATTGTTTAAGATTATCTTTTTGCTTCCGCTGTGACATCTCTCTGAAGTGGCCGCTTCCTGTATAACCTCGATGCCTTTGCAAACAGAGTAGACTGCTCCTGTGAGTCTGCTCTGTTTATTTATGTAATAAGAAAGATCTGATTCCACATTTTATGCCATGGTTGAAAGGTGTCTTGTTCAGAACCCTGTCCCTTTTCTATGTTTATTCCAAATTTCAATACTCTTGGACAAAATAGTTAAAATGAAATATGGAAGTTGGAACATTGTAGCCATTTTAGAAAGTAAAGAAATAGATCTTTCAAATTCCACTAGTAAACAGAAACAGAGCAGGCCCTGATCAGATGGCTCCTATAGGAGCCATCTGATATGGGTCTACGCTGTTTGCAAATGCTTGAAAACATGTTTATATGGAGGAAAGGGACAATACCATTATACCTTCATGAAAATTCAGCTAAATAATATTCATACAGTCATTATTACCTACATGAATATTCTTCAGTTACATGAATATTCTTCAGTTACATGAATATTCTTTAGTTACATGAATATTCTTCAGTTACATAAATATTCTTTAGTTACAGGAATATTCTTTAGTTACATTAATATTCTTTAGTTACAGGAATATTCTTTAGTTACATAAATATTCTTTAGTTACATGAATATTCTTCAGTTACATTAATATTCTTCAGTTACATGAATATTCTTCAGTTACATGAATATTCTTTAGTTACATGATTATTCTTTAGTTACATAAATATTCGTCAGTTACATTAATATTCTTTAGTTACAGGAATATTCTTCAGTTACATAAATATTCTTTAGTTACATGAATATTCTTCAGTTACATAATTTTCTTTAGTTACATAAATATTCTTCAGTTACATAAATATTCTTTAGTTACAGGAATGTTATTCAGTTACAGGAATATTATTCAGTTACATGAATATTCTTCAGTTCAGTTACATGAATATTCTTCAGCTTGATGATTAATTGACTCTTTGCTGTTTACTCTTCGCAGGCTTAGTAATGGACCTCCGCAAAAATTGTCTTCTACAATTTTCCTAGGTACTTTTTTTGCCATATTTCCTTAAAAAATAGGGTATCATACAGTTTGGATCCTGATGAGATATTGAGTTACTTAGCATCTCATATCGTGCTAGGCTGTTTGCATAGTTATCACAGGTTCGCTGCTGGTCCCCCACATTTACAAACTTGCTGGTCCTTTTAACCCTTTCATTCATATAAATGCTTTTTCATGCCTTTGCAAACAGAGTAGACCCAGATCAGACAGCTCCTGTAGGAGCTTCTGATGGGTGTCTGCTCTGTTTGCTATAGAATTATATAGATCTGAGTCTACCATCTCTAACAATCCAGTGTACATAAACTGTCATAAAAAATCAGCTAATCAAACTTCACAATGTTATTATTTTTTACATGAATATTCAACAGGGAAAGGTTAAATCCTTTTGATATGCTTGAATAATTATGTATCGACATTCTTGTTTTTAATCACAGACTCAACACAGAGGATTTAGACTTGAACAGGAACTTTCCAGACCCATGGCACAACAGGCACCAGAAGCCAATAGGCACGGAGACCCAACTTGTGATAAATTGGCTGTCGACACACAATTTCGTTCTTTCAGCAAATTTACATGGTGGAGCAATGGTGGCAAACTACCCATATGACCAATATTTAGACAGTGAGTGTGAACCCTTTCCTCCATGAATATATATGTAAGAAGTAATGACATCACCTATATGAGCCGTCTGATCTGGGTCTACTCTGTTTGCAAAGGTGTAGAAATGTGTATTTATGGAGTATAGGGCTAACACAATCCCTGTCCTATGTTTATTCCAAATTTCAATACCTACTGAATATTCATGGACAAAATAGTGATAATGAAATATGGAAGATGGAAATACAAAATGTATGTAGCCATTTTAGAAAGTAAAGGAATATCTTTCAAATTCCATTAGTAAACAGAACAGACCCTGAATATAGGAGCTGTCTGATCTGGGTCTACTGACCTACTCTGTTTGCAAGTTTTGCTCCGACCATTTTTACCAATGTTATTAGACTTGGAAATTTTCTACACGATATAACAGATAGTGAAAAAATCTCTTCATACACCACCGTAAGGATTTACTTAAAACTATCAGAGGCGAATAATGTTGATATGGAGATGTGCATAATGAAGGGAATGTTTTCTCTGACCATTTATACCAGAGAGACTGGACTTTGACATTTTCTTCGTAAGAAATGTTCGATTTAGAGACAATATTGCCAGTTGAGCATCCATGTTCTAGTTTGTAAAAATCACAATAGAGTACATGTACATGATTTGTTGTCTCAGATGAACAATGCAGGGCTATCATCATCCTTTTGTTTCTAATTTCAAAAAGTAAACCAGCAGACTGGCCTGTCTGTATGCCCTGATGATGACGTCTTCAGGTATTTGTCCTTGATTTACTCAAGGTCACATCACAGCATGGCAGCGACAAATGGGACAGTGTGCGAGGGGGACTTTTTCCTTGATGGGATCACAAACGGAGCTGATTGGTATGCTGTTGCAGGTAAACATGCTGACGGCTCATCACTTTTTCAATTAAAATAAGTTTTTGTATTGTTATCAGAGCTCCAATGCGTAAATTAAAACATTTTCAAAAATATCTCCTTTATTTCTCCACCAAACCTTATACAGTTACCACTCTTTAGAATCGTCTCAAAGTCACAGTATACGGTTTGGTGGAGAAATGACATTTTAGTATTTTTGTATGCACCCTTATCTGTAGCTCTGTGTTATTGTCTGCTTTTGATGGAGACATATATGTATATCATACTAGAAAAGAGCCCCCGCTGGCACAAGCAGACCGTTTGGTACATTCTGGTGAATTGCAAAGTACAATCACTTCAATGCTTTTCCAATATTATGTTAAAACTGTTTGGCTTACAGGACAAAATATCGGCAGAAAAGCATAGTTTATGTAAGAGTAAACACTTTATCTTATAGACTTCTTTTTAGTAGATAATGTTATAATAGCACAGAAAAAGACCCGCTCAAGTGCTGCTTATACCAAGATGTACTGGTATTTGAATATATTGTATATAACACAAATATAACAGTCAACTCAAAAGGGCCTCAGTGGTCAAGTAGTTGGAGTCCCTAAATGACAATTACATGTACTTTGCTTCTCATAGCACTGGGTTTGATCTATCAAGTAAGGATGTCTTGCAGCTTGTTAGTAAACTGAAATACTACTAATGTCATGTAAAACCAAATAAATGTTTACTACAAAAAATATTAACCCTTCGCTTGCTGAATTTTAAAATACATATCTCCTTCTTTACCCATGCCCTGTTGTATAATTACATACATCGTCACTGTGTACAAGTATTTCGCTGTGCAATCACTGCTGTGGAGTGCACTGGTTGCACAATCAACTTGTAAATAGTGCAGACCCTGATGAGACAGCTCCTGCAGGAGCTGTCTCATCTGGGTCTTCACTATTTACAGGTAGGTATATTGACGCGAATAGCAAGCGAAGGGTTAAGAGCTCTAATTTAAGTGCCATTTAAGCAACGGTTTATTAATTTAGTTGTTATGATTTCTCAAAATACTACTTGGTAAAGAGTAACAGCTAAATTGGATGTGTTTGGTTTGTGATGAAATAAATGATTGTAATCAATACCTAAAAAAAGATTCATTTAAAATCTGGAGCAGGTGGACCTAATGGTAAAGATAGTAAAGATGTTTATTAAATTTCAAAAAATGTCCTTACTGGTTTTTGTTAAAGCTGCACAAAGAACGTAGTCATTTCAGCTAATTTAATTCCTTATAAATTTAATGATATTATGATACTGTGAAGATGAATTAATTTAAAAACAATTTAGTCACCAAGAATTTCTCTTTCAGAATGGTACACCCTTATACCACATTTTCCAGATTATAATATAGGCTTCAAATAGCATTCGACAGTCATGCACTTTTATCAGTGACTCTGTAAAGTATATAATATGCAAACATGTTGAAGTCTGTTTAAAGAGTAAAATCCGTCTAAATGAAGCAACAGACAGTATTGTATGCATGTTCAAAAATGGTACTGTGCCAGTCTCAGTCTCACTGTCTGTGAAAACAGAAAACATTATGACCAGGAGTTAGGTGCTGGGGTGATTTGGCCAAGGAGCGTTTCAGCAAATTCTGCTCTCCGTCTGTCATTCTCGTTAGTACACTTTTGTTAGGAAAACAATAGAATCGATTGCATTAAAAAAAAACCCAGTTAAAACAATTACGGTAACATATGAATATGGGGTATGCAAACAAATGGTACAATGCCAGTCCGCGAGAACTGCACACGTATTTAGGCCTTGGGCCGATCTGGCCGAGGACGCATCAGCTGTTTTGTTCTTCGTCTGTCAATTTATTTCCTACTCGTTTGTAAACAAAACAGTATAACTATAACGCTGATAACTGTTGAAAAAGCAACATTTGTTTTGCATTGTATATATTACCTACATTATTGGTTATTAGTATTTCTGCGCAAGCAGCCTGTTTCTCCAATGCGTTCCTAATCTTCTTTTTATTTTTTATTCTTTTTCAATTATATGTTAATATTTTGTTATTAATTATTACATGTTATTATTAATATTTATTTTTTAGTACGGACAGTATTTTTATAAAAATATTGATCACTGGTTAGAATCGAACTCAAGACCCCGCACATGCAAGCCCAGATACATATCCACTGCACCAAGACAGCTATGTTGAAAACATTGCAGCTTGCTAAGGCTTTTAAAAATAAAGAATCGTTGTAGTCGCTTTGTTTGGTTTACATTAGAGTCGTCATGTTTTGTTCCAAAATAAGTTGGTCTATCCGTATAAACAGTCACAAACCGTCTAGTGTTTTGTCAATAGATAATAAAGGAGAAACAAAACAAACAAACAAATAAATAATAAGTTTGTGTCCGTATCGGAATATTCGCCAATCGTCACTCACATTGGAAGGTCATTTACTGTCTATTTTTAGATGGACTATTTCTGTAGGTAGGGGAATTTCTCTGTCTGTATCCAAACTGCTGATATTAATGCTTTTTCGATGTCAAATAACACAACTTCAATGTGTAAGTTGCCCGCATATAACATTACCCAATATGTACGTTGTGCCGTATTTATGGCAAATCCGACGTGAATGACCGGCATCAGTTTTGCGTCGTCAACAATTTGCTTGTGAACACGCTAGTGGTCACAATTTTAGTCCAATCTTCATGAAACTTGGTCAGAATGATTGTCTTGATATAATCTCCAAAGAGTTCGAAAGTTGGTCATGTGGGGTCAAAAACTATGTCACTTGAGCAAATAATGGAATAACCTTGTGAACACTAGCGGTCACATTTTCAACCCAATCTTCATGAAACTTTGTCAGAATGATTGTCCTGATAAAATCTCAGACGAGTTTATATGTTGGTTATGTGGGGTCAAAAACTAGGTCACCAGGTCATATAGTAGAAAAACCTTTTGAAAACTCTAGAGGTCACATTTTCAGCCTACTTTTCATAAAACTATGCAGAATGATTGTCCTGATAAAATCTCCCACGAGTTTGAAAATGGGTCATGTTGGGTGAAAAACTAAGTCACCAGGTCAAAAAGTAGAATAACCTTGTAAACACTCTAGAGGTCACATTTTCAGCCCAATCTTCATTAAACTTTATCAGAATGATTGTCCTGATAAAATATCCGACAAGTTTGAAATTGGGTCATGCTTGGTGAAAAACTAAGTCACTGGGTCAAATAGTAGAAAAAACTTGTGAACACTCTAGAGGTCACATTTTCAGCCCAATCTTCATTAAACTTTATCAGAATTATTGTTTCGATAGAATCTAAGATGAGTTTGAAAGTGGGTCACGCAGGGTCAAAAACTAGGTCACTGGGTCAAACAGTAGAAAAATCTAGTGAACAATCTCGTGGTCCCATTTTTTGTCCAATCTTCATGAAACTTAGTCAGAATGAGTGTCCTGATAGAATCTTAGATGAGGATGAAAGTGGGTCATGTGGGATCAAAAACTAGATCAAATAGTAAAATAAAACCTTGCGAACATTCTAGAGGCCACATTTTTGGTTCAATCTTCAGGAAATGAAAGTGGGTCAAGTTGGGTCAAAAACTAGGTCACAAGGTCAAATGGTTGGAAAACCTTGTGAACAAGCTGGAGGTTACAGTTTTAGCCCAGTCTTCATAAAACTTAGAATGATTGTCCAGATAAAATCTTGGAAGAGTTTGAAAGTGGGTTAAGGGGGGCCAAAAAGTAGTTCACTAGGTCATATTTTAGAAAAAAAATTGTTTACACTCCAGCGGCCACATTTTAACCCAAATCTACCTCAAACTCGCTCAGAATGTTTGTCTTGGTGATATCAAGGTTGAGTCTGATCATGGTCGGGCGGGATAAAAAAAAATAAGTCACTAAGTCAATTCTTAGAAAAATCACTCAAGAGGTTACATTTTTAGCCCAATCTTCATTGGTCAGAATGATTTTCTTGATAAAATCAATATTCTAAATCTTTGAACTTGTTCTCCAGAACCACTGCTCATGATCCACTATTAACATTGTTCCCTTAGGTCAATATTGGCCCCATCCTGGGACTGAACCCAGCTATAATCTTAAATCTATGGTAATCAGGTGAGCAATTAAGGGCCATATTGGCCCTCTTGTTTTATTGTTCTTAGCATTTATTCTATTAATGAAAAGCTAGTTTGTGCACAAATTATATTCATTAATATGAAAAATGTCCATAAGTGTTCGGCTCATTGCCACAATGAGGCCAAGCGTAATTGTCTTCAATATGGAAACAGAGGAGCATTTCTATGTCTTTTATCTCAACTATGAGACTACAAGTTCTGTAGTAATCAAATACACATTTTGAAATGGTGTGGTTAACTTCTAGTCAAGTTATGAAACATAATTGATAATTAACGTCTGACACCAGAATAGTCATTTTCAACATCATGATCTATTTCTGGTATAAATAAATGGAACCCATTACTCCACATATACAACTCCTAATACATCAATGGGAGGATTCACAAATTTTCACAGATGAACAATGTTGATATGAAGATCTATGAAAAGAAATGAATTTGCTTCGACTATATTTACCAGAGTTATGTTCTTCACTATATATAACATATAGTGAAATATGAGAGACAATATCGCTAAAGGGAGGTCTGTAATCACTTACTGTATTTTCGTTGTTTATTGGGGGGATGCAGGACTATAATTAATTACCTGTTGTATTTTGTTTGTTTATAAGGAGGGGTGCAGGACTCTAATTACCTGTTGGATTTTGTTTGTTTATAAGGAGGGGTGCAGGACTATAATGACCTGTTGTATTTTGTTTGTTTATATGGGGGATGCAGGACTATAATTATTAATTACCTGTTGGATTTTGTTTGTTTATAAGGAGGGGTGCAGGACTATAATGACCTGTTGTATTTTGTTTGTTTATTGGGGGGATGCAGGACTATAATTATTAATTACCTTTTGTATTTTGTTTGTTTATAAGGAGGGGTGCAGGACTATAATGACCTGTTGTATTTTGTTTGTTTATTTGGGGGCGGGGGGGGGGGGGGGGGGTGCAGGACTCTAATTACCTGTTGTATTTTGTTTGTTTATTTGGGGGGGGGGGGTTGCAGGACTCTAATTACCTGTTGTATTTTGTTTGTTTATTTGGGGGGGGGTTGCTGGAATCTAATTACCTGTTGTATTTTGTTTGTTTATTTGGGGGGGGGGGTTGCAGGACTCTAATTACCTGTTGTATTTTGTTTGTTTATTAGGAGGGATGCAGGACTACAACTACCTGCAGTTTGGTATCTTTGAACTTTGTCTGGAGATATCTTGCTGTAAGTTCCCTAATGCCACAGACCTGACATGGTACTGGGAAGAGAATAAGGATGCCTTGGTCAACTATCTCCTTGAGGTTCACAGAGGTAGGTGGTCAGTACAATGTGACAGTAGTTTTAGGGAAAAGAGGATGTTGAACTGGATCTTCACTGTTTGTTTGATACTACAGTAAAACCTCTCTATAATGGCTACTAAATTACATCAAGTACTTTGTGTTAACCCTTTCCCTTATACAAACGTGTTTTCACGCATTTGCAAACAGAGTAGACCCAGATCAGACGGCTCCTGCTAATAGATTTTGATAGAACTGTTTCTTTGCTTTCTAAAATGTCTACAATGTTCCACCTTCCATATTTCTTTATAACTATTTTGTTAATGAATATTCAGTAGGTATTGAAATTTGGTCTAAATACAGAACAGGGAAAGGGTTAAAGGCAGCAGGTGGCTGCTTAAAGCAAGGTGAAAGTAAAACAGAACATAGGAGTGTTCTGTCTTACTTTCACCTTGCTTTAAGCAGCCACCTGCCCTAAATACCAACTAATTAGCACAATTTAGTGGCTGTTATAGAGAGGTTTTACTGTAATGTAGCTGCTACAGTGTTGGAGGCTGTATCACTGGAGATAGGACAGAAGTGTTATCAGATTCTGTTTTGAGGTCTGATCAGTTTAAACGATTTGTCTGTTGTCAGAGTCAGAATTGTATGTACTACAAACCTTGACTAAGTTCCACTATCTATTGTAACTAGTGGCATAGTTCTAATACCATTTAACACGCTCACCGGGGTCTCTTTTTGTTCTATGAGTGTATACAGGCTCCTAAAAGTTAAAGAAATTAAACAACATTTTGGTAAGTTAATTCTCAACTCTTTACTCCTTAGATATGCCTTGTAATGTCTTTTCAAACAGAGTAGACCAAGATCAGACCTGTAGGTGCTGTCTGATTAGGGTATGCTCTGTTTGTTTATGGAATATTGTAATATGCAATTACAAGAAAGAAATGAAGAGAATATGCCATTGGAATCCTTAGTTGGACAGATTTCCACTAAATGCAAATAAGCTGCTGTAATGTTTTTCTCATGCGATGTCTACGTTCAAAGAAAGTAAACAAAACAAAAGTTGCGACTAACTAACCATGTATGGCATGGCGGAGTCGCATTCAAGGCTGATATCAGATGAGAATAAACAAGCACATAAGAGACAGGTGTCCCGGTTGAGACAAATGGCCCGCATTGGGAATATGGAACCAGTTGCTTGAAGTTTATATAATTCTACAGTTTCTGCCATGGCCAAAAATTCCTGTTTCCATGTGCTATTATAAAAATTAATTCAAATAATATTCATGTAATCACATTTTCTGTCCATTAATACTTTAGATGTGACGCGATAACGCAAACAGTACTTCACATATTGGTTTCATATTAAGGACATATGCTTAGTATCATCAGAGGAAGATGCCTATAGTTTTTGGGTTGAATCAGATCACTATGTCTAGAGTTATCTGCCCTTGATTCATAAAAAATGCCATCAAATTTTGTCAACACTTTTGATGTGAAGCAATAACTCAAAAAGTACTTCACATATTGGTTTCATATTAAGGGCATATGCTCAGTATCACCAGAGGAACACACCTATAGTTTTTGGGTCGAATTAGATCAATATGTCTAGAGTTACCTGCCCTTGATTCATCCAAAATGTCAATCTTTTGTCAACACTTGATCGGACATGAAAACTCAAAACAGTACTTCACATATTTGGTTCATATTAAGGGCATATGCTTAGTTTTATGAGAGGAAGACACCTACAGATTTTGGGTTGAATGAGCTTACCATATCCAGAATTATCTGCCCTTGATTTATAAAAAATGCATATTCAACAAAAGATCATCTGCAGGGCCCTCTCTGACCAAGTCAGTTTTCTAGATTCTTACATAAATATTCATGGAGTAAAGAGTTAGGAGATAAATTCAAAATGGAACAGAATTTTTTTTATAAATTACAGTCAATAGTCACATGATTTACAGACATCCATGTTAATTTAGGTTTTTCGTCTTGTTCCTCAATATTTTCCAGTAAAATGATGTTATTTTCTATACAAAACCTCATGTGTAGTCCGTTGACAGGTAACTGAGTGTGGAAATTAATTCACATTAAAAACATATAATGGGACTTTCAGCTAATTTATATTCATACATGAATATTCATGAAATAAAAGGTTAAAATTAGAATAAATCATTTCTGTATCCCAGTTACGGTACCTCTCTGAGACCACAGTAAACATTACCGTACTAGTATAAGGCGAAATGCAAACATTACACAAACAACAAACGCAAGTTACAGAGTATTGTCTGACCATTTTAAACTGAGACTCATCAATTTCTGTTAACATATCCGGCTATACTCAGATGAATTTGATTGCTTAGATAGTGCCTACATATACGATACATACCAATACACGGGTTATGCGTTGAGACCAATATGGCCTAAAGTGTGGCGCAGTGGAAAGAGCTTTGCTTGTCGTACAAGCGGTTGCAGAAACATGCTTAAAACAAGGAAAAATTAATCTACTCACTTTTTGAGGAACAAAATTAAATACAGTCAATAATCAATAATGTTTGAATGTTGTTCATCTTCGGAAATCTATCTATAGAATTATGAATATATATACCGAATATTCCAGGAGCCTCAGTTTAATCTGGTCAAGTAATATATATCTTATAAAGGATTGACGTAGCATATTATAAAATTGCAGGGGTGAAAGGAGTTGTCAGAGACGAGAACAATAACACAGTGCAAAATGTGACACTATCCATAGAGGGTCGTGAGAGTGTGCCGTTTATGTCTCGTCTGTATGGAGAGTATTACCGCATACTGATGCCAGGAACCTACAACCTCCAGGTATGTAAATACTGTTAAAATATACTGTAGAACCTCTCCTAATAGGACAACTTAATAAATAAGATTGGTTACATGGCTGATGTTATAAGCTGGTGGTTGTTTAACCCTTTCCCTGTTCTATGTTTATTACGAAATTCAATACCTACTGAATATTCATGGACAAAATAGTTATAATGGCATATCGAAGATGGAACATTGTAGCCATTTTATAAAGTAAAGAAACAGATCTTTCAAATTCTGTTAGCAAACAGAGCAGACCCTGATCAGACGGCTCCTCTAGGAGCCGTCTGATCTGGGTCTACTCTGTTTGCAAATGCGTGAAAACACGTTTATATGAGGGAAAGGGTTAAAATCACACATTTGCAAACTCCTATAGGAACCGTCTGATCAGGGTCTGCTCTGTTTGCTTTTGACATGATATAGATCTGATTCTACAATTTTTGTCAATGCAAAAACTTCCCTTATGTTATAGAAATTTAGCTAATAAATATTCATGTCATTATTTCTTACATGAATACTGAACAGGGAAAGGGTTAATGCCTGGATGTTGGTTGGTTGGTTTGGCCCCATCTTTAAAGTTTTGTCACCATTACATGTACATACTTCAAACTTGGCATGCATGTGCAGCTTATGGAGGGGAACATTTTCAGGGGTGACTTATTACGGTCAAGGTCATACATCAAGGTCAAAGGTCATAAAGGGGGCACAGTGTTTCACAAACATCTTGTTCCATATGGTTTTGTTATGCACCCCACAAGGTCTTGTTTGGCTGTCCATATGTCATCTAACAGACTCTTGTGTGTCAAACTCCTCATACACCAATTGGGAGATTTACTTCAAACTTTCACAGATAAACAATGTTTATGTGAAGATTTATGTAAAGAAGAAAATTCTTGCTCAGATCATTTGTTCCAGAGTTATAAGACTTTGAAATTTTCTTCACTGTATAAAAATATAGTGAAGAAAGTCTTTTTTGCCAAAGGTACGAAGTGTGCTTGATTTAGAGACAATATCACCAGAAGGGGCACAATTCTAGTTTTTGACTTGAATGAAATACAGTAAAACCCCGCTAATGCGACCACTTAATAAACAGCCGATGGTGTCGTTTAAAGCAGGTGGTTGCTTAATGCAGGACGAAAGTTACGCAGAAAGCTCCTATAGGAGCTTTCTGCATAACTTTCGTCCTGCATTAAGCTACCACCTGCCTCTGTCACCCAGAATTATGCCCCTTTTTGGTGGTCGCATTAGCGGGGTTTTACTGTACAATATTGAATGAACACATGTCAGCTGTTGGAAGATGCATTAACCCCTTCCTTCATATAAATGAATGTTCACGCATTTGCAAACAGTAGACCCAGATCAGATCTGTATCATGTCAAAAGCAAACAGAGCAGACCCTGATCAGACGGCTACTCTAAGAGCCTTCGTATCTGGGTCTACACTGTTTGCAATTGACATTAGTGGGTTGTTTCGGGCACTGAGTGAGTTAAAAACATCTTTAGACTTACTGGTAGACAAATTGTGCCAAAATTATAATTAAAAGTTTCCCCATTTTATCCAAATTGGAAATTATCTTATTAAGTCCTTTTCAAGGAATTTCTGTAAATGAGTTTTGGTTGTTACTGTTTTATCTTTTCTGTCTGTTAAGTCTTTGCATGCTTACACAGAATTTACCTTTGCACACAGTTTGGGACCAGATATTCAAGCTGTTTTACACATGGACAGTATTCTTGAAGAGAAATTAAGGCAAAATTAACCCATTCCCACATATTAACACCTCAGAAAAAGTCGCTTTTTGAAACAAATTGGTAGAGCATTTGCTCAATAGGAGCAAGTGCTCTATTTATCACAATGGTTTTAAAACTATATAATTCTAAAATTGTCACGTAGACCTGGAAAAAATGATAGGCTTAAATTTCAACGCAAAATTAATGGAAATTGAAAATACAATAAAACACTGGAAAAGGCAAATACTGACACAGATAGGTAAAATTGCGGTTGTTAAAAGTCTCTTGATAGCAAAACTTAATCACCTTTTTTTGGCTCTTCCAAACCCTTCTGAGCAACTTTTGAAAAAACTAAACAGTATACTGTACGATTTCATTTGGAATGGTAAAGACAAAATAAAAAGATCCGTTATTGTACAAGAATATGCTTATGGCGGGCTTCGAATGATAAATCTGAGTGCTTTTAAAAATGCTCTAAAAACTACATGGATGAAGCGTTTAATTTTGAAAACTGGAGGTTGGTCAGACATAATAAAGTCAACTGTAGATATTAATAAAGTTTTTCATTCTGGAGCACACTTTTTTGAATCTCTTTCTCGAAAATGCACAAATATGTTCTGGTCAGATACTTTTAAAGCATTTTCAAACCTGATCAAGTGTCAGGAAATTGAAAAAGACAGAATTAAACATTATCCTCTATTTTACAATGAAAATATTTTAATTGCACAAAAGAACGTATTTTTAAAAACATGGTACAATGCAGGAATAAATTGCATTGGAGATATTTTGAATGCTCGAAACTCTATAATAAGCCTTGATGAACTGAACCAAACTTACGGTTTACAAACCAACCATTTAATATATCGTGGCATGAAATTAGCGATAGAAAAACTATTTAAATCAATTAATTTAAGTATATCAGAATTAACTGATTTACAACGACCTTTTATTCCCCCTTACATCAACATTCTATTCGGAGAGGAAAAAGGTTCGAAACCAATGTATAACTGCCTAAATAAATCACCTGAGCAACCAGCATGTAAAACTGCATGGTGTACCAAATTAGACTCGTGCAAAAACTTAACTATAACTGATTGGAGAAAGATTTTCAGTTTGCCTTTTTCAATTTCATGATTCCTTTATGCAATGGTTTCAAGTGAGAAACATTATTATTTTTATTAAAATGTACCTTTTTCAATGTAGTAGTAAAGACAACATGCTTACTTTACTCGGTCTAAAGAGGTATATCTCTTTTAAATACAATATTGCACATAATGTAGCTTTGGCAAGAAACAAAGTAACAGAATTTAAGAATAGCTGGGATAAAGTAATACATCTTATAACTCAAGAAAATATACAAATACCTGCAGCAAACAACAAAAAGATCTTTAACACTAAAATATACTGGCCACAGAGGGTTTGTTTTTTTGTTATCTATTTTCCTTAATTTGCAAAGCTCTTTTTTCAGGTTTTTTTCTTTTACTTATGTCCCTTTTGTTTTTATTTATCCCCTTTGGTATTTGAGGGTCCTGTAAATGTTTTAAATTCACTCTTTGAGCAAACATTTATAATTTTCAAATGTGTATATAATATAACATGTTATATGTGTTTGTGAGGTGTAGAGAGGGATGGTTCCCCGACCCTCATACACCAATTACGGGGATAATAAACGATTTAAAAAAAAAAAAATTGTTGTGACCACTCTTTAGAATCGTCTCAAAACCAAACTCTGTGTTGTGACCACTCTTTAGAATTGTCTCAAAGAAACAATTCTGAAGAGTGGTCACAACATAGGGTTTGGTGGAGAAATAAGGAAATGATTCCTGAAATTGTTTTAATTTACACATCTTATTTGAACCTTTGGCACTGACAATTACAATGACTTTCTTCATGTTCCACTTTGTTTTTCAAAACTACAGGTCAGTGCTGACAATTACAAGCCAATGAAAAAGCAGTTCACAGTAACAGATGGAGTAACACTTTTTGACATCCAATTAGAACCCACAGAATCTTTGACGACAGGATCTCCGACAACAGAAACTCCTTCTAGTAGTGCCTTGCCAGTCCGACCCTCAGCATTGTCGTCCTTATTGAAAGGAACAGTTCTATGTCTCATTGTTATTTGTTTATTATAATGTTTGTAGATGATATAGTGACTTCATAGGGGAAAGGGGTACTTTGATATTTGCAAACTATGTAGATTCAGATCAGTCATTTCTTTAAAATGTATTGCCAGATTTGGATCCACATGGCTTGTCACTCGTAAAAAGTTTAAATATGTTTACACTGCTGCAATAGTATAGACCCAGATCAGACAATTTTAATACAGCAGGCTGATGATCTGGGTCTGCACTGTGTAGAAATTAGCCAGTGCCCTTTTTCCCCATGATACCAGGCACATAGTTAGATACATTACAAAGATAAACATATCATGTTTAGCCCTATCTATCTCAGTTTGCAAGAGAATACAGTAAAACCTCTCTAAAGTGACCTACAAAGAGAGGTCAAATTATTGGTGTTAATGACAGGTGGTAGTTAAATGCAGGATGAAAGTTATGCAGAAAGCACCACAGGAGCTTTCTGCATTACTTTCATCCTGCATTAACAAACCACATGCATAAAAACTTTGGCGTCCGTATTGTCATCATCATCGTTGTTGTTGTCCTGAAACTTTAACGTTGGCTATTACTTCTTTATGAAACCTGGCACCTTTGTTCAGCGTCATAAGGGTTACAATTGAACAGACAAGCGCTGGCACCTGCATGTGATGCTCTTGTTCATTTAGTAATTACTTTGGAGAGGTTCAATACAATACAATAGAACCCCTATAATGCGACCACTTAAAGAATAATCATAGCTGTCTTTATAAGCAAGTGGTTGTTTAATGCAGGATGAAGGTAATGCAGAAAGCTCCTTTTTGGTGGTCGCTTTAGAGGGGTTTTACAGCTAATTGTAGGTGGAAGAAGACCCCAGACGTTTTTAAGTGGACAGAAAAAAATAATTGTATTGTTTCACGCACAGAAGAACACTTTGTTAGAACCGCCGATCTACCACGAGCCATTTGGCGGTTATAAGTAAGGATATGTAATAGATGTTCAAGAATAAGCACTAGAAGGAAATTAAATTGATTCTCATGTAAAAACACTGTGCTCAAGTATAAGCACAAGATGCTCAAGTATGAGGAGTACTAGGCAGTCATGAATTAGCACTATAATGTTCAAGTATTAATTTCAGACGCTCATGAATTAACACTAGATGTTCAAGTATTAATATCAAACACTCATGAATTAGCACTAGATGTTCAAGTATTAATTTCAGACGCTCATTAATAAGCACTAGATGTTCAAGTATTAATATCAAACACTCATGAATTAGCACTAGATGTTCAAGTATTAATATCAAACACTCATGAATTAGCACTAGATGTTCAAGTATTAATATCAAACGCTCATGAATTAGCACTAATGTTCAAGTATTAATATCAAACGCTCATGAATTAGCACTAGATGTTCAAGTATTAATATCAAACACTTGTGAATTAGCACTAGATGTTCAAGTATTAATATCAAACACTTGTGAATTAGCACTAGATATTCAAGTATTAATATCAGACGCTCACAAATTAGCACTAGATGTTCAAGTATTAATATCAAACGCTCATGAATAAACACTAGATGTTCAATTATTAATATCAAATGCTCATGAGTAAACACTTGATGTTCAAGTATTAACCCTTTCCTCCATGAATATTCATGTAAGAAATAATGACATCATAAATATTAATTAGATTTATGTGTTGTATAATAGCCCATGTACAGGAATTTTGATGATGGCGGAAACTGTAGAATCATACCTATATTATATCATAAGCAAACAGAGCTGACCCTGATCAGACAGCTCCTATAGGAACCATCTGATATGGGTCTGCTGTTTGCAAAGGCAAAGAAAGGCGTATTTATGAAGTAAAGGGTTTTTATCCTCTGAGATATTCACAAGACACTCAAAAAAAGCACTAGATGCTCAAAGATAAAACTGAATGTTCAGAATGTCCTTTTGCAATAACAATGTGAGCAAAGCATATACATGATTGCTCTGAGTGATTGTGACTTTGCAAGCTGTACATGTACAGTTAAACCTGTTTTAAGTGACTGTTTACTACATGTATATTAAACATTTGAGTCTTAAAAAGTAGGTGATTGCTTAATGCAAGGCAAAAGTAATGCAAAGATCCCTGCATTAAGCTACCACCTGCCTTAACACATTATCTCCTAGTGACGCATTTTTGCGTATCGATAAAAGTCACTTTATGAAACCATTGTTATAAATAGAGCATTCGCTCCTATAGGAGCAATAGAGCATTTGCTCCTATAGGAGCAAATGCTCTATTTATCACAATGGTTTCAAACTACAAAATTCTAAATTTTTCCTTTCCTCTAGTTAATGCTCCTTTTCGGTAGATACATTCAAAGAGGTTGGGTCTAAAAATAGCCTAGGAGAGAATGAGTTAAAGACCTGAGTTTCATTGTTATTGTTTACCTGTTTAACCAGATATTGTTTTGCTAGATATTTTTCTGCATAAAAGTACTGAATGAATTATAGGTTCAGAAAATTGATTATTTAGATATTTATGTTAATAATCCAGATATATATTCTCATTCTTATTCCATGTGACAATTAGTATGTGATGTCTCAATAATCTGGACATAATTGTTCAAGTTAACCCTTTCCTTCATATAAACGCCTTTTCGTGCATTGGCAAACAGAGTAGACCCAGATCAGACGGCTCCATCTGTTTGCATATGAACAAGTATAGATCTAATTCCATAGTGCCTACTAGGACCAAAAATTCATTAGGGCCCTGCATTGAAAATGCAGGAGCCCTATAGTAATCACATTTTCTGTCCATCCGTCCATCTGTCCGTCCATCAACAATTTTGATGTGATGTGATAATTTAAATAGTACTTCACATATTGGTTCCAAACTGAGGCCATATGCTTATTATCATCCAAGGAAGACCCTATAGTTTTTAGTTGAATCAGATAGCTATGTCTAGAGTTATCTGCCCTTGATTCATCAAAAATGCCATCAACTTTTGTCAACACTTTTGATGTGACGTGATAACTCAAACAGTACTTCACATACGTGTATTGGTTTCATATTAAGGGCATTTGTTAGTATCATCAGAGGAAGATGCCTATAGTTTTTAGGTTGAATCAAATAACTATGTCTCAAGTTATCTGCCCTTGATTCATCCAAAATGCCATAAACTTTTGATGTGACATGATAACTCAAATAGTACTTCATATATTTGATTCATATTAAAGGCATATGCTAAGTATTACGAGAGGAAGACACCTTTAGGTTTTAGGTTGAATGAAATCACCATGTCTTGAGTTATCTGCCCTTGATTTATTTAAAATGCCATATTTAACAAAAGATCATCCGCAGTTTTCTAGTTAAAGGGACATAATCCTTTCATTTGACCGAGTTATATCACCTTTTGAAAAAACTCATTTTTGCTGAAGATGAATATTTATATCAGCTTGCAAATTATATGCCATTGATTTTAGTAGTAATGTTTAGCATTAAATACAATTTTATTTATTAAAAATTGTTGGTATTTTCATAGATTTTAAAAGTAGTGTGAGTTTACTAGTTTGAGTCATATTTGAGGACTGTGTTGATATATATATACCTCAATATAATTGACAGCATTTTTTATGAAGATATATACTAATGTTTCTGATGTGTATTTTCTGTTATACTCTTCTAGTCCTTTTAGCCCATTCCCTCCTACTGACACCTTTTGACGCCTCTGTAAAAGTCATTTTTTGAAATCATTGTGATAAATAGAGCATTTGCTCCCTAGGAGCAAATGCTCTATTTATCACAATGGTTTCAAAACTACACAATCTAGTATATGCTCCTTTTCAGTAGGTTGTATCTAAAAATAGTCTAGGAGGGAATGGGTTAACCTGTGCAATTTGTCTTCTGTTGTTGAGATAGACATTTTAGTCAGGAATCATTGTATACATGTATTTGTTTTCTTTTAGCTGAGCAAATGTTACCACATTTTTATATCGTTTATAATTGTTATCAACTTTAACCCTTATCCCACTATCCACGACATCGGTCGCATTTGCAAACAGTTTGGATCCAGATGAGACGCTGAGTTACTTGTCTCAACAGGCTCCTCGCTGTTTCACTCTAGGTCAATGGTTTCTCAAAAGCTAGTATCATGACACTTGGTCAATGGTTTCTCAAAAGCTAGTATCATGGCACTTGGTCAATAGTTTCTCAAAAGCTAGTATCATGACACTTGGTCAATAGTTTCTCAAAAGCTAGTATCATGACACTTGGTCAATAGTTTCTCAAAAGCTAGTATCATGACACTTGGTCAATAGTTTCTCAAAAGCTAGTATCATGACACTTGGTCAATAGTTTCTCAAAAGCTAGTATCATGACACTTGGTCAAATGGTTTCTCAAAAGCTAGTATCATGACACTTGGTCAAATAGTTTCTCAAAAGCTAGTATCATGACACTTGGTCGATAGTTTCACAAATTTGAGCGGACATTGTTTCACATCAGAATAGGGGTTAAGATATTGTACATAGTTTTATTTTCTTGTTGTAAACCCTTTCTCTGTTGAATATTCATATAAAAATAATGACATCATGAATATTTATTAGTTTCATTTTTATGGCCCTCGGATCAGATCTGGGGGCATATTGTTTTTGCCCTGTCTGTCTGTTTACCACCAACTTTAACATTGGTCATAACTTTTGAGCCAGTACAGATAGAGACTTGATATTTGGCATACATATGTATCCCATAAAGCCGCACATTTTGAGGGTGATATGTCAAGGTCAAGGTCATCCTTCAAGGTCAGAGGTCAAATATATAGGTCAAATCACCGACTTTAACATTGGCCGTAATTTTTTAACCAGAAGAGATAGAGACTTGATATTTGGCATACATATGTATCCCATAAAGCCGCACATTTTGAGGGGTGACATGTCAAGGTCAACCATCAAGGTCAGAGGTCAAATATATAGGTCAAATCACCGACTTTAACATTGGCCATAATTTTTGAACCAGAAGAGATAGAGACTTGACATTTGGCATGCATGTGTATCTAATGAAGCTGCACATTTTGAGGGGTGACATGCCAAGGTCAAGGTCATCCTTCAGGGTCGAATTGGCCGGGGGCATAGTGTTTCACAAACACATCTTGTTATAATGGGGTATGTACACATGTTTGATATTGGTAGACACTGAAGAATCTGATCTGCTATAATTCCATTAGCAAAACGAGCAGACCCTGATCAGATATCTCTTACAGGAGCCATCTGAGCTGGGTGTGCTCTGCTTGTAAAGGCGTGAAAAAGCATTGGTATGAGGGAAAGAGCTTGCTGCCTGTGGCAATTCTGTGATCACCTCTCTGATCAAATGCCTCAAAAGGTGTTTCTTTTAGGTAAAGGGTTAAATGAACAATTATTAAAGAACTACAAACTTCATTTTAGTGTCACCTGCTGTAAGCAGTGCAACACTTTTGGATCACTTTGCTGTCATCTATCTGTCTGTCTGTTACACTTTTCACCACGCTTTCAGCAGGTGACACACTTTTGTTATTGTTTTTAGCCCTTTACTTCATCTAAATGTCTTTGTAAACAGAGTATCATGTAGGTGTCTCCATCATGTAGATCATGTAGATTTCTCCATCTGATCAGGGTATGTTCTGTTCGCCTATGAAATAATATAGATACGATTCTACAGTTTCTGCCATGGGAAAATATTCCCTTGGTCATGATTCCATCATAAAAAATCAGCTGATTTATATTCATACTGTCATTATTCCTTACATGAATATTCATGAGGGAAAGTGTTAAAAGACTCATTTAAATGTCCAATTAAATATTGAATACTTGTGTGTGATTCTCTATGTGCAGCAGACCTGATGAATGTGTATGCCTGATCAATTGTAGGTCTATTTCACAAGAATAGCTTCAAATAGTGCCTGTAATCAGAGATACAGTAGAACCTGTCTTAACCCTTTCCCTGTTCTGCATTTAGGCCAAATTTCAATACTTACTGAATATTCATTAACAAAATAGTTATAAAGAAATGTGGAAGGTGGGATATTGTAGACATTTTAGAAAGTAAAGAAACATATCTATCAAATTCTATTAGCAAACAGAGCAGACCCTGATCAGACGGCTCCTCTAGGAGCCGTCTGATCTGGGTCTTCTCTGTTTGCAAATGCGTGAAAACACGTTTCTATGAGGGAAAGGGTTAAGTGGTTATTAAAAAGATATCTCCTTTAGGAGCTTTCTGCTTTTCAAGACTCCCTATGGTCAATAAATGAATGGCCACTACAGACAGGTTCTACTGTATATGAATATTTTATCAAAGGTTGTTAAAATGAGCCCTTCTGTGCAACAAAAAACCAACAGATGCTCATTATACACAATGTAGACTCAATTCAGTTGCTGTGATTGACTGACCCAATTTATGATGACTTTTGCAAACAGTTTGGATACTGATAAGATAACTTGGCATCATATCAGGAACTAAACTGTTTGGCATATCTAAACTGTTTGGCACTATCTTTTTAAAAAGAATAAAAAAAACATACAGTAAAAACTTGATACTACGAAATTTTAGTAAGGAGGACTTTATGTCTTTGTAGGCAGAGTGAAAGTCCTGGAAAAAGTCTCCTCTAGGTGCTTTCTGCATGGCTTTTACCCTGCACTAAGCTACCACCTATGTTAAGATCAATAATGGTACATATTTGAGTGTTCGTAGTATCCAGTTTTTTACTGTAATTCTAGTATTTAAGCAGGCAGTATTTCTTGCTGACAAGTTATTTAGTGTTGAAAAGGTTAATGTGTAACATATTTGGGTCTTTATACTGTCTTGAATGAAACATCTGTTAATACTTGTTTAATAGTGTGGATCCAGATCAGTCATTGCATTGCATATACATGTACAGTAAACCACTTTAAAGTGGCCACCTTATGAATTAACATCGATGTCTTTAAATGCAGGTGGTTGCTTAATGCAGGATGAAAGTAGTGCAGAAAGCTCCTGCAGGAGCTTTCTGCATTACTTTCATCCTGCATTTAGCCATAATCTGTTGTTAAGACCCAGAATTGTACCTGTTTTTGGTGGTCACATTAGAGGGGTTTTACTGTTTCTACATCAACACGATATACATTGTGCTGAGCACAGATTTGGTACAGAAGGGCTTAGATGTATTAACACAAGTTGTTTTGTAATCTGTAATAAAAGCTATAAAAGTTAGAAACATGATCTTATTTTATTTTTTCTTTCATCCCAGTATGAATAGAATATTTACCCTTTCAGTGTGGGAAACTAATGTGCTTTACAAACAGTGTAGACCCAGATGAGAGGGCTTCTAGAGGAGCCGTCTCATCAGGGTCTGCACTATTTGTGGTGTTACACATTTCTTTAAAAAATAATCCCTGAATATTCATTGTAGTCTTGACCTATTTGAATTTGGAGTAGTCCATTTGAAAATTCATCAGGATTCAGTGTTTACCGATTACCATACAATGATCTCAGAAGGGCATATTTTGTGTGACCCGTTTGGCACGCTTGTTAGCTTCTCTGCTATCGGAAGAAAAGTTGGTATCAATATCATTGTACAATAACTTGACACATCGACACAGTTTTGACATCAAAATGGCTATCTCTTTATCCCTCTCCTTCATATAAATGCATTTTCATGCATTTGCAAACAGAGTAGACCCAAATCAGATGGCTCCTAGAGGAGCTGTCTGGTCAGGATATGCTCTGTTTGCTAATGGAATTTAATAGATCTGTTTCTTTAGTTTCTAAAATTGGTACAATGTTCCACCTTTTGTATTCCATTATAACTCTAGTCCACGAATATTCAGTAAGTATTGAAATTTGGAATAAACATAGAATAGGGAAAGGGTTGAACCATATTTCATTTGTTCACCATCACAGGAGCTACATATCATGCATATTTAACCCATTCTCTCCTACTGACGCCTTTTTGCACCTACTTAAAGCTCATTCTTTGAAACCATTGTGATAAATAGAGCATTTGCTCCATAGGAGCAAACACTATTTAAATACAATGATTTAAAAACTAAGCAACTCAAAAATTTTCCTTTTCTATAGTTAATGCTCCTTTTCGGAAGATTAATTCAGAGGTTGGGTCTGAAAATAGTCTCGGAGAGAATGAGTTAAAAGTTTTGGCCCTTTAAACCTTCACTCCATGAATACTCTTGTAAAAAATAATGACATCATGAATATCAATTAGATTATGTTTTGTAACCCACATGAACACAGAATATTTTGGCCATGGCAGAAACTGTAGGATCAGATCTAGATTAGCCCATAAGCAAATAGAGAAGACCCTGATCAGACAGCTCCTACAGGAGCCTTCAGGTCTGGGTCTACTCTGTTTACAAAGGTGCATTAAAAGTCACATCTATAGCATAATGAGTTAAAAAGTTTCTATATTTTAAAACATTGATTTTCATGAAACATGTTGGCATCGACATGTAACTCTCGGCAATGTCGCATCTGTGATTACCTATGCAAACAGTTTGGATCCAGATGAGACTTGGTGTCTCGTCCACAGGGGTCTGTACCGCTTCATGGGCGTTTATATAGATTCTAAATTATATTTATTATGTAGTATTATATAGACTACCATGACGCTGTATTACACTATAGATCCCTGTGGTCTCATCAGGATCCAAACTGTTTGTTACTGTGACTGTTTCTTGAAACAAAATTGAAGAAAGTTTAAATAATGTTATAAAATAAAAAGGAAGCCTGAAATTCTGCAAGAAATAATGGATTGATACTGAGTGAACTAATGGTAATCTTTGTGAATAGTTTGAATCCAGATGAGATGCTGAGTATCTCAATATTTCACCTGATTAATTGACTGTGTTCATAATATGTCACATAAATATTCATGAAGTAAAATGTTGGATTACATGCAGTTTTCTTGCTACCTCCCATTATTCAAATTAATTTGGAAATGGACATATATCAGAAAAGAATCTGAAAAAAATAAGCTACGAAGAATTTGAAATTCAAGCATGTATAATTACTACTTTATTTCATAAATACAGTTATTCTAACTGAATTTGTTATCTTTGTGCTTCCATAGAATGTTAAAATAAATTAGAACTACCACTAAAGGTGATTAATACCCCCACTAGCACATTTGACACAGAGATGGGGTTAAAGAAATAAAGCTCCTGACTGCTAAATTTTCATTTGTTAAATTGCGAAAAGGGAGATCATTCATTCAAAACCTTTATCGCAGGTGCAGAACTTCAGATGGTGTTCAACAATGCTGCAAAATTTAAAAAAATCTTGTTGATGTATGACAGAGAAAAGCTCCGGAAATTTTTTAATTTATTAAAACAAGCCAGATTTTGACAAAAATAGCAAAGAGCAATAACTCCAAAAATACTGAAGACAGTTATGGACCTTGTACACTGCACTTGTGGTCAATGTGTTCTATCTATATATGAAGATTGAAGTCAATAGTTTTTATGCTTTGAAAGTTATGATCCGGACAAGCCAGATTTTGAGAAAAATAACAAAGGACAATAACTCCAAAAATACTGAAGACAAGAGTTACGAACCTTGTGCACTGCACTTGCGGTCAATGTGGTCTATCTGTATATGAAGTTTGAAGTCAATAGCTTTTATACTTTTGATGTTATAATCCGGACAAGCAGTATGGATGGACGGACTGACGAACGGACGAACAGATGGACGGACATGGTGACTTCAGTATAACCCCCCCCCCCCCCCCCCCAAAAAAAATAAATAAAATAACGGAGTGTCTATTTCCACGTATTTTTTCAAACCGGTGAAAGGGTAAAAATCACACGCATCGTGAGAATTACACAATACAATAAATTCCGATAAGATCCTAATAGTACATTGACATGCATTTTATTGGACGAATACACTATTCATATAAGTAAATTATAAATCTTAATACCGTTTTATGAAGGCCAAATGTAAGCATATTCCAAAATATTTTAAAATCCGTGCATTATATGCAAAAATAATTAGCCTGCACAGTCCATGTACATGGTATCAGGTTGATAAAAGTAAAGAAATAATAATCCCGTGAACACTGTGCATGGTATAGATAAATAATGCATTAATAAAACGGATTAAAACTGAAAATATAAATTAAAAGAATTACTCACCTTATATATGAACAGTATATAAGTAAAATTCCATATAACAAATAGTAACTATGACAAACTCACTCAAATCCAAAATACACTATTTCACGAAATATCCCTCATGTAGTATTACCGAGCTATTCCCACAAACTTCCGTGAAATAATAAAAAAAATGACCACAAAATTCTAACTTGATTGAAAACTCAGTATACAAGCCGAGGTTATGTCAGCTTTGATACACACATTTCACAGTCGGTAATTACGAGTTGTTTGCAATGCAAACACCAAACAACACGCGCTAACAGCGTTGGTAAGCCGACAAACGCATCAATTGGTGTTACTCATTCACACCTGTAAACGTCTAACAGCAAGCCAACTTACTGTGGAGCAAAATTTGACCAAGCTGAAGGAAACATGATTTACCTATATAAACTTCAGAGAAATCTAATTTCATCGAATAATCTGTTTCTCACGAGGCAAAGAATATTCTCTTGATACAATGGCTGTCGCTTATGCCGTAACCTTGGCAAATTCTAAAAACCCGGATAAAATTATTTACGACCAGAATGAAATGAGGCAGCATCTTATTCAGTGTATTGAAACAAAGAAATTCACAGATTTTCCACGTACAGAGTTCAATAAAAACTTCCAGAACACTATCAATGAAGGAAATTCTTCTCTATTGCTCATGTAGGTTACCGCACGACAGTTCGAATCCTGAAATGGTACAGTGTAGTAAATGTAAGGAATGGTTCCATTTGACATGTATAGCAAGACCAAGACTTGAACTTGAAAAATTCCTCCTATCATCGTGTACTGACGCCTTCTTTTGCAGTGAAAGTTGTAACAAGCGTTCCAAAAAGAAATTGTAACTTGAACAGCTGTATATTGACTATGCCATATCTATTTGCATTAAAGCTGAAGCTAAAACACACAAATTCTGGTCTAACGGAAAATACGTGGTACTAAGCAAAGGGACATAACCCGCCGACAAGGTCTATCTTATTAGGATAGGTTATCGTTCCTTTCCTGCCACGTAATTTGAGTTCTCCCGTAGTTTAAGACATAACAATACACTTTTTCACTGCAAAAGCTTTTTAATATCTCAAGTGTTTGAATACAATGTTTTTAAAGACAATTTATAAATAAATCAGAAGCTAAACTAAACAAAGTCTGGTCTAACCAAAATTACGTGGTACTAAGCAAAGGGAAATCACCGCTGACAAAGTCTATCTTATCAGGCTAGGTTATCGTTCCTTTCCTACCACGTAATTTGAGTTCTCCCGTATTTTAAGACATAACAATACATTTTTCACTGAAAAAGCGTTTTCATATATCAAGTGTTCGAATACATTTTTATATTAAATATGAAGACAATTTAATTATTAATCTGAAGCTAAACTAAACAAAGTCTGGTCTAACCAAAATTACGTGGTACTAAGCATTTTTCATGGCAAAAGCTTTTTCATATATCAAGTGTTCGAATACATTTTTTTTTTTATTAAATCTGAAGACAATTTATAAATAAATTAGAAGGTAAACTAAACAAAGTCTGGTCTAACCAAAATTACGTGGTACTAAGCAAAGGGAAATCACCGCTGACAAAGTCTAACTTATTAGGCTAGGTTATCGTTCCTTTCCTACCACGTAATTTTAGTTCTCCCGTATTTTAAAACATAATATTACATTTTTTTACTGCAAAAGCTTTTTCATATATCAAGTGTTCGAATACAATTTTTTTTAATTAATTCTTAAGACAATTAATATATAAATTTGAAGCTAAACTAAACAAATTCTGGTGTAACCGAAATTACGTGGTACTAAGCAAAGGGAAATCACCGATGAGAAAGTCTATCTTATTAGGCTAGGTTATCGTTCCTTTCCTACCACGTAATTTGAGTTCAGTCTAACTTATATTACGTGGTACTAAGCGTGACCCGGTTTCTAACGTATTTTGTTAAAGGCATAACAATACTTTTCCATTGTAACATATTTTATATATTAAGCTTATTGTTACACATCTATTTGAAAAACATCTGAAGCAAAACTGTAAAAAAAAAGTACTAAAAGGTCATACGGGGCACTACAGTAAGCAAGTTATAATTATATTTCCGTGCTAAAATTATGGTCAAATTAAGCTATTTTTCTCGTTTGATACAATTACATACTACAATTTAATTATTTACTACATTGAAATGAATAAAAAAAAAACAAATATATTAATCGTTTTTCCTAATCAGACTTTTGGTAAATATAGGCCGGAAACTTTCTTGACGTGGGGGTGATTTTCACGAAAAGGTGATTATTATGTGCATACGTGGAAATAGCGGATCGCTATTTCCACGTAAAATACGTGGAAATAGACTCGGCCATAAAATAAATAAATAAATAAAAAAATTCGTTGGTGGTGGTATAATAATAATTAAATAATAAATATGATAAATACCATTTACTTCATCAATATGTTAAATAGTATAGACATAATTATTATTATACTATATCGTGGACGATAAATCAAATAACCGCATACGACCGTATTTTTCAATTAACCATTGTCGAGTTTTTAGGCCGAGAATTATATATCCCTCTAAGCCTCCTATGGACGAATTGAGTCTCTGATTATCATCTTAAAATGTGAAATACACATTGCGTGTATGACAGCCTTCTTTCTTAGCTTCAACACTCATAAATTAAATTGAAAAACGATAATGAATATTAAATAATGTTATGTAATAATGCCATTGTCGTATTTTATGCGTAAACCGCTCTCGACCTTCTTTTCGGCCTCACACGCATTCGTAACCATTATAACGTTAGGTGTCTGACCAGTGTCTGCTCTGTTTGCTTATGTAAAACCTCGATTATTCGAATTTTCGTTAGAAACGAATTTAGACCCTTTTAGGCAGGTGGCTGCTTAATGCATGATGAAAGTCATGCAGAAAGCTCCTAGAGGAGCTTTCTGCATGACTTTCACCATGCATTAAGCTGCCACCTGTCTTAAAGATCGATAATAATACATATTTTAGTGTTCAGATAATCGAGGTTTTACTGTATATTGTAATCCTTTCAGGGCTAGCAGTAATGTAATTCCAAGACAATGGCCAACTGTACACTGTCTGCGAGGCTGTGGTCAAGTTTCATCCAAATCCGTCCAGTAATCAGCACGCGATCAGTTACATATTTGTCGAAGGCTGTGAAGTCGAGCATCATACCTCAGAGAAAGCATATTTACAGTAAATCAACTACCTCAAGATTGCTCCAAGGTGGTAAGTTAAATATGCTTCGTAGTCGAATTATTTGCATGCTTGAGTTGTGGAAGATTCATCTGCCAATTTTGACCAATGCAATCAGTCTGATCCAGATCAGGCCGATATAATGTGGGGTCACTCGATCACTGCCACCGTCGGATCTAAGATCCAATCTATTTGTCTCACAGACTCAACTTCTACAACAATAAATCAGACAGAAAATTAATAGTTTTGAAAATGTTACAGACAGCAGCAAGTTGAGTAGTTGACGATATTTGAGCAGACGACAAAATTACTAATTAAGCATGTGAAGAGTTAAAGTCAGATAACTGTATCGAAGTTTGATGTTACAATTACTCAAATTATATTTATGAAACCCATAACATTACTACAGCAGAATCCTTTACTCGATAAATATGCCTTTCTATGCCTTTGCACTCAGAGTAGCTCCTATAGAAGCCATCTGATCAGGGCCTGCTCTGTTCAATCATCATCATCATCATCATCATCAGTTCCTTTTTATTAGCTCACCAGAGCACTTTGTGCTCAGGGTGAGCTTTTGTGATCGCCCGTTGTCCGTCGTCCGTCGTCCGTCGTTTGTCGTTCGTCGTTCGTCGTCCGTCGTCCGTCGTCAACAATTTGAACCTTTAAAAATCTTCTCCTCTGAATCTACAGGGTTCTCATCTTTCATCTTTGGCACATGGTATCATCTTTAGGTCCTCTACAAAAGTTATATAAATTATGCCCCTGGGGTCAAAATTGGCCCCGCCCCAGGGGTGCCTTGTTTTCAGTAGAAACATATAGTAAAACTTTGAAAATCTTCTCCTCTTAAACCAGAAGGTTCTCAGCTTTCATATTTGGCACATAGCATCATGTTCAGATCCTCTACAAAAGTTATATAAATTATGGCCCTGGGGTCAAAATTGGCCCCGCCCCAGGGGTGGGCAGTTTTGAATAGAAACAAATAGTGAAATCTTTGAAAATCTTCTTCTCTGAAACTGCAAGTCTCTCAGCTTTCATATTTGGCACAGAGCATCATGTTCAGGTCCTCTACAAAAGTTATATAAATTATGGCCCTGGGGTCAAAATTGGCCTCGTCCCAGGGGTGCCTTGTTTTCAATAGAAACATATAGTAAAACTTTGAAAATCTTCTCCTCTGAAACCAGAAGGTTCTCAGCTTTCATATTTGGCACATAGCATCATGTTCAGGTCCTCTACAAAAGTTATATAAATTATGGCCCTGGGGTCAAAATTGGCACCGCCCCAGGGTTGGGCAGTTTTCAATAGAAACAAATAGTGAAATATTTGAAAATCTTCTTCTCTGAAACTGGAAGTCTCTCAGCTTTCATATTTGACACATAGCATCATGTTCAGGTCCTCTACAAAAGTTATATAAATTATGGCCCCGGGGTCAAAATTGGCCCCGCCCCAGGGGTGGGCAGTTTTAAATAGAAACAAATAGTGAAATCTTTGAAAATCTTCTTCTCTGAAACTGGATGGCTCTCAGCTTTCATATTTGGCACAGAGCATCATGCTCAGGTCCTCTACAAAAGTCATATAAATTATGGCCCTGGGGTCAAAATTGGCCCCACCCCAGGGGTGGGCAGTTTTCAATAGAAATAAATGCATGTAGGGAAAACTTTGAAAACCTTCTCCTCTGAAACTTGAAGGTTTTCAGCTTTCATATTTGGCACATAGCATCATGTCCAGGTCCTCTACAAAATATGTATAAAATATGGCCCCAGGGTCAAAATTCGCCCCGCCCCAGGGGTGGGCAGTTTTCAATAGAAACAAATAGTGAAATCTTTGAATATCTTCTTCTCTGAAACTGGAAGGTTCTCAGCTTTCATATTTTGCACATAGCATCATGTTCAGGTCTTCTACAAAATTTATAGAAATTATGGCCCTTGGGTGAAAATTGGCCCGCCCCAGGGGTAGCCAGTTTTCAATAGAAACATATAGTGAAAACTTTGAAAATCTTCTCGTCTTAAACTTGAAGGTTCTCAGCTTTCATATTTGGCACATAGCATCATGTTCAGGTCCTCTACAAAAGTTATATAAATTGTGCCTCTTGGGTCAAAATTAGCCCCGCCCCAGGGCAGGCTAGTTTTCTATAGAAACATATAGTAAAAACCTTGAAAATCTTCTCCTCTGATTGTCTGGTGAGCGCTTCAGGGCCATTCTGGCCCTCTTGTTATATATATCATGTGGTTCCTACCGGTTAGTGATTTTATATTTATTGTATATCTATTGCATACATTTCATTGACTGGATGGACGATCATGCCGTTCCTTCCGGTTTATGATTTCATATCTTTTGTATATCCTTCACTGACCGGATGGATGATCATGCGTTTCCGTCCGGCTAGTGATTTTTATATATTGTATATCAATGGTAAATCTTTCATTGTCTGGATAGATACTCATGCGGTTCGTTCCGATTATTGATTTCATCCATGTACAGCGCTTTTGAACGCACATATCCTGTGTGAAAAGAGCGCTATATAAATGTGGTATAATAATAATAATAATTAACGTGCAGGGTCAGGAGCACTGTCCACAGTAATGGACCCCACTCCAGACAGCTGGCTAGCTGCAAGCATGGCAGACTTCACCCCAGATCTCCATTTTTGTCGATCCTGAGGATCAGCAGTAGAGAGCTTCCATTCTCTGCAATCTCTCTCTGTCAACTCTTTCCAAGACATCTTTGGCTGGCCTGCGCTTTGCTTACCAGAAACTTGTAGGTTGAGTGCACATTTGATTGCACTGCTGGATCTGTGTACATGGCCGTACCAGCGGAGTCTTCTCTCCCTCAGAATAGGGTCGAGGTCTACAAGACCAAGTAACCCCAGCAACTCGCTTGTCCGCACAGTGGAAGTATATTCTGGCTTGATGTTGCATATCTGTCTTATCATGGCCCTGTCATTGCGCTGAAGGCGATGGAGGTTCAGCTTGGTCAGTGCCCAAGTCTCACTAGCATGGAGCAAAGCGCTCCGCACACAGATGTTATACACTCGACCACGGGTCCTGTACGACAGGTGACACGATGTGAGAACTAGTAGCAGCTCCTTGAACTTCTTCCAAGCAGTCTTCACACGTGTTGTGGTTGCAAGCTCACATCCGCCACCTGCTGAAAGCATGTCTCCAAGGTAACAAAAGGAGCCTACTACTTCCAACTTGTCCTGACCAACTTGGACATCACTCTGCGGTCTGCCGTCAAGTGGGCGAGCTGTTTCCTGGCATCTAGAGCACCTATAGTCGGGGTCCTCGATCAAGCGCTTGAGCCCACTGCACTTCTTGTGCACCCAGTGCTTGCAGCCATTAGATTGTAATTATCTACATAATTATCAATGCTTATGATATAATATAGATATGCAGTTTCTTTGTCCATATGCCATTATAAAACATAATCTATTGATATTCATGATGTTATCATTTCTTTCATAAATATTCATGGAGTAAATTTAAGGGTTAAACAACCAGTAAAAAGTATAATAGATCTGACTCTATAATAAACAAAAACATTCTGTTTTCTACTTTATTTTCGCTCTGCATTAAGCGTTACTACCACAGCACCTGCTTTTTACTAGTCCTATGTTCAGTAAATGATGTCAAAGGTTATACTATATGTAAATACAACTTTAAATTTGATCTTAAACTCTTAGACTGTAATTATCTACATATCACTAGTTGACTCCATAGCCAAAAAATCAAGGGAGGTAAATCTGTCAGGAAACTAACCCATAGGTAACTGCCAGAGCTTACCACCCTTGGATTTATGGCCTATACAAACTGTACAAAATTTAACCCTTTACACCTTTCTACACCTGTGCAAACAGAGAAGACCTAGATCAGATGGCTCCCATAGGACCCGTCTGAATAGGGTCTACTCTGTTTGCTTATGATATATAATATAGATATGATTCTAAACTTTTGCTATGGCAGAAACTTAATTAATTCCTGTGTCTTTGTGTAATTACAGCCAATTAATCTAATTAATATTCATGACATCATTATATCTTACATGAATATTCATGGAGGAAAGGGTTAAATTGAGCCAATCACTGATATTACATTATTATTACATCTTATTACAGAATTCCTTATGTTAATATAGTAAAAATTTTAGCATACTTATAAAATTTTAGGTCTTTCATTATGTAATTTTGCAATACCAAAGTCAGGTGTCTGCTTTAAACTGGGCATTTAATAGAACCGGAGAAATTCTGTCCATATTAAGACTAGGGCATCACACCCAGGTTTTTCTGTATCCTCTCCCCTCTCTCTGGGGCACCCAATTAGTGAGCATGCAGAAACACAAACAAACCTTTGCAAATAGAGTAGACCAAGATCAGATGGCTCAAGTAGGAGCCATCTGATCAGGGTCTGCTCTCTTTGCTTATAATGAACTAATACAGATCTGACTCTAGGGTTTGTTCCATGGCCAAACATTCCTATGTTGATATGTAAATATTATTTATTCATGAGGTCAATGTTTCTTACATGAATATTCATGGAGGAAAGGGAAAGGGCAATTATGGTACCATAAATATAGTTAATTATACCATTCCTGACCGTACTCATGATATCAGTGGTTTACCTGTTCATGTTTAGTAAAATTAGTGCAAAGTCAAGCAACTTGTGTTTATTAGTTTTATCTTCAACATGGGGTCAGGATTAACCAAAAGCTGCCACAGAGGTCTGTAATGCATGTACATGTATTTGTAAGTTAGAGTAACAATTCATGTACTTGATTTTGACTTTTACCTGATGAACACAACCTATATTTGAATTTTTGTATTAAAATATTATAAAATAAGAATGATTTTGCCATTGAGAACAGTAGAGAATCAGTTCTGTAAAATACAATGTATAAGCAAACAGGACAGACCCTCAGGGCAGATCTGGGTCTACTCTATTTGTAAATGTGTTTATATGAAGGAAAGGGTTAACGCTTACTTCATAGATATTCCATTTATCACCTTTGCAAACAGAGTAGATCAAGATTAGATGGCTCTTATAGGAGTCATCTGGGTCCATGCTTATAAAGCTTTTAGTTGAGTGTGAGATCATTCTCAAGCTTTTGATTGGTCAGATTTGAGCCTTTGGCTCAAATCTGACCAATCAAAAGCTTGAGAACTCAAATCTGACCAATCAAAAGCCTGAGAACGAAACTCAGACTCAACTAAAAGCTTTATAAGCATGGACCCTGATCTATTCTGTTTGCTAATGATATAGATCTGATTGTACAGGTTCTGCCATGGCCAAAATGTCCTGTCGTCATGTTCCATTATAAAAAATCATCTAGGTACTTAACTCTTTACTCCATAAATACGCCTTTCTACGCCTTTGCAAACAGAGTAGACCAAGATTAGACGACTCCTATAGGAGCCATCTGATCAGGGTCTTCTCTGTTTGCTTTATGGTGTAATATAGATCTGATTCTACATTTTCTGCTCTGGAAAATATTTCATGTGTTATATGTCAGTTTGAAAATTGATGTAATTAATACTCAGGATTTGTTTCATGAATATCCACAAAGTAAAGAGTTAATATTCATGATATCATTATTCTTGCATGAATATTCATGAGGTAAAGGGTATTTCTTGCATGAATATTCATTAGGTAAAGGGTTTCAATACTAAGTAACTTCATGTGCTTCAATTTTGAAATTATATTTTTCTTACATTACTTATCAAAACTTTAATTAGTGTCAAACAGTTTATATACTGATGAGATGGCAAGTTACTTGGCATCTCATCTAGCTCCAAACCGTTTGCTATTATCATGAACTGGTCCGTAGTCTGGGTCCATGCTTATGAAGCTTTTTAGTTGAGTCTGAGTTCATTCTCAAGCTTTTGATTGGTCAGATTTGAGTTCTCAAGCTTTTGATTGGTCAGATTTGAGCCAGAGAACGAACTCGGACTCAACTTAAAGTTTTATAAGCATGGACCTTGATTGCATACATTTTGTTTAACCCATTACCTGTTCAATAATTGTCAAGATTTCCTCAGCTAATGAATAATCAATATAAAATTGAAAAAGGGAAAAGGATAGTTTTAACTGTTGTGGAAGTTGCATAATAAGATCTATAAATTTCCATTAGCAAACATAGCAGACCCTGATTAGAGGGCTCTTACAGGAGCTGTCTGATCTGAGTCTACTGTTTGCAAATGCGTGAAAAGGCATTTGTATTAAGGAAATGGTTAATCCATTACCTCATAGACAAGTCTTTTAATGTTGTAGCAAACATAGTAGATCTATATTAGACAGCTCCAGCAAGAGCTGTCTTAACAGAGTCTGCTTTTTTTGCTTTTGGAATAATGTAGTCGGTAAATAGCTATTGTAGCTAATGTTATTTGTTGTACAACCGACTCAAAATAAAGAATCGGATTCTACAATTTGTTATCATTGCCAAAAATTCCTGTTTTCATGTGTCATCCAAAATATCATTTAAATTTATTTTCCTAAATGAATATTGATCAGGTTAAGGGTTGAGCCTTTACCTCATGAACTTTTAACCCTTTCCCTGTTCTATGTTTATTACAAATTTCAATACCTGCTGAATATTCATGGATAAAATAGTTCTAATGAAATATGGAAGGTGGAACATTGTAGCCATTTTAGAAAGAAAAGAAACACTGATCTTTTAAATTCCACTAGCAAACAGAGTAGACCCTGATCAGACAGCTCCTCTAGGAGCTGTCTGATCTGGGTCTACTCTGTTTGCAAATGCGTGAAAACACGTTTATATGAGGGAAAGGGTTAATAAGAAATGTTCACATTCTGAATAGTAATTAACTGTCATTTTTTAATTACATTATGAACAGAGAATATTTTAACATGGCAGAAACTGTATAATCACATCTGTATCAATTCATAAGCAAACAGAGCAGACCCTAATCAGGCAGCTCCTATTAATTGGAGACGGAAATGTCTTTTCACGCTTTTGTAAACAGAGTAGACTCAGATCAGACAGCTCCTATTATTGGAGCTGTCTGATCTGAGTCTACTCTGTTTACAAAAGCGTGAAAAGACATTTCTAGGAAGTTATGGGTTAATCTAATGACTGAGATGACGCAACAGGTATAAGTTAAAAAGATCAAATCAGCTTCATGAGGTAAACGGAAGAGTAATTTCATTTAACTATAAATCTTGATATTGTTATGGAACAGGATATGATTTTTTTGGTTGGTTAACATTTTCCCTCATATAAACGTGTTTTCACGCATTTGCAAACAGAGTAGACCCAGATCAGACGGTCCTAGAGGAGCCGTCTGATCAGGGTCTGCTCTATTTGCTAATAGAAGTTGATAGATCTGGTTCTTTAGTTTCTAAAATGGCTACAATATCCAACCTTTCATATTCATTATAACTATTTTGTCCATGAATATTCAGTAGGTATTGAAATTTGGCCTACATACAGAACAGGGAAAGGGTTAACCCTTTGAAAGAGGAAAATGAATGTACTGACAGTTGTAAACAGTGTAGATCCAGCTCAGGGGACTCATTAGAGAAGACCTTTGAATAGGGTATACAATCATAAGTTATCATTCAAATCATGTTGCAACTTTTAAGCCTATTATACTGAATGGACAATAAAGTTAACTCTAATGGGCCTGGTCCACTTTTAGTATTAAGCATTCAAAGGGTTTGTTGGTTGATTAAATGTTCGAGCTATACGTGTTTAAAATACCATTTGCCATTGAGATAACAGCAGCATATTGTGCAGGTATGTTTATGTTTCATGCACACTAGCGGTGAATTAGTGATTGTGCAAATAGTGTAGATACAGATGAGTCACTGAGTGAGTTGCTGAATCATCAGGATCCAAACTGTTTGACACTCTGATTGCAGTCTTGAAGAGAAATGAAAGAAAAGTTCAAAGAAAAGTTAGCTTTGATACTTTCGTGTTTACTCAGGAATGCTTTTGTTATTTGCTAATAAAATGAAACTGTCATCAATTTTCAAAGTAAAACTTACTTTAATTTTTTTGCTTAAGGCATTTATCATTTAGCTATTGTGTGTCTTATTTAACTAGTTGCATGCCAAGTAATTTGTCATCTGCTCAAATGTCATCTGTTGCTTGGTTGTTATCTGCAACATTTTAACTATTAATTTTCTTTCTGCTTTTTTAGCTCACCAGAGCACTTTTGTGCTCAGGGTGAGCTTTTGTGATCACTTGATGTCCGTCGTCCGTCGTCCGTCGTCGGGCGTCAACAATTTGAACCTTTCAAAATCTTCTCCTCTGAATCTACAGGGTTCTCAGCTTTCATCTTTGGTACATAACATCATCTTTAGGTCCTCTACAAAAGTTATATAAATTTTGCCCCTGGGGTCAAAATTGGCCCCGCCCCAGGGGTGCCTTGTTTTCTATTGAAATATATAGTAAAACTTTGAAAATCTTCTCCTCTGAATCTACAGGGTTCTCAGCTTTCATATTTGGCACATAGCATCATGTTCAGGTCCTCTACAAGAGTTATATAAATTATGGCCCTGGGGTCAAAATTGGCCCCGCCCCAGGGGTAGCCAGATTGCATTAGAAACATATAGTGACAACTTTGAAAATCTTCTCCTCTGAATCTACAGGGTTCTCAGCTTTCATATTTGGCACATAGCATCATGTTCAGGTCCTCTACAAAAGTTATATAAATTATGCCCCTGGGGTCAAAATTGGCCCCGCCCCAGGGGTAGCCAGTTTTGAATAGAAACATATAGTGACAACTTTGAAAATCTTTTATTCTGAATCTACTGGGTTCTCAGCTTTCATATTTGGCACATAGCATCATGTTCAGGTCCTCTACAAAATTTATATAAATTATGCCCCTTGGGTCAAAATTGGCCCCGCCCCAGGGGTGGTCAGTTTTCAATAGAAACATATAGTGAAACTTTGAAAATCTTCTCCTCTGAAACTGGAAGGTTCTCAGCTTTCATATTTGGCACATAGCATCATGTTCAGGTCCTCTACAAAAGTTATATAAATTATGCCCCTGGGGTCAAAATTGGCCCCGCCCTAGGGGTAGCCAGTTTTCAATAGAAATATATGGTAAAACTTTGAATATATTCTTCTCTGAAACTGAAAGGTTCTCAGCTTTCATATTTGGCACATAGCATCATGTTCAGGTCCTCTACAAAAGTGGTGTACATTATGCCCCTGGGGTCAAAATTGACCCCGCCCCAGGGGTGGCCAGTTTTCAATAGAAACATATAGTGAAAACTTTGAAAATCTTCTCCTCTAAATCTACAGGGTTCTTAGCTTTCATATTTGGCACATAGGATCATATTCAGGTCCTCTACAAAAGTTATATAAATTATGCCCCAGGGGTCAAAATTGGCCCTGCCCCAGCGGTAGCCATGTCTCAATAGAAACATATAGTGACAACTTTGAAAATCTTCTCCTCAGAAACTGGAAGGTTCTCAGCTTTCATATTTGACACATAACATCATGTTCAGGTCCTCTACAAGAGTTATATAAATTATGCCCCCGGTGTCAAAATTGGCCCCGCCCCAGGGGTAGCCAGTTCGCAATAGAAACATATACTATAGTGTCAAATTTGAAAATATTTTCCTCAGAAACTGGATGGTTCTCAGCTTTCATATTTGGCACATAGCATCATGTTTAGGTCCTCTACAAAAGTTGTATAAATTATGCCCCTTGGATTAAAATTGGCCCGCCCCAGGGGTGGCTAGTTTTCTCTAGAAACATATAGTGAAAACTTTGAACATCTTCTCCTCTGATTGCCTGGTGAGCGATGTCAGGGCCATTCTGGCCCTCTTGTTTAGTTGCAGAATTTGAGCTTGAGTGTCAAACAGTTTGGATCTCTGATCAAGTCCCACATTTTGTGGGGCCTGATCTGGATCCAAACTGTTTACATAGGTTATAAATGACAGGAGAATCTGTCGCCTAACCCTTTCCCTGTTCTATGTTTATTCCAAATTTCAATACCTTCTGAATATTCATTAACAAAATAGTTAGAAAGAAATATGGAAGGTGGAACACTGTATCCATTTTAGAAAGTAAAGAAACAGACCTTTCAAATTCCATTAGCAAACAGAGCAGATCCCGATCAGACGGCTCCTCTAGGAGCTGTCTGATCTGGGTCTACTCTGTTTGCAAATGCGTGAAAACACGTTTATATGAGGGAAAGGGTTAAGCATGCAAAGGGTTAAATCACTGGGAGCACACTAGTGAGATTTAAAATAATCTTTTCTTAACCACTTACCTGATGAATATTCATGTTAAAAATGATGACATCATGAATATTTATTAACTGAAATATTTATAATAATGCCATAATCTTATGTTGCCATAATTTTATGTACACAGGAAGTTTTTGTATTGGTAGAAACTATAGTCAGATCTATGAACAGACCCGGATCTGATGGCTCCTGCAGAAAGAACCTAATCTTGGTCTACTTTGTTTGCAAAGGCATGAAAAGGCATTTATATGAGTTAAAGTACTCATTTCTTAACAACTTACCTAATGAATATTCATGTAAAAAAATGGCGACATTATGAATATTTATTAGCTATTTAGTTATTTATTTGGCATCTGAACACGGGTACATGTATAGGCCTTGACAGAAACTATAATCCACATGTATATTATTCCATATATGCATACAGAGCAGGTCCTGGTCAAATGAAACTCTTACAGGAGCTGTCCGATCTACACTGTTTGCAAAGGTGTCTCTATCAAAGAATTTAGAAGGGGTCAATACATATTTCATTCATACAGACATAATTACAATGTATGTTATACATGTACAGTAACTTGAATTTTAGTTTTTATAACTTCCCCCTTTAAATATGTATTTAATAAATAAATGACATCATGAATTTTAGTTTGCCAAATTGTTATAATGGCATAAATTTTGTCCACAGAATGTTTTTGTTTATTATAGAGTCAGATCTATTATAATTTCACAATGGTTTCAAAACTACACAATTCTTAAAGTTTCCTTTTCTCCAGTTAATCTAGATTTATTCAACGAGGTTTGTTGTAAAATAGCCTATGAGGTAATGGGTTTATGCAGGATTAAAGGAGCTTTCTAAAGCTCCCAAACCAAAGGAGCTTTCTGCATGATTTCATGAAGCAGTCATATGTTTTACAGGTTGGTATTGATACTAACTTGGGCGTCTGGTGTAGAGGGGTTTTACTCTACAGGAATTATACCTCCAAAAACAAAGTGTCAAAAGAGTCACCAAGTCTGTCTGTCTGTTTTTCTTGTCTGTTCTGTTTCTCTGCAATTACTGACGGGTTGTTGGATTTTCTTGTCTGCACTTTTTCTTGGATTTTGAATATTTCTTCTTGTCTGCACTTTTTCTTGGTAATTGCTGACAGGCTGCATAGTTTTTGGATTTTCTCGGTAATTACTGGCAGGCTGCATAGTTTTTGGATTTTCTCGGTAATTGCTGACAGGCTGCATAGTTTTGGATTTTCTCGGTAATTGCTGACAGGCTGCATAGTTTTGGATTTTCTCGGTAATTACTGGCAGCATTATTGGAAGCTTCATTATCAAGAGAAAATGTGTGTTACAGTAAAACCTCTCTATAAGGGCCACTAAACTATGTTAATTAGTTGGTATTTTAGGGCAGGTGGCTGCTTAAGCAAGGTGAAAGTAAAACAGAACGCTCCTTTAGGAGCGTTCTGTTTTACTTTCATCTTGCTTTAAGCAACACCTGCCTTTAACACAAAATACTTGATGTAATTTAGTGGCCGTTATAGAGAGGTTTTACTGTATTGTCACTTTACAATATGGAGAATTTTCACAGAGTTATGACCCCTTGATTAATTAACCCTTTCCCTGTTCAATATTCATGTAAGACATAATGATATCATGAATATTAATTAGATTAAATTTTATAATGTTATATTAACACAGGACATACATTTTTGTCTCAGTCAGAAACTGTAGATACAGATAAACTATAATTTGGTAAGCAAACAGAGCAGACCCTGATCACACGGCTCCAATAGGAGCCGTCTAATCAAGGTCTGCTCTGTTTGCAAATGCGTGAAAAGTTGAGGAAAGTTCTAGCTCTTTTCCTGATGAATATTCATGTACAAAATTGTGACATCATAAGATTTAATAGCTGATTTTTATGCCCCAAAGGGAGACATATAGTAAGATTCGCACTGTCCGTCCAGTCTTCTGTCTGTCTGTCTGTCTGTCATTCAGTCAGTCAGTCAGTCAGTCAGTCAGTCCACCAACTTACGACTTGGGGACATTTTGTTGTGTCCACTCTGTAACTCCCACATACATGAGTGGATTTCAAAATAACCTGGTACAAATGTTCACCACCTTGAGACAATGTGTCGCGAAAAGGAACCAGGTTCCTATCTCAAAGGTCAAGGTCACAGTCGGGGCAAATGTCAAAAATGGGGACATTTTGTCGTGTCCGCTCTGTAACTCCTACATACATGAAAATATATATTCATGTATGTTTGATTGAGCTTTCGTACAAAAAACAACTTTGAAATAGCTTGGAACTAAATGAATAGGCTTCTACAAAATGCGGTATGGTCCAGGCATACACATGACCCAAGCTTTAGTGTTGGTAATATCCTTTGGGGGCATTTGTCACATGACTGTAACAGTTCTTGTTATAATAGCATATGAACACAGGAATGTTTGGCCATTGCAGAAAAATGTAGAATATCAGTTCTATGTAATTCCATAAGTAAACAGAGCAGACCCTGATCAAATGGTTAAGTGACCATTGACTAATTAAACATATGAATCTTGAAAAATGACTAATGTAGAAAGCTGTTTTGGACAGATTTGACTGTACATGTATATTGCTTTCAAGAATGGTTAATCCGTTTTCTGATTGAGATCCCTTTTCAAACAGAGTAGACCCAGATCAGATGGCTCCTGTAGGAACTGTCACATCCAGGGTTTGCTCTGTATGTTTATGAAATAATCTAGATATGATTCTAGTGTCTTCCATTGCCAAAATTCCATGTGTTCACATGCATGCCATTATAAAAATTCATTTAATTAATATTCATGATGTCATTATTAATTTTTAGTACATGAATATTCATGAGGTAAATGGCTACGCTTTATTGTTTCCCATTATTCAAAGGACCAAGGATGTTGCATAGTTTATGAGGAGTTGCTCTCGTTACTCTTTGAATACTTATGCTGTGAATTTGTGATTATTTAACCCACATGCACACAGTTTGGATTGAGATGGGAGGCCAATTAAGTTACTCCAAATAGTTTGACAACCTTTTCATGGTTTTATTAACCCTTTACTC
Source organism: Azorinus chamasolen (assembly GCA_963576725.1). Lineage (NCBI taxonomy): Eukaryota > Metazoa > Mollusca > Bivalvia > Cardiida > Solecurtidae > Azorinus > Azorinus chamasolen. The sequence goes on along the minus strand of OY755240.1, from coordinate 86,013,894 downwards.
CATAAATACGCCTTTCTACCCCTTTGCAAACAAAGAAGATCCAGATCAGACCCGGATCAGATGGCTCCTATATATAGAAAGTCCTACATCCATGTGCTATTAATCTGATTAATATTCATGACGCGACTATTTCTTACATAAATATTCATGGAGGAAAGGGTTAATTATGAATTTGTGGCTGATGATGACAACTAATTAATGTGCAAAGGGATAATAAACTGATGAACTTCATGCAATAAAGAGAAGTTGTGAGATAGAAATAAAACAGCATGTTTTATGTTTTACATGGTTTTCATCTTTGCAATCTATGGCTGAATCATCAAACCCTCCTCCGCCCCGTCCACCTGGTAAATTTACACATTAATTATCAATGAAATGTTTGGCTACGACAGAAACTTCAGAATCATATCTATATTACTACAGTAAAACCCCGTTAATGCGACCACCTAAAAGAGATATAATTTTGGGTGCTAGATGCAGGTGGTAGCTCCTCTAAGAGCATTCTGCATTACTTTTGTCCTGCATTTAGCAACCACCTGCATATAAAGACAGGTATGTTTATTCATTAAGTGGTGGCATTAGAGGGGTTTCACTGTATATTATTCCATAAGCTAACAGAGCAGACCTGGAACTGACTGATCTGGGTCTACTCTGTCTGCAAAGGTGCCAAAATTTGTCTATACATGTATGAGGGAAGGAGTTTGCCCTTTAATCCATAAATATGTCTTTCTAATATCTAAGTCTTTGCAAACACAGTAGACCCAGATCAGATGGCTCCTGTAGGAGTGATCTGATCTGGGTCTACTCTGTTTGCATGTGCATAAAAATGTGTTTATATAAATGAAACGGTTAAAGTTAAAATCTTTTCTCCAGAAATTGAGCAAATGCAGTGAAATATAAAAATGATGCAGATATAATGGCATGATGAACAAAGATGTTTTTTACGATGACAGAAGTTGTAGAAATACATCTGTATTTCATAAGCAAACAGGGCAAACCCAGATCAGACAGCTCCTACAGGTGCTAAATTGCATCACTATAGAATAAAGGGTTAATCATTTACTTAACCCTATCCTCCATAAATACGCCTTTCAACGGCTCTGTAAAAATCACCTGTTGAAACCATTGTGATAAATAGAGCATTTGCTCCTACAGGAGCAAATGCTCTATTTATCACATTGGTTTCAAGCTACAAATTTCTAAAAAAAATTCCTTTTCTCCAGTTAATGCTCCTTTTTGGTAGATTTATTCAAAGAGGTTGTATCTAAAAATAGCCTTTGAGGGAATGGGTTAATGAGTAGTCATGTGAGAGATAATTACTTTAAAGAAAATTAATAACCTCATTTTTACAGTAGCATATGGGCAACAGAATGTTTTTTCATGGCAGACACTGTAGAATCAGATCTATATAATTCCATCAGCAAACAAAACAGACCCAGACCGGACAGCTCCTACAGGAACTGCCTGGTCTAGGTCTACTTTGTTTGCAAAGTCGTAGAAAGGCATATTTATGGAGTAAAGCGTTAAGGGTTGATTTAGACTTGATTATCTGATGTTCTGATTTACTAGTTGAGTCTAGTATCTTACATGTGACAGACAGGCAAGATATATACTGGGCTCCAAGGGTCTTATGACATATTCTACCCTTAAGGTCATAAACCTTTACCTGAAAGAGACACCCTTGTTCACATTTGCAAATAGAGTAGACCCAGAGCAGACAGTTCCTGTAGGAGATGTCGAAACAGGGTATGCATATGTGCACCATTTATTTAGGAGATAATCCTATTCTATTCTACAGTCTTTATCATGCACATTTGCAAACAGAGTAGACCCAGATCGGATGGCTCCTATTAGGAGCCATCCAATCAGGGTCTGCTCTGTTTGCATTTGACATGATACAGATCTGACTCTACAGTGTTTGTCAAAGCAAAAAATTCCGTTGAAAAGTTAACACTATAAAAATTCAGCTTCAGATATTCATGATATTATTATTTCTCCTAAATGATATTCATATCGTTGATATTTCTTACATGAATATTCATTAGGTAAAGGGGTAACAACCAATTAACTCCATGAATATTCATGAAAGAAATAATGACGTCATGAATATTAATTAGATTTAACTGTTATGATAGCAAATGGACACCAGAATCATGGTTGAAACTGTAGAATCATATCTATATTATTTCATTAACCCTTTCCCTGTTCTATGTTTATTTCAAATTTCAATACCTACTGAATATTCATGGACAAAATAGTTTTAATGAAATATGGAAGGTGGAACATTGTAGCCATTTTAGTAACTAAAGAAACATATCTATCAAATTGCAAATGTGTGAAAACATGTTTATATGAGGGAAAGGGTTAAGCAAACAGAGCAGACCCTGCTCAAATGACACCTATAGGAGCCGTTTGATCTGGGTCTACACTGTTTATAAAGATTTAGATGACAGTTTGGCTAGTGGGAGAAAATTTCAACTTTAGTTGCATTAGCTTGGTTTAAGTCTAATAAATTATGACCTTGCAATTTCGATAACCATGTGATAACAGGTGTATTTATATAGAACTAAGATGCTCATGTTGTTCATCTGACCTATAATTTCAGTGTTTACGACCTTTAAAGGACAGATATATTGTCTCCTGCAAAATGTTTTAGACTGAAATCTGTCCAACTTAACCCTTTGACTCTTACCCTCATATTAATGCCTATTTGTGTCTTTACAAACAGAGTAGACCTAGTTCAGATGTTTCCTGTTGCAGCCATCTGATCAGGGACTGTTCTGTTTGCTTATGAAATTATATAGATCTCAAATCTTACAATTTTTGTTTAACCCGAAAATTCATTTGAAAAAAAATATAAATATTAATTTAATGACTTTCATCAGATTACCAAGTTATGAAAAAATGTTCATTAGGGAAAGTGTTAACCCTTTCCCTGCTGCATATTCATGCAAGATTTTTAATAAGGACATGAATATTTAATAGCTAAATTTTTATAATATATGTACACGTGATGTTTTGTCACAAGCAGAAAGGGTTAAAACAGTCTAACACTCAACTGTGTCAATAATAGGGATGAATTTGGTGATTCCATATGCATATAAACTGTTTGGAAGACCAGGATCAACCTGTTTGACCTTTTGATCAAATTTTTGAAAAGAAATAGTAGAAAAAATTGTCGGAAGGTATGAAGCAGACAACAATATTTGCTGACAAAATTTTCTCGGTATCGAAAGGATTAACTTCATGTTGGCCCCAGGATATGGTGTACTGATTACCGTCCTTTTGCAACTAAACTTTCAAAATGGAATTGTCCGTCATTAAAATTGTTAAGTCCAATTTAGCTAACCGGGGAAAACTCTGCTGTATTAATTTTGATGTGCAAACAGCGCTGACCCAGATCAGAGGTCTCCTACAGGAGCCGTCTGATTTGGATCAATGCTTTTTGTAAGTGCATGCAGCTTATGTGCTCAGCATTTAAATGGGCTATTTACCTTTACTATGTAAGACCTTTGCAAAGAATGTTATTCTAGATCAAAGGGCTCCTGAGGGAGCCAGTTGATCAGGGTCTGCATTGTTTGTCATAAAAATCATTTTATTCAGTGATAAATTTTTATGCACATTTTTGCTTAATTAATATTCAGAAAGGGGGGGGGGGCTAGTTTCTATAAGTCAGCAGGTAAAAGGTTAAAGATTGAAGTTGAAAATACACTGGTCATTCATCATTAGTACGGGGATAAAGACACAAGAGTGTTTAACAAGGAGTTACTAAATCATAGGTATGCAATAAACCTGGATTTCTCCCATATGTAGATCAGATTTGAGATATTTATTTACAATTGTAATGAATTTATTACACTATTATTGTCATGATTATCAGCTGCAAATGTTATATATATTGATCATTGTAAATTTTATGAAGATACAATGTAATTGGATTTGAGATATATGACTGTATGATACCTGCAGATTGTTTACAGTCAGTTGTAAATATTACTTTCTAAAGCCATATCTAAGTGTCTGTTTGGATCCAGAACATTTTCACAACCTGTTTAATCCTTTCCCTAATGTTGATGACATTTGATACATTTGCAAACAGAGAAGACCCGGAGTCATCTGATCATGGTCTGTTGTGTTTGCGTATGAAGTACAGTAAAACCTCTCTATAACCGTCACTAAATTACATCAAGTATTTTGTGTTCAATACAGGTGGTTGCTTAAAGCAAGGTGAAACTAAAACAGAACGCTCCTATAGGAGCATTCTGTTTTACTTTCACCTTGCTTTAAGCAGCCACCTGCCCTAAATACCAACTAATTAACACAATATAGTGGCTGTTATAGAGAGGTTTTACTGTATTATAGATCAGACTGTACAGTTTCTGCAGTGAAAAAAAAAGTCTGTGTTCATAACATCATTATAAAATTTAGCTTATTAATATTCATATTGACATTTGTTTTAATGAATATTCATGAGGGAAAGGGTCTTTTCACTGCCAATGGCAAACCGTGATTACCTTTATAAACAGTTTGGATCCAAATGAGAAGCAACTAAGTCTGTATGTAAACAAATGAGAAGGCAACTAAGTCTGTATGTAAACAAATGAGAAGGCAAGCAACTGTGTATGTAAACAAATGAAAAGGCAAGTAACTCTGTATGTAAACAAATGTAAAGGCAAGTAACTCTGTATATAAAAAATGAGAAGGCAAGTAACTGTGTATGTAAACAAATGAGAAGCAAGTAACTCTATAAGTAAACAAATGAGAAGGCAAATAACTGTGTATGTAAACAGATGTAAAGGCAAGTAACTCTGTATGTAAACAAATGAGAAGGCAAGTAACTGTGTATGTAAACAAATGAGAAGCAAGTAACTCTGTAAGTAAACAAATGAGAAGGCAAATAACTGTGTATGTAAACAGATGTAAAGGCAAGTAACTCTGTATGTAAACAAATGAGAAGGCAAGTAACTGTGTATGTAAACAAATGAGAAGGCAAGTAACTGTGTATGTAAACAAATGAGAAGGCAAGTAACTCTGTATGTAAACAAATGAGAAGGCAAGTAACTGTGTATGTAAACAAATGAGAAGGCAAGTAACTCTGTATGTAATCAAATGAGAAGGCGAGTAACTGTGTATGTAAAACAAATGAGATGGCAAGTAACTGTTTATTTAAACAAATGAGATGGCAAGTAACCCTGTATCTAAGCTGGAGCCAAACTGTTTGAAGCTTTGCTTTTGTTTTTAAACAAAATGGAAGAACAATCCAAAAATATAAAAAATTGAATACGGGACAAATTTTGCAGATGACAATATATCTGGTAGTGAAAGAGTTGCAATAAAGCTTAAAGAGGAAGTCCCTACAATGATCGCATATTTTCAATAATATCATAAAACTTGGTATTTGTTATGCTCTATCATTATTATGAAGGTTCCCAATTTGAACTTATATCGAAAAATGCCCCTGTGATACAAATAAACCGATTTCGTCAATACTGATATTTTTTGTTCTACAACACAATATTATCGGCCTTTTCCGTTAATTTCTTCCGCGTTTTGCCGATGATCATCTGATCCCTCCATTGTTTACGTAATAGCTTTCTCGGAAGTGGTCGGAGAATCGCGATAAGGGCGAACAGTTATGAAACTAAAACCCAACCCGAATAAAACTGAAACATCGGGGAGTAAAACCGGGATCGGCGATATCAAACACATGGATGTTTTGTCATTATAAACGGTTATTGGATGGGGCTTTTTGCGATATACTACTTTTCAGCATATAAACAAATGAGTTTTGTACATTTTAAGTGTTTATGAAACGCGTCAAATGTAGGGACATCCCCTTTAAACCTTTTCTCCACCAATTTGCATCTGTAATTATGTATGCAAACAGTTTAGATCAAGATGAGAATCTGAGTAACTTGGCGTCCCTTCAGGATCCTAACTGTTTGTTACTGTTGTAATGTTTTTGAAAGAAAAGGGAAATAAACAAACGAAAATTTTAACAGGCTACAAATGTTGTAGACAACAATATTTGGCAAAAGAGTTAAGATGGCAAAGTTTTGCTCGCTTATTTATTCATACATTCATTTGCTCACTCCCTTGCACAATCAATTTACTCTCTTCGCACTCTCATCTCACTCACTCATTTACTTATTCACTGACTCACTCACACATTTAGATTTTATTCACTCACTCACTCACTCAACTCACTCACTTATGCCCACACTTACTTATTCACTCACTCACAAACTCACACAAATTTTCATTCACGTATTTAAGATTTTGTTCTGATCAAGGTCTGTACTACCGTATATGTAAGTGTTAGCCACATCATCAGTGTACATGTAGTAGTTATGTCAGACTTTATTTGATCTATTGTTTCATTAACCCTTTCAATGCTGAATTTTCAAATTGACTATTCCAAAATTCAAACTGGTCAAGCTTATGGCGTATGTTTAGGGATTTTTCTAGAGAAAAGTTTTACATGACAAACAGTGCAGACCCTGATGAGAGAGCTCCTCTAGGAGCCCTCTCATCTGGGTCTATACTGTTTGCAATGGAGATTAGTGACTTGTTTCCCGCACTGTAAGGGTTGAAGCTAATGCTTTAATATGTTTGTGCATTTCTCATGTCATTCATCATCAACGTCAGCTGCAAAATATGATGGATTGAGGCTTACTGTACATAAATTTTCATTTACAGCAAAACTCACAAATCCATACATTTAGTAAAGAAAAATGAACTTTTAAACAGCTAGGTGACTGCTCAATGCAGGGTGATAGTCATGCAGAAAGCTCCCCAGGGAGCTTTCTGCATGACTATCACCTTGCATTCAACTGCCACCTTCATAAACCCTCTATGCCATGAATATTCATGTTAGAAGTAATGGTGGCATGAATAATAATTATATTCATTTCATGAACACTAGAAAGTTTGGTGATGACAGAAGCTGTAGAGTCATATCTGTATCATTTCATATGCAAACAGAGCAGACCCACATCAGATGGCTCTTATAGGAGCTGTCTGATCTGGGTCTACTCTGTTTGCAGATGAAAGAAAGAGGCACACATCTATAGAACTTTAGCCTTTTACCTAAAGAATATTCATGTAAGAAAAAATGACATCATGAATATTAACCATTTACTCCATAGATACACCTTTTAGTGCCTTTGCAAACAGAGTAGACCCAGATCAGACAGATCCTGGTCTGTTCTGTTTGCGTATGAAATAATGTAGATCTGATTCTACAGTTCTGGCATAATTTAAATGTACTTATAAAAAATCAGTTAATTCATGACCACTTATTCAATATTGCTACAACAAATAGTGGAAAATCTTCAACATAAAAGCAGACAGAGCAGACCCTGGTGGATGGTTCCTGCAGGAGCTTTTTTATGTATGTCTACTCTGTTTGCAGAGGTCTCAAAAGCCATCTCTATCAAGTAAGACCCAGTCAAAATTCATACATGTTCACTGAAAGAAATAAAGATGGGGCATTATTCATAAACATATATACATACAGTGGAACCCCTCTATTGTGACCACTTAATGAATAAACATGGGTATCTTTATAAGCAGGTGGTTGCTTAATGCAGGGCAAACATAATGCAGAAAGCTCCTCTAGGAGCTTTTTGAATTACTTTTGTCCTGCATTAAGCTACCACCTGCATCTAGCACCCACAATTATACCTCTTTTAGGTGGTCGCATTAGCGGGGTTTTACTGTATATCAACAGAGTGATGTCCCTTTTAAAATTAGATATACATGCATCTGCAAGGTACTTTTGTTTTAATGAATTAATTAATATGCCATTTGAAATCCATCAGCTGGTTAACCTTTTCAATGCCGAAATTTCAAAGTGAAAAAAACCCATAACTGTTTAACCCTTTCCCCCATGTAAATGCCTTTTCATGGACTTGCAAACATAGTAGACATAGATCAGATGGCTCCTATAGGGGCTGTCTGATTAGTGTCTGCTCTGTTTGCTTATGACATGATATAGATCAGATTCTACAATTGTTATCAAAGCAAAACCTTCCCTTAAAAAGTTTACTTAGTAAACATTCAGCAGCTAAATATTTATGATGTCATTATTCCTTACAGGAATATTGAGCAGGGAAAGGGTTAAAGGCAGACTTCATTCAGTATGAAAGGGTATAATCTAAGAGAGGAATTTGAATGACAGATAGTGCAGACTCTCATCAGATGGCTCCTCTAGGAGCCCTCTGATCTGGGTATATACACTGTTTGCATTATGACAGCCGTCTTATTCACCTCATTCAAAGGGTTAAGGCAACAATTTGTGTCTTCACTGAACCGTTACGTTGAAAATCGAATAACCCTTTCCTTCATACAAACGCCTTTTCACGCATTTGTAAACAGAGTAGACCCAGATCAGGGTCTGCTCTGTTTGCTAATGGATTTTTTAGGTCTGTTTGTTTTAAAGTTTGTAAAATTGCTACAATGTTTATAGGAGCTGTCTGATCAGGGTCTGCTCTGTTTGCTTATGGGGTCATATAGATATGATTTTGAAGTTTCAGTTATAGCTAAAAGTATTCTTGTTAACCCTTTCGGCGCCAAATTTATAATTGTCGTCTGCAATCCATGTTTTGCTATATCGTTTGAAACAATGAGATAAATAAATGAAAATTTCAAAGGAATAAAGCACAGATATAGAAATAGAGATTGAGACAAAAAGTGAAGTCCCTGATCAGACGCCACATTTTCAAGGCATCGTCTGATCTTGGACTGCACTATTTGTCGTGGTTCATTTATGTGACTGCGGCGGTGAAAGGGTTAATATGTAATTAACAAAATTCAGTCCATGAATATTCATGCAGTAATATTAATACTTGAATTAATATTCATGGTGGGAGGTGAAGTTGAGGTGGCTTTTATATACAGTTTGATTTCAGATGAAACCCAAAGTAGCTCAAGCGTCTCATAATAAAACTGTTTTGAGAATTCAAGCAGGCAATATTTTTGTTGAAGGAGTCATTAGTATAGTGGAAATGAGCTTAAGTATTATAGTAATGTAGTGAAAAGTGATAGCTGAGGCATTGGCATATTTCGCGAGCTACAAATTGTATTGTATGCCAAGGGTTAACCTTTTCCCTCTTGAATAATTATGTAAGAACTAATGCCATCAAGAATCAGGTCTGCCCGGTTTGCTTATGGATCAAAATAGATCTGATTCTACAATATTTGCCAGTGTTTAACCTTAAGCCTGCTGAGCAAATTATTTTTGCAGAATTGTTCACCTGTTACTTTTTCAGAATTCAAGCTATGGCCATTTGTCTACCAAAATGCAATCAGGATGTCAAACAGTTTGGATCCTGATGGGATGCTGAGTTACTCGGCGTCTCATCTTGATCCAAACTGTTTGCAAAAGTATTCACCCATCCACCCATAGCAGGCTAAAGGTTAAAATGCCTGTAGTCATTACCCACCCTAAAAATCCGGTTAAGTAATATCTATGAAGTTTTTTTCTTTATCGGCCATTGGCAACTCCATGATAACCAATTTAAACTGTTTAGATACAGGGAAGGTGTTGAGTGACTCAGTATCTCCTCAGTATCCTCAGGATACAAACTGTTTTTAATAATGCTAATATTAAAATGTCAATTTGAAAGCTAAGATATAAAAATCTTAGTAGATGAACTTTCTTTGATGGTACCAGGTTAAAGGAGAACCATTTAACACAAAGCATAGTGCACCCAGTTTTTATTGTTGAATTAACACGTTCCAAGTATACCTGTCTTTGTCATCAGACCTTGACTTTGTATTGACTCACGTACTTCCTTACTATGGGGTGGAATCGTGAGTTTATGTCAGTATAAATATCTACCCTCGTGACTATAGCTTTTCACGCTGTATAGACTAGTAATAATAGTCTTTGAAAAAATTGATGTTGTCTGCTGAAAAATATTTTTTTGTTCTATTTCATTTTCAAAAGCAGCAGTCAGAGTGATAAATTGTTAGATCATGATGAGATGGCATCTGGATCCAAACTATTTGACTTACACCCAGCATGGAAAGAGTTCAACCCTTTTCATAGCAGGATATTAACTCGTTGCATGCTAAGTAATTTTTCATCTGCAACAGTTGTCGTCTGCATCAATTCTTAATAAAATTTTCTCAATTTTTTGCAAATATATGCTCAAAATGATACTGCATGATGCGGCGTCTCATCTGGATCCAAACTGTTTGCATATGTACTGGGTAATCACAATTTTGATTCTAATGTGCAAAGAAATAATTTAAAATGTAGTATATCTGATCAGGATCAAAACTGGATGTATATCACAAAATTAATATCAGATAATGTAATAGAAAGTAGCTTTGAGCTAAAATGACTTTTAGCTCTTTTAACTCTTTACTGCATGAATATTCATGTAAGAAATAATGACATCATGAATATTAATTAGATTAAGACAAACAGCAGACACTGATCAGATGGCTTCTACAGAAGCGGTCTGATCTGGGTCTACTCTGTTTATAAAGGCGTCAAAATATAGGTTAGACTGCATTATGACAAGTCTTCATGAAATAGACTGCGTGGAACATCAGTGAAGCCAATCTATTTCATGAAGACTTGTCATTGGCAGTCTAACTGATTTAAACCGCAGTTTCGTTTTGGGGGCAATAATCCAGTCTTCACGAAAAAGGAAAAACTGAATAACCAACTCTAATTGGCCAACATCGCAGAATTTTCAAAAACTGCGGTTTAAAGGTGTATTTATGGAGTAATGGGTTAATCCTCTCCCTGATAGAATTTAGGACATCCAGAATATTTCATAATGGAACATTAATTTCAAGGAAGACTTTCATAATGCCAGAAGGATTTGAATCAATACTTTATAGTTCCAACAAGCCAATAGAGCAGACCTGGATCAGACAGCTCCTTCCCTGTTTGCAAAGGCGTTAAGAATCTGTCTTTATCAGGTTAAAGATTGGGAAAATTATCATTCGTCATTCTTACTAGCAATCAATAATCTATAAATAGGATAGTATTTGTCAATCAGATCATAGACTCATCGAGTGACCTACACTTTGTTTGATAAACACAAATACCACGTGGAAATGTTTAAAAGACCGGTATTCAGGACATTTCTTAGTCAGTGAAACTGTATAGACAATTGGGGACCAAGATCAGTCCCTGCCGTTTGGATGATGATTTTTATCTATATTGTATGAACTTAGAGTGGAATATATTTGGATATGTCCTGCAGGAAACCGACTATCATACATTGATTTAGATTTAAGGGTTTTAAGTTGTAATTTGCTCTCTGTCAGAATACAGGTGTGTTTTGCAGTTAGAATCAATAACATTTCAACCAAGAGTTTCAAGCGCCTCTCAAGATGTACAGGGCAAAGTACAGGTCTAAACCTGGAGGTACTGTAATTCTTGTGTGTGGGTTCATCTCTATTTTCTGTATCATCAGTATATCTCAGTATCATCTGTTTGTCTCTGTATCAGCTGTAAGTCTCTGTCATCATTATGTCTATATCATCTATGTTTTGTGTATCATCTGTCGGTCTGTATCATCTGTTTGTCTCTGTATCAGCTGTAAGTCTCTTTGTTATCAGTATGTCTCTATATCATCTCTATGTTTTGTGTATCATCTGTCAGTCTCTGTATCATCAGTATGTCTCAGTATCTTCAGTAATGTATATCATCCATCTGGCTGTGTCTGCATTTATATGTATCATCTACATGTATATATTTGTGTATCATCTGTAAGTCTGTATCATCAGTTTGTCTTAATGTCATTCATATGTATACCATCCATCTGTCTGTGCCTGTATCATGTGCATTTCTCTGTATCATCTGTATGTTTATGTATCATCTGTTAGTACCCGGTATTTGTATTATCAGTATGTCTCAGTATCATTTGTATGTATATCATCCATCTGGCTATCTCATTTGCATTTCTCTGTATCATCTGTTTGTGTATCATCTGTCAGTCTGTGTATCTCCAGTTTGTTGTAATATCATCTGTGTGTATATCCTCCATGTGTGTGTGTATCATTTGTATGCCTATCTCAGAATCATCTGCATTTTCTGTATCATCTGTCAGTCACTGTATTATCAGTACCGAGTATGTGTGTGTATCTCTATATTATAAATACCAGGTTTGTCTGTGCATACATCACTTGTCTGTCCATGTTTCAGTATGTTTCAGTATGTCATTATTGTCTGTGTATCATATTTCTGTCTCTTTATCATCTATACATCATTTACATATATGGCTGTGTGTCATCTTTGTATATCATCTCTCTCCCTCTGTATCATCTATATGTCTGCCAATTATCTCTGTTTGTGTGTCTCTGTATCATTTGTATGTTTGTTTATTATCCCTCTGTCCCCACAAAGTAGGTTTGAGGGGTATACAGGAATTATCCTGTCAGTTGGTGTGTCGATTGAGTGGTCACTGTTGTTCCATCCACAAATTGCAATTAAAGACCATTTCTACAGTTTGTTTCCTTCCAAGATTTTTTTTGATTTTTTAGCTCACCTGGCACGAAGTGCCAAGGTGAGCTATTGTGATCGCCCTGTGTCTGGCGTCGTCCGTCGTCCACAATTTTTTCAAATGGCTTCTCCTCCTAAACCACTTGGAGGATTTCAACTAAATTTCACAGAAATGTACCTTGTGTGGTCCTCTATCAAGTTTGTTCAAATCATTACCCCCGGGCCAAAAATGGCCCCGCCCTGTGGCTTACCATTTGTTTTTGTAAAAATCTTTAAAAATCTTCTTCTCTGAAACCAAAACTTCTGGAGCTTAGATATTTGGTATGTAGCATCATCTAATGGTCTTCTACCAAGGATGTTCAAATTATGATCCCCGGGCCCAAAATGGCCCCACCCCAGGGCTTATCAATTTTACATAGACTTATATAGGAAAACCTTTAAAAATCTTCTTCTCTGAAACCACATACCCTAGAGCTTAGATATTTGGTATGAAACATCAGCTTATAGACCTCTACCAATTTTGTTCAAATCATGACCCCGGGCCAAAAATGGCCCTGCCCTGGGGCTTAACAGTTGTCTTTGTAAAAATCTTTAAAAATCTTCTTCTCTGAAAAAGGTAAGGCCTAGACCTTTGATATTTGGTATGTAGCATCATCTAATGGTCCTCTACCAAGGTTGTTCAAATTATGACCCCCGGGCCAAAAATGGCCCGCCCTGTGGCTTATCAATTTTACATAGACTTATATAGTAAAACCTTTAAAAATATTTTCTCTGAAACCACATACCCTAGAGCTTAGATATTTGGTATGAAGCATCACCTAATAGACCTCTACAAAGTTTGTCCAAATCATGACCCCCGGGCCCAAAATGGCCCCGCCTGGGGCTTATCAGTTGTTTTTGTAAAAATCTTTGAAAATCTTCTTCTCTAAAACCGTAAGGCCTAGACCTTTGATATTTGGTATGTAGCATTATCTAATGGTCCTCTACCAAGGTTTTTCAAATTATGACCCCCGGATCAAAAATGGCCCCGCCCCGGGGCTTATCAGTTTTTCATAGGAAAATCTTTAAAAATCTTCTTCTCTGAAACCATGAGGCCTAGACCTTTTATATTTGGTATGTAGCATCATCTAATGACCCTCTACAAATATTGTTCAAATTATGACCCCTGGACCAAAAATGGCCCCGCCCCGGGGCGTATCAGTTTTTCATAGGAAAATCTTTAAAAATCTTCTACACCGAAACTGTAAGGCCTAGACCTTTGACATTTGGTATGTAGCATCAACTAATGATTTTCTACCAAGATTATTCAAATTATGACCTCTGGACAAAAATGCCCCCCCCCCCCCCCAATCTGAAGCTGACTTTTTTTACATAGAAATACAGTGTATGCATAAGTCTATAGTAACCAGGTGAGCAATTTAGGGCCATCATGGCCCTTTTGTTTATATTTTGTTGTTTAAAGTATGCTGATTTCAAATACAAAAAGAAAAGAGGGGGTTACAGACTTTATTTTTGAGTAATTACCATGAAATAAAAATAAGCATGCTGCCTGCCCTTTACAGATGGGACTGCACAAAAATCATGACATCGATGATATTTTCGTAAATTTCTAAGAAACTTATCCAAGAATTTTTTTCAAAACTTTATAGTGTCCTTAACATGAAACTAAAAAGAAATGTTAGGGTTGCAAGCTTCGTTTTTAAGTAATTACTCAATTTATCACTTAGTGGTGGTGCTCTCCCATGAAAATTACGCCAAAATGGACCACGTCTTTTGACGTCAGTGACGTCACATTGCAATGATGTCATTCCAATTTGTTTATTATACTCCTGTACCAGATTTTCCTGTTGGATTTTAAATTTTTATGCATTCAGCTAATTATCTTTTAGCAGTTTTCTTGTGTAATCGAAAATGTTGATAATTTAAGGTTTGTAAATGTTGGTTGAAATCAGTCGTTCTAAATTAGTGTCATCCAGAATATCGGTTCAGGTGTAACAGGCCTATCTTTCCCCCTGGCCAGTTTTTCCCTGGTTGTTTCCTTTGTAGAGAGTATTTAGCGCAAAAAGCTGCACAGAACTTACTACCAAAATCGTCTTTAAGGCAGCTATGTGGGGTATTCATCACCTTTAGTAAAAGTTCTAGTTTATTTTATCATTTGTGTATCATCCGTTGCATTGTGTTTCATATTTCCATCTGTTATTACTATGACTTTGTTATTTAGAAGCCAGGATGGGTTCGATTTTCAGAGGAATCTGTCATGGGGAACCTCTTTTTTTCTCCGACAATGTGGTGATATGGGGTATGTGAGCTTGCTCACTCAAGTTCTTTAATTTCATAAACAAACAGCAGACCCTGATCAGACAAGCACTACATCTGATCTGAGTCTACTCTGTTTGTAAAGGCATAAAATATGACTCTCAATTATCATATTTAATGCTTGTATCATTTTTTACTTATCACTTTGTTTGCAGGAGAACAAGTCAAGCCTTCAGTGGTTAGCAAACAACAAAGTCAGCAAGTTTCCACAACAGCAGTTACCATGGCAACGGGAAAAGTTGAAGCAGTGGTCTGCAATGCTGATGATCTCAAACCAGGAGAGTGAGTAAAACCTTTCCGTAATTTACTACAGTAAAACCTCTCTATAAAGGCCACTAAATTGTGTTAATTAGTTGGTATTTAGGGCAGGTGGCTGCTTAAAGCAAGGTGACAGTAAAACAGAACGCTCCTTGCTTTAAGCAGCCACCTGCCTTTAACACAACATACTTGATGTTTAATTAGTGGCCGTTATAGAGAGGTTTTACTGTAATGTTAGCCCTTTAACCTGTTAACCCTTTACTTTATAAACCTTTCTACACCTTTGCAAACAGAGTAGACCCATATCTGCTCTGTTTGTTTATGAAATAATATAGATCTGATTTTCCAGTTTCTGCCATGGCCAATATTCCTGTGTCAATGTGCTACCATAACACATTAATCTATTTAACTCATTACCTCATAGGCTATTTTTAGATACAATCTCTTTGAATAAATCTACCGAAAAGGATCATTAACTAGAGAAAAGGAACATTTTAGAATTTTGCAGTTTGAAACCATTGTGATAAATAGAGCATAAATTTTGCTCCTATAGGAGCAAATGCTCTATTTATCACAATGGTTTCACAAAGTGACTTTTACAGAGTCGTCAAAAGTCGTCAATATGAGGGAATGGGTTAATAATTATGCAGGGTTTTCCCTTGACCACTTCAAAAAGATCAATTTGAGGGTCCTCTTGACCCCCTCTCAATAAAGTAAAGAACACACCCTCTTAATTTTGAGGGTCATTTGTAAAATTTAAGGAACATTTCAGTAGAAAAAGGGGGTCAGGGAAAACCCTGATTATGCATGACGTCATTATTTCTTACATGAATATTCATGGAGGAAAGGGTTAATTTCAAACATGACTGTCAATTGCAAACAGTTTTTTATCCTGATTAATCCTTTAATCCATGAATATTAATTATATTATTATTTTTTATAATGGCACATGGACACAGGAAATTATCCCCATAGTAGAAACTGTAGCAGCAGATCTACATGTATGTTATAACACAAGCAAACAGAGAAGACCAAGATCAGACGGCTCCTAAAGGAGCTGTCTGATCTGGGTCTACTTTATTTGCAAAGGCGTACAAGTCATATCTATGGAGTAAAGGGTTAAATGGGTTAAATGGTATCCCTTGTTTGTTTGTCCTTCTCATTTAATTAGTTGTGGGTCTTTAATTATTTGTGCACTAAGCAAATGTGTTATTGTAATCTGCAAATTTTGTTGTCTGTTGCAAGTGTATTTTCTCCAATTTCATTTCAAAAATCATTCTAAGAATTATGAAACACTGAGTTAACTTGGCATTTGATCTTGATCAAATTGGCTGGTGTAGATTTGCTTTTTTGGTTTTCATAACCACTGTTGGACTATTTACAACAAACACAGACACCTAAAAAACATGCCCTTGCATCTGTCATTAAATGTCTGCCCTTGTACCTTTCCATAAATGTCTATCCTTGCATCTTTCATCAGAATGTTTGTCTTTGCAGCTGTCATTAAATATAAGCCTTGCACCTGTCATTAAATGTCTGTCCTTGCATTTATCTTGCGTCTGTTATTAAATATATGTCCTTACATCTGTTGTGAGATTTTCTGTCCTTACATCTGTCATTTGAATGTCTGTAATTGAGCCTGCCATTAAATGTGTCATTAGGTTGTCTGTCTTTGCATTTGTCATTAGAATCTCAGTCCTTGCATCTGTCGTTAAATATCTGTCCTTGCATCTGTCCATAAATGTCTGTCCTTGCATCTGTCATTAGAATGTCTGTACTTGCATCTGTCATTAGACTGCATTTTAGTATTTTACCTGTCATTAGCATATCTGTGCATTTTTAGGCAATATAATGTTTGTCCTTGCATCTGTCACAAGAATGTCTATTTGCATCTGTCATCGAAATTGTTTTTATATGCCCATTTAAAAAAAAGGGACATATTATGGAATGGCAGTCTGTCTATCTGTCTGTCTGTCAATAACACCTCTAACTCAAGTTCTGCTTGGTGGATCCTTCTCAAATTTAACCACAATATTTATCTGGACATTATGGAACACCATTCTGCCATGCTATTTGCTAAATGTTAAATGCGAAATGCTAAATGCGAAATGTTTTTTGCCAATTGTGGAAATTGCTAGGGAAAGAACCGGAATGTTCCAAATGATAGATGTGAATGACAAATGCGAAATGCAAAATGCTTATTGCTAAATGCATGTTTGCACTACTAGAATTGAATAGCGACATTTTTAATTTAGTTTTGCAATAAGCAGTGCAAACAAGCATTTAGCAATAAGCATTTCGCATTTGTCATTTACATCTTTCATTTGGAACATTCCCTAGCAATTTACACAATTGGCAAAAAGCATTTCGCATTTTGTATTTAGCAATTAGCATGGCAGAATGGCGTTCCATAGGACATGCTACAGTAGCATGGGTATGTCCCGGTACATATATCCAAGGTCAAGATTGCACAATTGGACTTAGAATTTGCGTTTAGCAAATACAGTCAAACTTGTATTAAGAGACCACCCAAGGGACGGTCAAAAAGTGGTCTCTTAATAAAACGGTCTCTTAATACAAAACCCCATCAAGTGTAGTAAAGAAAACATGTACATGTGTACTTAAACATGCAAATGTTTTCCTTTCAGTTTGCAATGTTAATTTATATACATGTATATGTGCCAGCAGATGTATGTAATAAAGCATAAAAAATTTTCATTTTTGTTATTTCTGAGATTAAAGAGATACCATTCTATTGTTTAATTTGGTTTATTCAAAAGCATTTCACATTTTGTATTTAGCAATTAGCATGGCAGAATGGCGTTCCATAGGACATGCTACAGTAGCATGGGTATGTCCCGGTACATTATTATATCCAAGGTCAAGATTGCACAATTGGACTTAGAATTTGCGTTTAGCAAATATGTATGTTAAATGTCTGTCTGTCTGTAACATCTCTAACTCAAAGTTCTGCTTGATGGATCCTTCTCAGATTTCACCACAATGTTGATCTGAACAGGCTACAGTAGCATGGGTGTGTCCCGTTACGTATAACCAATGTCAAGTTCGCTAAATTGGACTTAGAATTTGCATTTAGCATTTGCGTTAACCAAATATGTTAACCTCAATTTTTGTTAAACAAATATTTGTAAGTCCACTTATTTACATAAGCCTTTGAGATAAAGCCTTGAAACTTGGAAAACTTGTCTAACATGACAAGCTTCATTAGTTTGAAAAAAGGGATGTATTATAGAAAGGCACTGTCTGTCCATCTGTCTGTCTATCTGTAACATCTTTTAACTCAAATTCTGCTTGGTGGATCCGTCTCATATTTCACCACAATGTTTATCTGGACATGCTACAGTAGCATGGGTATGTGCCAGTATGTATATCCAAGGTCAAGGTCGCACAATTGGACTTAGAATTTGCGTTTAGCATTTGAGTTTATCAAATGTGTTAACCTCAGTTTATGTTGAACACGGCCTCGACAGGCATATGTTATGCCCACTGGCACTCTTGTTGCATCTGTCATTAGATTGCAGGTGTCTTTGCATTGGTCATAAGCATGTTAACACATTATCCCCTAGTGACGCATTTTTGCGCATCTATAAAAGTCACTTTATGAAACCATTGTGATAAATAGAGCATTTGCTCCTATAGGAGCAAATGCTATCACAATAGTTTCAAACTACAAAATTCTAAATTTTTCCTTTCCTCTAATTAATGCTCCTTTTCGGTAGATACATTCAAAGAGGCTGGGTCTAAAAATAGCCTAGGAGTGAATGAGTTAATATATATGTCTGTATATATATGTCTGTCCTGCTTTCATTACATTGTCCATATCTCCATCTCATTAGAAGGTCTCTGTTTGCATCTGTTATTAGATTGCTTATCTTTTCATCTGACATTCAAATGTCTGTCCTTGCATCTGTAATTAAAATGTCTGACTTGGCATCTGTCATTAGATAATGGATGCCATTGAATCTGTCATAAGAATGTCTGTCCTTCCCATCTCTTCATATATCATTAGAATTTCTCTCTCTGCACATCAGTCATAAGATTGCTGGTCCTTGCATCTGTCATTCAAACCTCTTGCATCTGCCTGAAAAGTGTGTATTAATTTATTCCAAAACTTTTTAGATTTCTGTCAAATGTTACACAATACAACAAATTATGCATGATACAATTATGAACCATGGGTCGTCTTCTATTTAGGATACCGCACATTGTTTGATGAATTATGGCCCTGTTTGTACTCAACAGTTAACCCTTTCCCTGTTCTATGTTTATTCAAAATAGTTATAATGAAATATAGAAGGTGGAACATTGTAACCATTTTGAAAAGTAAAGAAACAGATCTTCCAAATTCCATTAGCACAGAGAGCTGAGACCCTGATCAGACGGCTCCTATAGGAGCTGTCCCATCTGGGTCTACGTACTCTGTTTGCAGATGCATGAAAACACATTAACATGAAGGGAAGGGTTAACTGTGGTCCTGGAAACATTCTGAGTCTGAGTTCGTTCTCAAGTTTTTGATTGGTCAGATTTGAGCCTCTGGCTCAAATCTGACCAATCAAAACCTTGAGAACTCAAATCTGACCAATCAAAACCTTGAGAACAATCTCAGACTCAACTAAAAAGCTTTATAAGCATGGAACCTGATCATGTACTTGCATAGCAATGGACGAAAATTTGTCATTAGAATGGAACTGGCAATAATGTTTGTTGAAGATAGTTTATTAGGTTTGATCTGTTTAACCCTTTACCCCTTGAATATTCATGTCAGAAATAATGACTATATGAATATTTATTAGCTGAATATTTATAATGGCAACATTAACAATGGCATTTGTAGAAATTGTACAAATAGATCTATGTTTTTACATAAGCAAACAGAGTAGACCCAGATCAGACGGCTCCTAAGGAGCCATCTGATCTGGGTCTACTTTGTTTGCAAACATGTCAGAAGGAGTTAAGGGATAAAGACAATGGACCAGTTAGTGATGACCTTTGCAAACTGTTTGGATCCACATGAAACATCAAGTAATTCAGCATCTCATAACAATGCAAATTGTTTTCTGAAAAGAAATAGGAGAAAAATCTACTTTCAGAATTGAAGCAGATGACAAGTTTTTTAAGTGTACAGAGGGTTAAAAGCTGGAATTGATAAGCAGATAAGCTTATGATTTAGTGTTTGCTTTGACGTTGAAAATTCAAGTGCATCACTTTAAATATGGGTTTGGTTTGTGTAAATTTAGATGAGACATACATAAATATCAAACTGTTTGAATGTCATTTCGATCGACCAACAAGATCATCCTTCTCAATAAATTACTGTATATATGTTCATACCAAAGACTTGAAAATAAAATGCACAGTACACATCAAATGGGATTTTAAATCTTCATCACTCCATTTGGGAGAAAAAAAAATACAATAAAACCTTCCTACAGTGTCCACCTAAATTAACCATTTCCCTCATATAAATGTGTTGTCACGCATTTGCAAACAGAGTAGACCCAGATCAGATGGCTCCTATAAGAGCCGTCTGATCAGAGTCTGCACTGTTTGCTAAAGGAATTTAATAGACCTTTTTCTTTACTTTCCGAAATGGCTACAATGTTCCACCTTCCATATTTCATTATAACTGTTTCATTCATGAATATTCAGTAAACATTGAAATTTGAAATAAACATAGAACAGGGAAAGGGTTAAGTCTAATTCTTGAGGACAGGTGGTAACTTAACCGTTTACTCCAAAAATACACCTTTTAATGCTTTTGCAATCAGAGAAGGCCCAGATCAGATGACTCTAAAAGTCTGATCAGAGTCTGCTCTGTTTGCTTATGAAATAAATAATTCCATGTCATTATTAAAATTCAGCTTTTAGATATTACTTACATGAATATTCATAAAGCTAGGGGTTAATGCTCTAGGAGTTGTCTGTCTTACTTCCCTCTGCATTAAGTAACCACCTGCTCTTACAGACCTTCATGTTTATTTGCTATGTAGCCACTATAGGCAGGTTCTACTGTATGATGAACCAGAACGGTCAGCATGACAAAGCAGAATCCAGGGATATAGAGTAAATAAACACTTTGCACCATGAATAGTGTGAGAAATAGTGATATCATGAATATTAATTACCGGTAGATTATTTTTAGCACCACTTTTTCAAAAAGTGGAGCTATTGTCATGACCCTCTCGTCGGCGTTGGCGTCAGCGTCGGCGTTGGTTAACCTTTTTGTTAAGGTCCAATTCTTAGAAACCATCAAAGATATTTGGTTCATATTTGGTATGTATGTTTACTATCACAAGTGCAACCCATTTCACAAGGGTAGGTAACCCTAAAATTAATTTTGCCATAGTTATGCCCCTTTTTCGACTTAGAATTTTCATTGTTGGTTAAGTTTTATGTTAAGGTCCATGTCTCAGAAACTGTCCAAGATATTTGGTTCAAATTTGGTATGCATGTTAAATATTACAAGGGGGACCTATTCCACAAGGGCAGGTTCCACTACACTATTCAGCACTAAAGAAAGTGGAGCGCGCTGTCTGTGGACAGCTCTTGTTTATTATGGCATATACCGTAAACACATGAAGTTTTGGCCTTGACAGAAACTTACTGCATATTATGCAAACTTTCTCCACAGCTCCAGCAGGAGATGTCTGATCAGGGTCTGCTTTTTCGCTTATGAAATAGTATACTAATTAGACAATTTCTGCTTATAATACCATTATAAAACTTAAGCATATTTCTATTCATACCATCATTATATTTACATCTGGGTCTACTCTGTTTGCAAAAGTGCTAGGATGTATTTTTAGTGTGATGGGTTAAAGCCTTTGCAAGAATAGCTCTGCATTTCTCTACCCAACTTATATTGTGACCACACTTTAGAATCCTCAAAATGAGATGATTCTAAAGAGTGATCACAAAAAAGGGTCTGTGGGGAAATGACAAATTTTAATATTTGAATATACATCTATGGCACTGAATATCTTTTCCACTTTTGTATGTATTCATGATAACAGTTTAGATCTAAATGAAATTTCCAGTAACTTGTTGTCCCATCAGATTATAAACTGTTTGCCTTTCTTACAATGTTTTCAAAAACATGTGAATGAGGACTTGCAAACAGAGTAGAGCCAGATCAGAAGACTCTTGTAGGAGCTTTCAGCTAATCAATATTCATGTTATCATTATTTCTTACATAAATATTCATGGGTAATTTTCATTGGCAAAAATATTGTCTATTACAGTATAAACTGTCTTAAGGGACCATCAAAAAGAAGTATAATTGTGGGCCTATAAGGCAGGTATATGAGCTTTCTGTATTACTTTTGCCCTGCATTAAGCAACCACCTGATTTTTAAAACTCATATGTTCAATAAATGAATATTCGCTTAACACAGGTTCTACTGTACTATATTCAATGTGAATATTTTCAAATTTTCTTAAAGAAAAATACAATCATATAGTTGAAGAGTTTAGATCCTCTGGATGAGATGCCAAAAATCTCTAGCATCTCATCTGGATCCATGCTATTTGCATTGGTCACGAATTTACTGCTAGCTTGATATTTATCCATTGAGTAAATTTCACTGTACTAAGGACAGTTTGAATACACTCAAAAGATTTCACCCTTTACCAAACAGAGACACATTTTCAAACATTTACAAACAGAGTAGACTCGTATCAGACAGTTCCTGTAAGAGCTATCTGATATGTGTCTGCTCTGTTTACTTATGAAATTATATATGGTTGAACTTCAATATCTCGAACTTGGATAACTCCAACTTCTCGATAACTCAAAGTTAAAGTTTGATCCTTCCAAAATTTACACTACAGAATTGTTCTAAAATGTATCACTACGCTTATCTAGAAACACATATGACAGCTTAATGCATGTCAAAAGTAATGCTGAAAGCTCCTATTGGAGCTTTTAGCATTACTTTTGACCTACATGAAGTGCTGTAAACTTGAGAAATCGGATGACTCAATCTTCTGTTATCTGGATGTAATTTGTATGGTCCATTGAACTTGAGATATCAAAGTTCAACTGTAGATCTGGTTTAACAGTTTCTGCCATAGTCAGAAATTCCCTTGTTCATTATGCCTTTATGAAAATTTATCTAATTAATACAGTAAAATTTCGATTATTCAAACTTTTTGTTTAGAAAAATTTAAACCCTTTTAGGCAAGTGGCTGCTTAATGCATGGTGAAAGTCATGCAGAAAGCTCCTAGAGGAGCTTTCTGCATGACTTTCACCATGCATTAAGCTGCCACCTGTCTTAAGATCGATAATGATACTGATTTTAGAGTTCGAATAATCGAGATTTTACTGTATTCATAGTCATTTTTTCTTACGTTAATATACATGAGGTAAAGGATGTTACTGTTTTATGTTACAGAATGAAAGAAGTTGATATCGGAGGAGAGGGTAATGCGCTGTTGGTACGTGACAAGTCAGGTTACTACGCTATCGGAGCAAAGTGCTCTCATTACGGTGCACCGCTAGCCAAAGGTAAGATAGTAGTGGTATGTAGATGCTTAATAAATCTATCTATCTATCTGTAGTTGGAATGATACGAAGGTATGCTTAAAGTGAAACACTAACATGTCAGTAAAGGCACTGTCACTCTGTAATGATTATGGACACTGTGATTCATGAATTAACCCTTTTCCTGTTCTATATTTATTCCAAATGTCAACACCTATTGAATATTCATGGGCAAAACAGTTATGAAATATGGAAGGCGGAACATCATAGCCATTTTAGAAACTAAAGAAACAGAGCCATCAAATTCCATTAGCAAACTGAGCAGACCCTGAACAGACAAATCCTTTAGGAGCCGTCTCATCTGGGTTTACTCTGTTTGCAGATGCATGAAAACATGTTAATGTGAAGGAATGAGTTAACAGTAGTACCTGCCATTCATTTATTGGACATAGGAGTCTTAAAATGCAGGAGCTTTCTGCATTACTTTTGAGCTGTATTAAGCTACCTTACAGACTCATAATTTGACCCATTTTTGATGGTCGCGTAAGACAGGTTCTACTGTATTACCGACAAATTACGGTATTGAGAACTTTGTTTGGAAAAGTGTCCATTGAAGTGGACCCTGATTTAACTCTGATTTCGATAGAAGCTGGTAGAAATTCCTGTATTAGTTTAGGCAACAGAATAATAGTTAAACATTGTACTCCTTGAGTAATGATTAGCTTTAATTTTTATAATGGCCTGTGAACACAGGATATTTTGACCATTTCACAAAAAAATTGTACAATTAGATCTGTATTATTTCATAAACTCCACTCCCACATGAGGATGCATACCAGCTAACTACATGTTTGCATACTCATCCGTCGAAGCGACGGGAGACTCCATCTTCATCATTTCATAAACAAACAGAGCAGACCCTGATCAGATGGCTACTACTGGAGTTTACTCTGTTTGAATAGGTATTAGAAGGCATGTCTATTGTGTAAAGGATTAATAAAGTATTTAGATTTTCACTGTTAACTCTTTCTCTGGTATAAATGCATTTTCATGCATTTGCAAACAGAGTAGACCCAGATCAGACGACTCTTATAGGATCTGTCTGATCAGGGTCCAACTCTGTTTGCTTTTGACATAGATATCATTCTACAGTTTTTGTTTAAGCTTACATTATAAAACTTCAGCTTACATTATAAAAGTTTACATTATAAAACTTCAGCTAATAAATATTCATGATGTCATAAATTTCTTACATGAATATTGAGCAGGGAAAGGGTTAAGAACATGCAGTGAACCCTTGTTACAACGGAACTTTTTGCTTCCAGACATTGTGCTGGTATAACGAGGTTGCCGTTATAATGAGTTTAAATATGAAAGGAACCATTTGGCCAATTTTAAACTAGTACCAACAGGTGATCAGTTAATGCAGAACACAAGAAGTGCAAAAAGCTCCCTAAGGGAGCTTTTTGCACTTCTTGTGTTCTGCATTAACTGATCACCTGTGCTATTGACATTGCACCTATTTATTCAGTGGCTGTTTCAAAGAGTTAACGGTAATTTTGTTTCAATGCATATTGCCGGTATAACGAGGGTGCCATTGTAACGAATGCCGGTATAACGAGGGTTAACTGTATTATATTTTAAATATTCTTTTTTCTACAGGTGTATTTTGTAATGGAAGAGTTCGCTGTCCATGGCATGGTGCATGTTTTAATGTCAAGTCCGGTGACATTGAGGAATTCCCTGGATTAGATAGCATTCCATCATACAAGGTAAAATTTTACTCAGTATGGCTATATATTTGTCTCTGTTGCAAATTTTAAAATTAACCCTTTACCTCATGAATATTCATAAATAATATATTTGCATCATAAATATTAATTAGCAGAATCTTGCATACAATGTATATCCAGTCTTGTTGTTAAGTCCAGTAACAAGTACTTCACATGCTGATGAGTGCCATGCAGTGTAGACCCAGAAGAATTGTAAACCCAATTGAAGAATACTTGACTTTGAAACCTAAAGCAAACAAAAGTTGTAGCAGATGAAATTTATTTGGCAGCGAAGGGGTTTGAAAGGGATCTTTTTTACTATGGCAGAAACCGTAGAATCAGATTTATATTATTTCATTAGCATACAGAGCACACCCTGATCAGACTCCTTTTATGGGAGTAGTGTGATTGGGTCTGCTCTGTTTACGAAGGCATGAAAATGTATTTCTATCAGGTAAATGGTTAAGTTTATTTTGTTCCAGGTTGAAGTCTCTGACGGCAAAGTCAAAGTGATAGCAGATAAGGCATCATTGACAAGTTTCAGGCGGCAAAAGGGCATGTGCAAGAGAGCAGGTGGTGGGAAAAATGTCCTGATCATCGGTGGTGGCCCTGCCTCAGTGGCTTGCGCAGAGACTTTAAGACAGGAAAGTTTCCCGGGAGATATCACCATAGTAACGAAGGATGCATATATTCCTTATGATAGGATTAAACTAAGCAAGGTAAAACATTAAATACAAATTTTATTTGTCAGTAGCAAACATTGGCTGTAAAAAATTCTAATTTAACACTTTACTCAATGAATATTCATGTAAGAAATAATGACATCAAGAATATTAATTAGATTAATTGTTATAATAGATGTTCAACATCTGATTAGGATTAAAACTACAAATTCCAGTCATGTCATGGAAAAGCCTTTTGAAACTTTGATGACAATGCAGGACACAACTTATGTAGAAAGCTCCTGTAGGAGTACTTAGCTGCCACATATGAACCTTAACATTTTTTGCAAATTTCATGATAAATTTTTATCTCATCTGTTTTTTTTAAAAAAAACACGAGCTATTGTCGTAATTATTATTAGCTCCACTTTTTCAAAAAGTGGAGCTATTGTCATGACCCTCTCGTCGGCGTCGGTTAACCTTTTTGTTAAGGTCCATTTCTCAGAAACCATCAATGATATTTGGTTCATATTTGGTATGTATGTTTACTATCACAAGGGCAACCCATTTCACAAGGGTAGGTAACCCTAAAATTAATTTTGCCATAGTTATGCCCCTTTTTCGACTTAGAATATATTTTCATTGTTGGTTAAGTTTTATGTTAAGGTCCATGTCTCAGAAACTGTCCAAGATATTTGGTTCAAATTTGGTATGCATGTTAACTATTACAAGGGGGACCCATTCCACAAGGGCAGGTAACCCTAAAATTAATTTTGCTATAGTTATCTGCCCTTTCTGACTTAGACTTCCACTACACTATCCAGCACTAAAGAAAGTGGAGCGCGCTGTCTGCGGACAGCTCTTGTTAAATATTGTCATCATTCTTGGCGTTATTGTCATCATCCAAAACTTCTGTCCTATTCATACAAATCTTATGGAACTTCACACGCTTGTTCACCATCACAAGGGCTACAAACGAACAGGTGGACGTTGGTCTAAGTAAATGGACAGGTCTAAGTTTTTAAAATCTTACATCTTGTAAGGTTAGCAAATGTCCCCCATGCTTACCCTAGACACAACACTACATAATTATGATAATCCTGCCTTTTAATAGAGTAGACCCACATCAGACATTACTGATTCTCTACTGATTACCATGGGAATATATTTCCTTATTTTACTACAATATTGAATATTTAACTCTTTACTCTGTAAGTACGCCTTTCTACACTTTTGCAAACAGAGTGGACCCTGATCAGACAGCTCTTATAGGAGCCATCTGATCAGAATCTGCTCTGTTTGCTTATACATGTAATATAGATATGATTCTACAATTTCTGCCATGGCCAAACATTCCTGTGTCCATGTGCCATTTCAACAATTAATCTAATTAATAATATGATATCATTATTTCTTACATGAATATTATTGGAGTAAAGGATTAATTGATATTCATGTAGGTCAGACCGTCAGAGTCTTGCATAAATATTCATGAAGTAAAGTGGCAACTTCATGAATATACAATGGTGTTTTTGAAAGTGGTTTGCTACCCATTCCCTGTTGACTATCTATTTAGCCCATTACTCCATGAATATTCATCTAAGAAGCAATGCAAATTAATTGGCTGTATTTTAAAATAACACATTTAACAAGACAGAAAGTATACAATTCGATCTATACTATGTCGTATATATATTATGTTGTAAGCAAACAGAGCAGACCCAGATCTGAGTCTGATCTATTATAATTTCATAAGCAAACAGAGCAGACCCTGAGCAGACAGCTCCTACAGGAGCTGTCTGATCTGAGTCTACTCTGTTTGCAAATGCGTGAAAATAATTACATATGTACACAGGATGTTTTGATATTGGTAGAAACTGTAGAGTCAGATTTATATTATTTCATAAGCAAACAGTCATCTGATCTGTGTCTACTCTGATTGCAAAGGCATGAACAGCCATCTGTATGATTGAAACAGTTAATGTAGAACAAAAGCAATGCACAACTTTCATCCTCCATTAGGCAACAACCTGAATTAGACTTCTTGAGTGGCTGTTATAGAGAGGTCACTGAAAAAGAATCCATATTTTGACAAGGAGAGTTTTATTTTCAGGCTATGGACATTAAGCCAGATGCTATAGCACTGAGGAATGCTGACTTCTACAAGTCTAATGACATCACAGTACAGACAGGGAAAGAGGTGAGTGACCAATTATTAATCAGTCTCATTCTGTAAAATTTATTCTTTGCTCAATTTCTTGTCTGTTTAATGTTTTACTCTTTCAACACTATGGACTAATTGGTGATGACCTTTGCAAGGAGTTTAGATCAGGATACACTGTTGTTGGGTTTTGTTTTTTTAACCCCTTACCCTATAAATACGACTTTCTTCGCCTTTGCAAAAAGAGTAGACCGAGATCTGATGGCTCCTATAGGAGCTGTCTGATCAGGGTTTGCTCCAGTGCTTATGAAATTATGAGATATTAGACTCTACTAATGCCAAACAATCCTGTGTACATATAAAAACTCAGCTAATAATTATACATGATGTCATTATCTCTTACATGAATATTCAACAGGGAAAGGGTTTAAGAGGTTTCTCTGTTTATTTCCTAGGTAAAGAAAGTTGATTCTGCTGGGAAAAGTGTGACGTTTGTTGATGGAACTTCAGCTACCTTTGACTCTCTTCTAATTGCAACAGGTGGAACGTAAGTTTATGTACAAGAACTTTTTAACCCTTTACTCCATAAATACATTTTTCTATGCCTTTGCAAACAGAGCAGACCCCCAGATCAAACGGCCCATGTAGGAGCCGTCTGATCAGGGTCTGCTCTGTTTGTTAGTAGAATTTGAAAGATCTGTTTCTTTACTTTCTAAAATGGCTACAATGTTCCACCTTCCATATTTCATAGTAACTATTTTGTCTATGAATACTCAGTAGATATTGTAATTTGGAATAAACATAGAACCGGGAAAGGGTTCAAGCTTAGAGTATGGTACATATCTTTAGCCCTTTGCATGCAAGTGACATATTTAAGATAATATATCCAAACAGTTTGGATGCAGCAAGAAGGCTAGAAACGCTTTGTGAGAAGGAAGAACAAATCATTTTTAGAAATTAGAATAGACAATAGTTACTTAATCTTTTACTCGTTGTATATTCAAACAAGAAATACTGACATCATGAATATTAATTAACTGAAGTTTTATAATGACGCCATTAAGAAAATAAGTTTTTAGCATGACAGAAACTGTAGAATTAGATCTAAATTATATCCTAAGCAAACAGATCAGTCCCAGATCAGAGGGCTCCTATAGGAAAGGTGTATTTACGGAGTAAAGGGTTAACCTTGGTGATAAATTCAAGACCTTTGCCTGACACCTTCTCATATTAGAAGCTATCCTCATGCAACTTTACATTTAATTGATTTAAATATTTTTTATGGCATAGGAAATACAAACAGATTTGGCCTTGGTAAAATTGTAGAATCTGACCTATATACAGTAAAACCCCTCTAAAACAATATTATGTCTAATTGCGAGTCAGAGGCGCAGGTGGTAACTTAATGCATGACAAAAATTATGCAGAAAGCTCTTGCAGGAGCTTCTGCATTACTTTCATACTGTATTAACCCTTTACTCCATAAATATGCCTTTCTACGCCTCTTCAAACAGAGTAGACCCAGATCAGATAGCTCCTATAGGAGCCTTCTGATCAGGGTCTGCTCTGATTGCTTATGATGTAATATAGATATGATTTTACAATTTATGGCATGGCCAAATTTTCCTGTGTCAATGTGCTATTATAACAAATTAATCTAATTTAAAATTATATTCATAATGCCGTTATTTCTTATATGAATGTATGAAACAACCACCTACTTTTATTGACACTCATGTTTATTCATTAAGCTTTAGACGGTACAACATAGGTTCTACTGTAATTCAATACAAGAAGCTTTATTTTAGAGTTGGTTATGTAGAACATAATAATATTAGCTTTATAGCTATTTTCCGACAAACAGAGCAAATAAAAATAACAATTAATCAGTAAATAAAAGAACAACACATATATATCTTGCTGAACATTTGAAGAATATTGATGGTACAGTCTCAAGATTTGAAGTATAAGTTTGTTTGGTGAAAAATTATATAAAAATTAAGCAAATATATCAGACCCTAATCAGATTATTGCTACAGGAACAGTGTGATCTTGGTATTCTGTTTGCAAAGGAGTGAAAATGACTCAGTGGCAGCTTTTGCTTCTTCTGTCTTTTCAGACCTCGTGTGTTGCCAATCCCTGGTGTTGATCTCCAGAATGTGTTCAGTTTGCGGACACCAGACGATGCAAACAAAATCGCTGCGGCTGCATCGGGGAAAAATGTTGTTATCATTGGATCATCCTTCATAGGTGAGACTGAAGAGAAACAAGATTATTTACAATTTACGTTGGTCATTTGTGGTTAAAAGCTTTCCTCATACAAACACTTTTTCATGCAAACAGAGTAGACCAGGCCCCGAGGTTATAAAACTTAAAACAAACTCTGTGCTCAAAACTCAGAGTTTTTCTCAGCTCAAAACACTTCAGCAAACATTTTATATATAGCCAGTTTTTGCATACATAATATTTACTGTAAAAATATGTCCAAATGAGGTTACTAGAATCAGTTAAAGCCTGTTATGTAAAAGTATAGCCTGTAGTAGAAACTGAGTTTTGAGCACAGAGTTCTTTTTTAAGTTTTATAACCTCGGGCCTGAACAGATGGCTCATGTTGGAACTGTCAGATCAGGGTCTGCTCTGTTTGCTTTTGACATAATATAAATCTGATTCTTCAGTTTTTGTCAAAATGACATAATTATTCTCTTGAAAATTTTACATTATAAAATTTCCGTTAATAAATATTCATGGTGTCATTATTTCTCACATGAATTTTCAATAGGGAAAGGGTTAACCCATTCCTTTTTAGGCTATTTTAGACCCAACCTCTTTCAATAAATCCACTGAAAAGGAGCGTTTACTACAAAAAAGTAAAATTTAGAATTATGTAGTTTTGAAACCATTGTGATAAAAAGAGCATTTGCTTTTAATGGTTTCATAAAGTGACTTTTACAGGTAAAGAGTTAATACAGTTGAAATTAAAAACAAATTAACACTCAATTGTTGGTCATCAATTATTTCACTGCAAAATGGCGAATCTGTGATTTCATATGCAAACAGTTTGAAATCAGATGAGATACAGAGTGACACTGTGATTATTAGCTCACCTGAGCTATGCTCAGGGACAACTTCTGGGAGACTTGAATATCTGGTTTCCGTCTTGATGATATCTCGATCAAGTTTGAATATGGGTGGGTCCAGATGAAAAAGTAGGTCACTAGGTCAAATAAAGGTAAAATCTTGTTTACCCTCTAGAGGTCTCAATTGTGTCCCCATCTTTCTCAAACTTACTCAGGATGTTTGTCTTGATGATATCTCAATCAAGCTTGAATATGTGTATGGCCGGTCAAAAAGTAGGTCACTAGGTCAAATAAAGGTAAAATCTTGTTTACCCTCTAGAAGTCTCAATTTTGAAATTGCTCAGGATATTTATCTCATCATACCTCAATCAAGGTTGAATACCGGTAGGCCAGGTCAAAAACCAGGTCACTAGGTCAAACAATGGTCAAATCTAGAGGCCACTTATCCAGTCTTCCTGAAACATGCTCAGGATGTTTGTCTTGATGTTATACCATTCAAGATCAAATATGGAGGTGGCTGGGTTAAAAGGTAGGTCACTAGGTCAAATAAAAGTTAGATCTTCTTTACAATCTAGATGCCACAATTTTGATCCAATCTCCAGCATACTAGCTCGGGATGTTTGTTTTGACGATATCATGAACCATAAATCTTAAAATCCTATATAGTTCTCAATGATTCACTTATTAACAAAACTGTTACAAACTTGTCCCCTTGTAGCGTTTCGTTCAAGTGAGTGATGTAGGGCCACAATGGCTCTCTTGTGTTCAGTTGTGAAATTTGGTGACTAGTGTCACGAAGTCTCAGGTGAGTGATATAGGGTCTACTCTTTTTGCAAGTGCATGAAGACATGTTTATATGAAGGAAAGGGTTAAGTAAATGAATTGTTATAACAACACTATGAACAAGGGAATTTTTTATCATGACAGAAAAGTAGAATAATATCTATATCATTTTATAAGCAAACAGAGCAGGTCCTGATCAAACATCTCCTACTGGGACTGTCTGATGTAGGTCTACTCTGTTTGTAAAGACATTAAAAGGTGTACATGTATTTATGGAGTAAATGGTTATGATCATCATCATAATCAGTATCATCAGTATTAGTAGCAACAGTAGTTAGATCTTTATAGCTTTTAAGTGTAATTTTAACAATTTTTATTTTATTTATTATATTTATGACATCATTTAATCCTTTACCTCTTTCAGTATTTATGAAAAACTCTAACTACTATGCATATTCTAATTGGCAAACAGAGTTGACCCTGATCTGGCAGCTCCTATAGGAGCTGCCTGATCTGGGTCTTCTCTGTTTGCAAAAGGCATGAAAGGGTATTTATATGAGGTAAAGGGTTAAATCATTACTGAATTGTCTTTCAGGCTCTGACAGTTGATATCAGTTTTTGTGACAATCCTTCACAGCTTTTTAGTCTAACTATATCCCTACAAAGGCATATCGGAGTCTGTAAAGCAGAATTGCTGCACCCTTTAGTAACTTTAACTCTTTACACTGCAATAATGCTTTGATGCTGTTTGACAAAATTCCCATGAAATTCTCAACTCGATAGATTGGCTCCTGATAGTTGACTGTGGTCTATTTATAGGTATGGAGGTGACTGCCTTCCTAGCCGACAAGGCTAAGTCAGTGTCTGTAGTAGACATAATCAAAGTCCCGTTCCAACTGACACTGGGGGAAAAAGTAGGGTCTACCCTACAGAAGGTACAGCCAGGACCTACTACCCCCGACAGTGTTTCCCCGCTTACGCTAGCTGCAGAAAAAAATAGAAACTTGATCAACATGCTTGTGTTTACATTCAAAGCAGAGCTTTCATTTGAATTGAAATTTTAGGTCTTTTTCAAGACTTTTGATGTCATAGGGCTCTGGCAGTAGTCCTCTGATCTAGGTCTACACTGTCCATAAAAAAACTTCAAAATAAAGTACAGTAGAGCCTCTCAAACATGATCTTTTAATAAACGACAAAAAAGAGTTATCATTATTGTGTTCTTGGTTCCCAGCTTATATTACACCTCTGCTGGATGTTGATCAAGTTCCTATTACTAACATGGCCATAGTGCTCACAGCTGTTTTAGGCATGTTTAGTTTTCATGCACGTACAGGAGAACCTCTCTACATTGGCCTCCAAAAAAATGTCATATGGTAGCTTCAGAGCAACCGATAAACGTGCATACTCAAATACTAAAATCGTCATTTCTCCACTATGCTTTGAGACGATTCTAAAGAGTGGTCACACCATAGGTTTGGTGGAGAAATAAAGAAGTTATTCTTGAAAATGTTTTAATTTACGCATCTTATCTGGAGCTCTCTATATCAGCCACTCAAAAAAATGTCATATGGTAGATTTATGCAGGACCAAAGTTATGCAAATGGTTGGTGCATTACTTGAAATTTTGCATTTAGCAGCCATCTGTTTTATAGACCTTTACTTCATGAATATTCATGACATCATGAATAATAATTAGCTGAATTTTTAGTATGGCAAACAGAAATATTTGGCCATGACAGAAACTTGTGGAATTAGATCTATAATATTTCAAAAGCAAACAGAGCAGACCCTGATCAGATGTTTCCTACGAGAGCTTTCGGATCTGGGTTGTTTTGTTTACAAAGGTGTTTGTATGAAGTAAAGGATTGAAGAAATCCAGCTTTATTCATAACCAGTGGGTGGCTCTTGTAGAAAGGTTCTACTGTAGATATACAGTAAAACCCCTCTTATGCGACCATCAAAATAGGTAAATTGAGAGTGGTAGAGGCAGGTGGTAGCTTAATGAAGGACGAAAGTAATGCTGAAAGCTCCTATGGGAGCTTTCTGCATTACTTTCATCCTGCATTAAGCTACCACCTGCTTTTAAAGACTGCCACGTTTATTCCTTGCGTGGCCGCATTAGAGAGGTTCTGCTGTTGATATATACTTGAATCTTGCACTTGCAATGACCTGTTAGTAATGACAGTAGCAGTCTTCCAACTTTGCAGTAAAACCTGTCTTAAACTGATTCCTGATGTAGGTGCCTTTTGATGCATTTTCAAACAGAGCAGACCCTGATCAGATGGCTCCTGAAGGAGCCATCTGATCAGGGTCTGCTCTGTTTGCTTATGGACTTATACATAGGTTTGATTCTACAGTTTCTGCCAATACAAAACTTTCTGTGCTTTATTCCATGATAAAAGTTCATATAGTTCATATTCAGGATGTCATTATCTCTTTCATGAAAAGTCATGGAGTAAAGGGCTAATGAATATTCATGTAAGAAATTTTGATGTCATGCATATTAATTAAATTGATTGTTATAATAGCACTGGACACAGAAATGTTTGGCCATGGCAGATACTTTAGAATCATATCTATATTATATCATAACGAAACAAAGCAGATCATGATCAGATGGCTTCTATAGATGGGAGCCATCTCATCTGGGTCTACTCTGTTTGTAAAGGTGTGGAAAGGCATATTAACAGAGTAAAGGGTTAATGCAAAATAAGAACAAAAGGCTGATTTGGAAGTTTTCTGCATTACTTTTGTCCTGACCTATTTTGGGTGGTGGCATTATATATAGAGAATTTATTGTGTAGCCAATTAACCCTTTCCCTGATATAAACGTGTTTTCATGCATTTGCAAACAGAGAAGGCCTATATCAGACGCCTCCTATAGGAGCCGTCTGATCAGGGTCTGCTCTGTTTGCAAATGGAATTTGATAGATCTGTTTCATTAGTTTCTAAAATAGCTACAATGTTCCACCTTACATATTTCAACATAACTATTTTGTCCATGAATAGTCAGTAGGTATCGAAATTTGGAATAAACATAGAACAGGGAAAGGGTTATTGAAAGTGATTGAATCCATCTTAACCTTTTACCTCATGTTTATTCATGTTCAAATTAATGGAATCATAAATATTTATTGGTGGAAGTTTTATTTTTAGCATATGAGCACAGGAATATTTGGCCATGGAAAAACCAGTAGAATCAGCTCTATACTATTTCATAATAATCCTGTGTTAATGTGTCATTTTAGAAAATAACCCTTTCCTTCATATAATCATATAAACGTGTTTTCACACACTTGCAAACAGAGTAGACCCAGATCAGACGGCTCCTATAGGAGCCGTCTGATAAGGTCTGCTCTGTTTGCTAATGGACTTTGATAGTTCTGTTTCTTTACTTTCTAAAATGGCTACAATGTTCCAAATTCCTTTTTTTATTACAACTAGTTTGTCCATAAATATTCAGTAGATATTGAAATTTGAAATAAACATAAAACAGGGAAAGGGTTAATCTAATTAATATTCATGATGTCTTTATTTCTTACATGAATATTCATGCAGTATAGGGGTAAAGGGCTAATATACAGGGTGGTCAGTGATCTTGAGGGCAAGCAAGTAGCATGTTAACAATTTGTTGAATGCCCAGCAATCAACATGTTTATTTACCAAATGTTTTGATTTATTAATATGTTTCACTATTTTTGTGTTTAGGGCTAGAAGTAGCCTCGTTTATGTCTGACAAAGCGGGAAGCGTGAATGTTCTCTGTCGGAGTGATTGCTTGCTTGCTCAGGTGTTTGGCAAGAAAGTCGGGCGAGTGTTTCAGAAGGTAAATGTGTGAGCACCTGCTTCACAGAAGTGCTGAAATGATCTTTTTTTTTGTCTGAAACAATATTTGTTTGCATCAATTATTAAATTGAAATTTCTCTCATTTCTTTATAAAAGTATGGTGAGGATGTTGAACAGTTTGGATCCTTATGCATCATGCATCATCTCATCTCAATCCAGACTGTTTGTGTAGGTAATCACATTTTTGCTGCTAGTGTGCAAAGATTTAACCCTTTCCCTGTTCTATATTTATTCCAAATTTCAATACCTACTGAATATTCATGGACAAAATAGGTATAATGAAATGTTGAAGGTGGAACATTGTAGCCATTTTGGAAATTAAAGAAACTAGATCTATCAAATTACATCAGCAAACAGAGCAGACCCTGCTCAGATGGCTCCTATAAGTCTTCTATAGGTCTTCTCTGTTTGCAAATGTGTGAAAGCACAATTATTTTAAGGAAAGGGTTAAGAGAGTTATGCGTAGTTTAGACACACTCTATATTAGATTTGAAATCATACAATGTAGTTGCATTATTTTTTCAATAAAAAAAGTTAAAGAACATTTTCTAACACGTTTTCTGCTCAATAAGTGTTTAAAGGACAGGAATTATCCCATTTGCAAGCTTGAGGTTTGAGAATATTCTCAGATATGTCAAATATTTGTTTCCTAGCAGTTCATTATTCTGTTCTTGCCATGACTTCATTACTGTCTATAGGACTCTATTAGAACTTCACGGAATTGTAGCATGGAATGTAAAAAATAGAACGGCACAAAAACTAACAACTAACACTTACAACTATGTGAATTGTTGGTGCATAAATTGTGTATGTAATGGTCTAGCTTCTCACCACAGGCACTATATGCAAGCATGAAATTTGTGACCACAAAGTGCTGCAAATCACCACCAGAAAACAGCCCATTGCTTAGTCTTTCACAACAAAGGGCTAGTAAGCGTAACATTAAGACAACGTGCCCCAGAATATATGATGCATTTGTATATATCGTATATCAATCTTATATCATGACAACAGATATATTGACACTACTATAGTTGTAACTTTTGCATATATACGGTTGTTTAATATGAAAGAAGTTGAAGAAATGTCTTCTTAGAACAGTGAAGTTGCTGACAGAAATTTGTTTTTCAAACTATAAATATTTTTTAGGCAAGAAGCTAAAGTCAACAGGTCGAATGCCATAGATCATTTCAGCACATCTGTCTATACTCATGCCTAGCACAGCTGTAGTGATGTAAAGGTTTTGTACGTTTGTATGAGTGTTTACTGTGAATGCTTCACCTTTATCTGAGGAATATGCATATAAGAAATAATGACATCATAAATATACATCTAAAAAATAATGACAATATTTATATTCATATAAGAAATAATGACATCGTGAATATGCAAGAAATAATGACATCATAAATATACAAAATGTACATCTAAAAAATAATGACAATATTAATATGCATATAAGAAATAATGACATCATGAATATGTAAGAAATAATGACATTATGAATATGCATATAAGAAATAATGACATCATGATTATTTGATAGCAGAATATTTATCTGTTATAAATCTGATTTTCTGTATGCCATGGCAATAAATATCCTTATTATTTTACATTTGTAGTATTAGAATTTAATTATAGAAATTAGTATTTATAATGAACAGAGACTTGCTTAACACATTCCCACGTAATGATGCCTTTTGACACCTTTGTAAAAGTCACTTGTTGAAACCATTCTGGTAAATAGAGCATTTGGTCCATAGGAGCAAATGTTCTATTCATCACAATTGTTTCAAAACTACACAATTCTTAAAATATCCCTTTTCTCTAGTAAACGCTCCTTTTTGGTAGATAGAGGTTGGATCTAAAAAATAGCCTATGGGGGAATAGGTTAAATATATACATGTATCGATGACAGGGTAAAGTATGTAGCAGTCAAATTTTTGATTTGGCAAAAATCTACTCATCAGGCTAAAGCTTAACAGTGACAATAGGGAGTTTGGGGAGGGGGGGATTAACTGAGTGGTGCAAGGAGCTTAGGACTTGGGATAGGGGGGTAGGTAACAGGGAGTGATGCAGGGACTTGGGAGAGGGGGCAACAGGGAGTAGTGCATGGGCTTGGGAGAGGGGGAAGGGGCAACAGGGATAGGTGCATGGACTTGCGAGAGGTGGAGGGACAAGAGGTAGTGGTGCAGGGACTTAGGAGAGGGGTAGGGCACTGTTTCTCCTGCTTTTCAGAGTGACTTGAAATTTATTGTTTTGTTGCATAGTATAAGTTTTCGTTTTGCTTTCACCTAACCCTGTACTCCACAGATATACCTTTTAACACCTTTGCAAACAGAGTAGACCCAGATCAGATGGATCATGTAGGAGGGTCTGCTCTGTTTGCTTTTGGAATGATATAGATTTGATTCTACAGTTTCTACTGAGAATTCCTGTGTTACATGCCTTATAAAAGTTCATACATGAATATTCATGGAGTGAAGAGTTAATACCTTATGCTACATCATATCTAGCTTGCACATATAACCCTTAACTCCATAAATAGGCCTTTTTATGCCTTTGCAAACAGACTAGACCCAGATCAGACGGCTCCTGTAGGAGCTGTCTGATCAGGGTCTTCTCTGCTTGCTTATGATATAAGATAGATATGATTCTACAGTTTCTGAAATGGCTAATAATTCCTGCGTCCATGTGCTATTACACAAATTAATCTAATTAACATTTACGACATCATTATTTCTTACATGAATATTAATGGAGGAAAGGGTTAAGACTTAACTCTTTTCTTGGGTAGAAGTATATGTATCTTATAATCAGAATTGTTCAATCAGTAATTGTTTAAGCAAATTATTAGACCTGCTGTCTCAGTTATATCTTTTATTTGACTAAACCAGCTTTTATTTTTACTCTTCCCCCATACAAGATCTAGATCAGGGCATATTTTATTTGGTATGTTATTCTTCTGTCTTTCTCTCTGTATGTCAGAAAATGTGAACTTAGCCACAGCTTTGGACTTCATACATGGCATGTATTACTCATCTCGCTCACATTTTGAGTGGTTTCCTGTCGGGGTCAAGGTCATACTTTAGGTCATAAGTCAAACTGTGTATTATCTGTATCCAGTAGCTCCACAAACTTATATAATTTTTTGCCTTGTGTAATGATTTTTTCATTCAAAGTTGTTGTGTGGTATAAGGTCAAGTTTTGTTGTTTTTTTATATACAGTAAAACCTCGATGATTTAAATTTTTGATAAAGAATATTTAACACTTCGCTTGCTATTCAGGTCAATATACCTACCTGTAAATAGTGAAGACCCAGATGAGACAGCTCCTGCAGGAGCTGTCTCATCAGGGTCTGCACTATTTACAAGTTGATTGTGCAACCAGTGCAATCCACAACAGTGATTGCACAGTGCAATCCACAACAGTGATTGCACAGCGAAATACTTGTATACAGTGAAGATATATATAATTATACAACAGGGCATGAGTAAAGAAGGAGAAATGTATTTTAAAATTCAGCAAGAGAAGGGTTTAGATCTTTTGAGGCAGGTAGCTGCTTAATGCAGAGTGGAAGTCTTGCAGAAACCTCCCATAGGTGTTTGAGTTAACCCTTTCCCTCATATAAAAGTGTTTTCAGGCAAATGCAAACAAAGTAGACCTTGATCAGATGGCTCCTATAGGAGCCGTCTGATCAGGGTCTGTTCTGTTTGCTTATGGAATTTGATAGATCTGCTTCTTTACTTTCTAAAATGGCTACAATACTGCACCTTCCATATTTCATTATAACTGTTTTGTCCATGGTTATTCAGTGGGTATTGAAATTTGGAATAAATATAGAACAGTGAAAGGGTTAACGAAGTTTTATTGTATGTTTGTCTGTTCGTCCATTAATTTGTCAACATTTTGTCTGTCCACCATTTTTCTGAGAAAACTATTTGACAGATATTAATGAAACGTCACACAAATCTTTAATGCATCAAGATCTGAAGCTGAGTCAAATCTGAGGTTCATTTGAGTTGTGGCCTTTGCACTTAAGAAATAATGCAAATATGAGAATGGCTGTAAATTTTTCATTTCAAATGATATTTACTTCAAATTTTCTTTATATGATATTACCTTAATATGGATTTTCACATATATTGCAGGGTTTTTTATATGTCATTTTATTTTAAAGTTATGGCCCTTGAACTTTATGCATTTTTTGCTTTGTTCATCGGTCAACTTTTGGTTTGTCTGTTGTTTTCTGGAAAACTATTACAGGGATATTAATAAAACTTCACACAAATGTTTTATGCAACGAATTTGAGGTTCATTCAATTTGTTGTTACAGAGTTATGGCCCTTTCACTTTACGAAATTCTGCAGATATGAAGATATAACTTTTTTATTTAACAAGATATTCACTTTCATTATTTTTTTATATAATATCACCTTAATATGGAAACCAAGATCTGAAGCACACATTAGAAACTATCAACACTTATAAGTTATATTGAATCAGAGAAGTTTTGCAAGTGGGCGTATCGTGTACCATACGTGGTACTCTTGTTTAAGTTTAATGTAGTCATTTTTTATGTTATTTCAAGTCTCAAACAAGATATTTGTACATGCCAATACATGTATTTACTAATGAGGTTATATATTTGTATGTTCCCAGGGCAACAACAATAATAATAAAAAAATATAACAATTAACCCTTTATGTCATGAATATGTTCATGTGAGATTGAAATTTATTTTTTATGACTAAATAACGTATTGGCCATGACAGAAACTGTAGAATCAGATCTATGTAATGCTTTAAGCAAACAGAGCAGACCCTGATCAGATGGCTCCTATAGGAGCCATCTGATCTGGGTCTACATGTACTCTGTTTGCAAAGGTGTATCTATGGTGTAAAGGGTTAAAACAGTGAAATATGTTTGGCTAATTGTTCAAAGATAAAATATGCATATACAGTAAAACCTCTCTATAACGACCGCTAACTTGTGTTAATTAGTTGGTATTTAGAGCAGGTGGCTGTTTAAAGTAAGGTGAAAGCAAAACAGAACGCTCCTATAGGAGCGTTCTGTTTTACTTCCACCTTGCTTTAAGCAGCCAACTGCCTTTAACACAAAATACTTGGTGTAATATAGTGGCCGTTATAGAGAGGTTTTACAGTATACAGATGTTATCAATCATATTTAGTAATGCAGAAAATATGTCAAAACTTTATGCTTTGTGTAAAACCAGATCAACTGCTACATTGAGAATGTGGCATATGATTGGGGTTTGCACTTTTTTTTCTGTCCATCAGAGCTTTTCTGTTTTGTTGACTGGTATGACAAACAGGGTTAGCCCATTTTCATCATGACCACTGATCTAGTGCTACACTGTTGCAAAGCTTAATGGTTGGTTTTCATATACCGAGTGGGTCTTGTCAGCCAGTAATGTTTGTTATGGTTGAAATGATTTTCTCAGCCTGTGTATGTTTAATTGTGCATAATATACCTTGTCTGTGATAGTTTTTAAGCCAATGAATGCAAGAAATGAGTGCTTGCATTTCAGGATGATCAGAGTCTGTACTGTTTGTCATTCAAAATTTGAATGGTCTGTACTTTGAATCATTAATGAGCCATTTCATTAAGAAATTCAGCATTCAATGTTTTCAATGTAATGTTGACCAGAATCTTCATGCAGAGGTCCAGATAAGTTGCGTAAAATTAAACATTTTCAGGAATATCTCCTTTATTTCTTCACCAAACCCAATACTGTGAACACTACTTAGAATTGTCTTGAAGAGACGATTCTAAAGAGTGGTCACAGCATAAGGTTTGATGGAAAAATAACGATTTTAGTATTTGGGTATGCACTTTTATCTGTAGCACTGTTCATGGACAAAATCATTATAATAAAATTGGAAGGTGGAACACTATAGTGATTCCATTAGCAAACAGAGCAGACCTATAGGAGCAGTCTGAACTGGGTCTACTCTGTTTGCAGATGCCTGAAAAGGCATTTATATGAAGGTAAGGGTTAACCGCTTAAAAGGTAATATAGATTTGATTCTATACATTCTGCTATTCTCAAAATATTCTTTGTTTCATTATGAAAATTAAAATTAATATTCCTGATGTCATTATTTCTTACATGAACATCCATGGAGATAATGGTAAATATGTTAAATTATGTAAAGTCTGTGGTGGTCATGTCATTATCAGTCAGTTTATGTTCAGGTATTATGTCATTTATCTGTCAATTTATGTTCAGATTTTATATTTTGGTCAGGTTTTATGTGATTTATCAGTCACTTTATATTTAGGTTTTATTTGATTTATTAGTCGTTTTATATTTAGGTCTTACTGGCCTTATTCTGGCATCTACACAGGTCCGTTAAAAGGACCCATTCCACGTACAAGATGTGCAACATTTTCCCCAAAATTAGGGGAGGGAAAAAACAGGAGAGACCAAAGCCTAATTAAAATGTTAAAAAATGCAAAATAATTTAAAATGGATCAAAACATGCTTTCCAAATCATTGGCTTTTATGCATGAAAATTTTCCCCAATTATTAAAATGCATTTTCTCCAAATTGCCAGAAAAGGGCCTGTTTTATGTGATTTATTTGCTCATATATTTGTCTCTGGTCTCCGTCTGTCTATGAAGATGATGGGTTGCGCCCTGTTGAGATAGTAGAGCAACGTCTGTAATGGCTGAATGTATACCTTGTGATAGCTGAATGTATAACATGTATTAGTTGTACAGAATGTGTAACATGTATGATGGTTTTGAATGGTTTAGATGCATGAAGAGAAGGGAGTGAAGTTTCACTTTGAGGCGGGCATCAAGGAGTTTGTGGGTGAGGGCGGAAAGGTGAAGGAGGCTGTCCTGTCCACGGGTGCAAGGTTGCAGGCAGATGTTGCCATCCTAGGAGTTGGTAGGTGTGAATGTTATATTGTACAGTTAAACCTCTATGATTATGTTGGTCTCTTTAACTCATTCCATCATATTGACCCCTCTGTAAAAGTCACTTTTTGAAACCATTATGATATATTTATCACAATGGTTTAAAAACTGCATAGTTCTAAAAATTTCCTATTCTCTAGTAAATGTTCCTTTTCAGTAGATTTATTAAAAAAAGATCTAAAAAATAGCCATATGAGGTAATGGGTTAAAGATGTGTAATTCTGGAGTTTTAAGATAGATAATCTAAACCCTTTACTCCAGGAATATTGATTTAAAAAGTAAATGACATATAACTATTAGAACTATATTATATTTTAAGCAAACAGAACAGACTCTGATCAGACATCTCCTATAGGAGCTGTCTGATTTAAGTCGACTCTGTTTTCACAGGCATAAAAAGGCATATTTATGGGGTAAACGGTTACTTCGGTGCCTAATGAGGATCCAAGTTGTTTTCTTTCATTTCACAGTATCTGAAGAAATGACCTGCATTAGATAAGGTTTAACCCTTTACTTAACTAGTCTAATATCCATGCAAGTTTCCTTCAATTAACCCATTCCTTCATATACATGTAAATGCTTTTTCACACATTGGCAAACAGAGCATACCCGGATCAGACGGCTCCTGTAAGAGCTGTCTAATCAGGGTCTGGTCTGTTTGCTTATGGAATTTTATAAATATGTTACAGTTTCATGGGAAAATAAAAATCCTTGTCCATGTTCCATTTAAATGCTTCTGTCCATGAATATTATGAGGTGATAAAATCTTGAATAAACAGGCAAAACAGGTAAAGAGTTCAAATTATCAATTGACTTAATTACATAATTACAGTAAAACCTGCTAATGCGACCACCTAAACGGGGCATAATTCTGGGTGGCAGAGGCAGGTGGTAGCTTAATGCAGGACGAAAAATATGCAGAAAGCTTTCTGCATAACTTTCGTCCTGCATTAAGCAACCACCTGCTTTAGACGACATCAGTGGCTGATTATTAAGTGGTCGCATTAGCGGGGTTTCACTGTATATTGTATAAAAGTATGAAATATTTTGCCCATGGCAAAAGTAAATAATCATGCCTTACATAAACAAACCGAGCAAATCCTGATCAGGCAATTCCTGAATGGTTGAAAAAAAACAGGAGTAAAGGGTTTGAAAAGATACAGACTAGAGTTTAATCAGGAAAGCTTTTAACAATGGGATAAGTATTTGGTCATGTATTTTCTTGCACTCAAAGAGCAGTATTACAGCATAGTGTAATTCCATTCAAATACATGATTCGAGTGCCAAGTAAATTTGATCTTAACCCTTTACTTCATGAATATTCATGTAAGAAATAATGGCATCACTCAATATTTATTAGCTGTCAGAATATGAACAAAGAGAAGTTTTGGCCAAGGCAGAAGCTGTAGAATTTGATCTGTATTATTTTATTAGTAAATAGAATAGATCCTGATCAGACAGCTCCTACAGGAGCCATTAGGTCTGGATCTACTGTGTTTACAAAGGCATTGAAGACATATGTATGAAATGGTGAAGTAAAACAGCATCTTATCTTGATCCAAACTGTTTCACATTACACAAATTTTAAAACTATACCCAACATTAACCCTAAGCAAATTCTCTTTTAGGTGTTGTACCAGCAACAGATTTCCTGAAGGATTCTGGGATTAATATGACAAAAAGGGGATTCGTTCCAGTGGATGAGGTTTGTTTTTGTGCTACTCACTGTTGTAACTGTCTTAATTGTGTTGACCCTTTACAT
Source organism: Azorinus chamasolen (assembly GCA_963576725.1). Lineage (NCBI taxonomy): Eukaryota > Metazoa > Mollusca > Bivalvia > Cardiida > Solecurtidae > Azorinus > Azorinus chamasolen. Next base: position 85,969,337 of record OY755240.1, on the reverse strand, counting down.
CATAGATATGACTTTTTGATGCCATTTCAAACAAAGTAGACCTAGATTAGATGACCCCTTTAGGAGGGATTGATCTTATTAGGGTCTGCTCTGTTTGTTTATGAAATTATGCAGTTCTGATTCTATAATTTCTGTCATGGCCATACATTCCTGTGTCTGTATACCTTTAAAAAAATCTAGTTAATATTTATGATATAATTATTTCTCACATGAATATTCATTAGGTAATGGATTGATCCTTTTAAAAGATGTAGTTTTACTCTTAACTTGTTCTGACTATTGTCCTCCAATTAACATGTAGACATTTATTGCATGGGGCTTCCTCTTGCAGAGAGCTTTCTGTGTTTCTTTATTCCTGTATTAAGTTATTTTCTATCCTTATAGACCAATATTTTACTTCTTTTGAGTAATTGCAAAAGGCAGGTTTTACTTCAGAATATGGCAACAGACAAACCAGGGATATTTGCAGCAGGTGATATTGTAGAGTTTCCGCTTTTCTCTGTTGGAGGAAACAGTGTCAACATACAGCATTGGCAGATGGCCCATGCCCATGGTAAGCTTAACCCTTCACTCCTTAGAAATGCTTTTTCATGCCTATGCAAACAGAGTAGACCAAGATCTGTCAGTTGCTAAAAGGCATTTCTATCTCAGAAACAATTACCATTACTATTAGACCTAATTTCTCAAGACATCACACAAACGTTTATTAGGATGAGAAATTGTTTACCTATGTTAACCCTTTCCCTCATATAAACGTGTTTTCACGCAATTTGCAAACAGAGTAGACCCAGATCAGACGGCTCCTAGAGGAGCCGTCTGATCAGGGTCTACTCTGTTTGCTAATAGAATTTCAAAGATCTGTGTCTTTACTTTCTAAAATTGCTACAATTTTCCATCTTCCATATTTCGTTATAATCATTTTATCTATGAATATTCAGTAGGTATTGAAATTTGGAATGAACACAGAACAGGGAAAGGGTTTTGATAATATGGCCAATGTCTTAGTCAAATTTAACCCTTTTTTGATGCTGAATTTTCAGAGTGGAAAAGCCCATCAGTGTTTAACCCTTCGCTCCATAAATATGCATTTCTATGCCTTTGTAAACAGAGTAGACCCAGATCAGATGGTTCCTATAGGAGCCATCTGATCAGGGTCTGCTCTGTTTGCGTATGGAACAATATAGATCTGATTCTATAGTTTCTACTTTGGCAAAACATTCATCTGTTAACTACTTCCTCTGTAAATATGCTTTTTTACGCCTGAGTAAAAGAAACTTTATAAAAACCATTGTGATAAATAGTACATTTGCTCCTATAGGAGTAAATACTCTATTTATCACAATGGTTTCAAACTACAAAATTCTCAAATTTTCCTTTTCTATAGTTAATGCTCCTTTTTGGTAGATTCATTGAAAGAGGTTGGATCTAAAAATAGCCTATGGAGGAAAGGGTTAATATGCAATTTTAAAAATTGATCAAATAAATATTCATGATGTCATCAGTTTTTACATAAATATTCATTAAGTAAAGGGTTAACTATAGAGTTCACTCAGTATGAAAGGTTTGAACCTGATATAGGATTGTGAATGACAAACAGTGCAGACCCTGGTCTGATCTGGTTCTACACTGTTTGAAAGTGCCAGTACCTTTGTTTCCCACATTCAAAGGGTTAAGCCACTCTATAAGGCAAGTTTGGAGCGTGTTCTGGGTCCATGCTTATAGAACTTTTAGTTGAGTCTGAGATCGTTCTCAAGTTTTTGATTGGTCAGATTTGAGCCTTTGGCTCAAATCTGACCAATCAAGAGCTTGAGAACTCAAATCTGACCAATCAAAAGCTTGAGAACAAAACTCAGGCTCAACTGAAAGCTTTATAAGCATGGACCCTGGTCCTTTACATGTTTAATCTGCTTTTTTGTGACAAAAGTTGAAGGTGGGGAAAGCCATGTTAACAAGTCTGATTTTATTTACAGGAAGAAATGCAGCCTACAGTATACTAGAGAAGCCTCAGCCAATCAGAAGTGTGCCATACTTCTGGACAGTAATGTACGGAAAAAGTGTCAGATATACAGGTAAATGATCTGGGTCTGCTCTGTTTGCATATGAGTTCTTAACCCTTTACTCCATAAATACACCTTTCTATGCCTGTGCAAACAATGTAGATCCAGATGAGATAGCTCCTGTAGGAGACATCTGATCAGGGTTTGCTTTGTTGACTTATGATATAATATAGATATGATCCTACAGTTTCTGCCATGGCCAAACATTCCTGCGTCCATGTGCTATTATAACAGCTAATCTAATCAATATTCATGATGTCATTGTTTCTTATATGAATATACATGGAGTAAAGGTTTAAGGTGCTACACACAAAGATATTTTCAGACTGATCTGACAGTAAAGATAACCTAGAAATTCCCTTGTGATGTACCGATAGCATTGGACAGGTTTACCGTATCCCTCATAGGGACACCTTTCCTAACACAGAAGACCCAAGCCAGACAGTTCCTGTAGGAACATCTTATAGACATTAGATACACATCTGATTTTACAGTTTCTGCAATGATCAACATTTTCTTGTGCCATTATATAAATTAATTTAATTAATGTTCATGGTGTCTTTATTTCTTACATATGATGGAAAGGGTTAAGAAAACCTTCAGTATTAATATTCAGAGCAACAGTTGCATACTCATATACTAAAATCATCTTTTCTATACTAAACCGTGTGTTGTGACCACTCTTTAAAATCGTCTCTCAAGACGATTCTAAAGAATTGTCACAGCATAGGGTTGGTGAAGAAATAAAGAAGTTATTCCTAAAAATGTTTTAATTTATGCGTCATATCTGGATCTCTTAATATTTTTGGTCCGTTTTTTCAAGAACACACTGGACTGAGTATGAAGTCAGTTACACTAATTACTCTAAATATTTGGCTAGACAAATAAGGGCAAACAGTGCAGACCCATATAAAACTGTGTGTGATGGAGCAGTTTGATTGGAGTTCTACCTTTATTACCGTAAGAATTTGCCAGACAAAGTACAAATAATGCAGACACAGATCAAACTGATCATGGTCTACACAATGTTCTACTTTATCTAATTAAGGTTATCAAACTGGTACTAAATTGACTTATTCAGCTTTACAGACCAATGACCAGAGTCTGCCCTGTTTGCTTATGGGATAAGACCAAGGTCTGCACTGTTCCCACAAAAATCATTTTAATCATTGAAAAAAATGTTAATGCAACTTTTTGTTAATTACATGTAATATACAAGAAGGGAGGAGCCAATTTTAATTATTCAGCTGATTAACAATTAACATTTCTCAATCTCAGGTTATGGTCCAGGATATGATGATGTGGTGGTGCACGGGAATTTAGATGACTACAAATTTGTGGCTTATTACACAAAGTAAGTACAATGTATGGTGGTTGAAGATTCTTAAACATTGAGCCTGCTGAACAAACTGTTGTTGGTAGAAAATGCCATCAACTTCAGTTGTCACGGTTGATTTACCTTGCATTTCTTGTACCCTTTCCTTCATGTAAATGCCTTTTCACACATTTTCAAACAGTGTAGACCCAGATCAGAGGGCTCCTATAGGAGCCGTCTGATCGGGTCTGCTCTGTTTGCTTACTCAGTGTCTCATTTGAATCCAAACTGTTTGCATAGGTAATCATTCAGCCATCCTCAACAGGCTAAAGGTTATTGTAATTCACATGATGTGTTGGTAATTGTATAACTGGCCTTAAATTCAGCAATACATTTTCATGAATGAGACTCAAAAACGTTCTTAGGCCGTCAGATGGGCTTTACCATGCTGGTAGGGGCTGGGAATCGAGGAAACATGTTTGAGAATATGCTTGAGTATTGATTCTGTTTAGAATGTGATCAACTTAACCCTTTCCTTCATTATAAATGTGTTTCCACGCATTTGCAAACAGAGTAGACCCAGATCAGACGGCTCCTATAGGAGCCATTTGATCAAGGTCTGCTCTGTTTCCTAATAGAATTTGAAAGATCTGTTTCTTTACTTTCTAAAATGGCTACAATTTTCCACCTTCCATATTTTGTTGTAACTATTTTGGCCATGAATATACAGTAGGTATCGAAATTTGGAATAAACATAGAACAGGAAAAGGTTTAAACCTTCTATTGTTACCTGTCCTGTAATTACAAATAGAACAATCCAAATTGATAAAAGCCTGGATCATTTGCCAAATTTGTACAATACTGGTAGGTTCACATTCATTCAACAGGTTGGCTGTTTCAGAGATTTTATAGAATATAAATGTAGGCATCTTACTGTTCTCTAATCATTTTCATTGTTGTCCATTTAGTCTACGGTAAAGGTAATGGCAGTATGTGACATTTTTAGGTTGTTTGTTTCAATCACTGGGTCGAAGTTGTAGGCGTTGTCTTAGGCGGCGGCAGCGTGCAAAAACTTTAATGTAACTCATAACTCGAAAAGTATTGGAGTTATGACTCTTTAATTTTTTCAAATAAATTTAGTTTGGCTGAACAAGCACCAAATCAGATGAGCGTTGGCGCCACATGCCGCTCTTGTTATCAATTTCTTATCTGGGTCTACATTACATATATGCATTGTTTTGTTTAATTTGATAATTAATCCTTTACTTCATGAATATTCGGTTCAGAATTAAATGACATCATGAATATTAATAAGTTATTTTTTTGTAATGGCACATGAACACAGTAAAGTTTGGCCATGGCAGAAACTGTAGAATAAGATCTTTATTATACTTTAAGCAAATGGAGCAGACCCTGACCAGATGACTCCTATAGGAGTCTTCTGATCTGAGTCTATTCTGTTTGCAAAGATGTAGAAAGGCATATGTTTGTAATAAAGGGTTATCCATGTCCTATTTACATCTACCAGAGTAGACTCAGATCACATAATAGATATTGATTAGATTCATTTGTTTAGTTGCACATACACACGGGAATGTTTGGCCATAGCAGAAACTGTAGAATTATATCTACATGTATATCATTTCATAAGCAAACAGAGCAGACCCTACAGAAGCCGCCTGATCTTGGTTTATTCTGTTTGTAAAGATATAGGTGTATTTATGGAGTAAAGGGATAATCTATTAGCATGGGAGTCTTTAACCCTTTCCCTGTTGAATATTCATGTAAGAAATGTAAGAAATAATGACATCATGAATATTTATTGGTTAATTTTTTATAATGGCACATGTACACAGGTGTCAGGATGTTTTGACATACGAAGAAACTGTAGAGTCAGATCTATTATAATTTCATCAGCAAACAGAGCAGACCCTGATAAGATGACTCCTACAGCAACTGTCTGATCTGGGTCTACTCTATTTGCAAAAGCGAGAAAAAGCTTAGGAGCTTTCTGCTTTACTTTTGTCCTGCATTAAGCTGAAACCGGTCTTTTAAAAATTCACAATTAGACTTCTTTTGTGTGGTCATTATAGAGATTTTTTACTGTATTTGTAATGTACTAAACTTACAATATGCAGAGCAAGTTTATGACATTGATCTATGTACATTTTGTGTCTCATTCTACTGCAGAGGGGAGGATGTAGTGGCGGCAGCTAGTTTGAACTATGACCCAATTGTATCACAAGTGGCAGAGATGTTCCAAGCCGGAAAGAAAATTACAAAAGCTGAAGTCAAGTAAGTTATTCCCTTGATAGAAAATTTTAATGTATAATTTGTCACAATTGACAACTCTAAAACAGTCTAATGGTCAGTTATAGATGGTAGCTTAATGCAGGATGAAAGTACTGCAGAAAGCTACCAGTTTAAAAAGATTTGCTAAGTGGTTGCTTTAATGACGATTTGTTGTATTTTAGATAAAAGTTTGTTTTATTTGGACACATAAATATCAGATCTGATTATGGTCTGCACAGTTTACTTAACTCATTCCCTCTTAGTCTATTTTTAGACCCAACCTCTGAATAAATCTACCGAAAAGGAGCATGTACTAGAGAAAAGGAAAATTTCAGAATTGTGTAGTTTTGAAACCATTGTGATAAATAGAGCTTTTGCTCCTACAGAGCAAATGCTCTATTTATCACAATGGTTTCTGAAAATGACTTTTACAGAGGCGTCAAAAGGTGTCAGTAGGAGGGAATGGGTTTAAACTGTTTGAATGCTGAATATTCAAAGTGGAGCAGTCCATTATTGTTTAACTCTTTCGCTGCCGAAATTTGTCGCCTGCAAACTTAGGTCGTCTGCTACAATTTTCATTTTTTATTTTTCTTCATTTTTTATTTAAAAAATAGTCACACTAACAAACAGTTTGGATCCTAATGAGACACCAAGTTACTTGGCATCTCATCTGGATCCAAACTGTTTGCATAGGTAATCACAGATACGACACTGGCAGCAAAAGAGTTAACAGTAGAGTCCATTCAGTATGAAAAAAACTAAATTTGTGGAAGAATTTCAAATGTTAAACAGTGCTGACCCCGTTAGAGGAGCCATCTGAACCAAGTCTACACTGCAAATTCCAGGGTACTCAGGAAAGGGGAATTTAGTAGACCCAGATCAGACAGCTCCTATTGGAGCCGGTACTCAGGAAAGGGGATATTGGGTGTCTGAATACTTAGGGTAATTAGGATAGTATCTATTTATCCTTTCCCAGTTCAGTATTTATGTAAGAAATAATGAAATCATGAATATTTATTAGCTTAATTTCTATAATTGCATTTGTACACATGAAGTTTTGGTATTTGTAGAAATTGTAGAGTCCGATATATTTTGATTTCATAAGCAAACAAAGCAGGCCCTGATCAGACGACTCATATAGAACCATCTGATCTCGGTCTACTCTGTTTGCAAAGGCATTTATATGAGGGAAAGGGTTAAATTGATTTGATTAGCTGTTTACTATGCACCACTGGAAATATTTCTCATTCAGAGTTTATTGATTGCAATTAACATTTATTTCTTTCCAGGTTGGACCCAACAGCATGGACAAGTCGACTGTGACAAGTTGAAACTGATGGAAATCAACATATGACAATTACATAATAGCCAAGACAGTTTTTGTTTCTCTTCTTTTTTTTTGTTAAGGGCTGTATAAAACAAACCCCATAGCATAAATCCTTTCCGTCATATAAATGCCTTTTAAAACAGAGTATACCCAGATAAGATGGCTCCAGTAGGAGCCTTCTGATTAGGGTCTGCTCTGTTTGCATATGAAATACAGTAAAACCTCTCTATAATGGCCACTAAATTGTGTTAACTATAACGGGTAACAGTGTAATGCAGGGCGAACGTTATGCAGAAAGCTCCCAAAGGAACTTTCTGGAAGACTTCCTCCCTGCATGAAGCAGCCACCTATATAAAATAATCTAAATTCTTCTATACTACATGTCTGGTTTAGGGAGATTTATTTTAACCCTTTCCTTCATATAAATGCATTTTTGTGCATTTGCAAACAGAGTAGACCCAGATCAGACGGATCCTATAGGAGCCATCTGATCAGGGTCTGCTCTGTTTGTCAATGGATCTTTTTCTTTACTTTCTTAAATGGTTACAATTTTCCACCTTCCATGTTACAATTTTCCACCTTCCATATTTTATTATAACCATTTTGGCCATGAATATTCATTAGGGAAAGGGTTAAATACACCTTTCTACGCCTCTGTAAAAATAACCTATTGAAACCAATGTGATAAATAGAGCATTTGCTCCTATAGGAGCAAATGCTCTTTTTATCACAATGGTTTCAAATTACAAAATTTTCCTTTTGCTCTAGTTAATGATCCTTTTCAGTAGATTTATTCAAAGTTGTTGGATCTGAAAAATAGCCCATGAGGGAATGGGTTAAATAATATTTTCTGCCAATAATAGTTATATACGCCAACTAAATGTTAACCATTTACTCCGTGAATATTTGTCAGAAATAAAGACTGTATGAATAGTAATTTTAGAATGGCATCATGTTATTTCATCAAGCAAACGGCAGACCTTGATCCTGTGGTTCCAATATGAGCTGTCTGGATCTGCTCTGTGTGCAAAGGTGTCTTTATGGAGTAAAGGGTTAAAGTACATGTATATCAGAATATGGGGAAATGAAAATCAGAATATGGGGAAATGAAAATATTTATTGTATGTGTTTTACATTGTAATAAAATTGATACATTTATGATTACTTACTGTTTAAATATAGTGTTTGCTTTTCTGTAACATCCTAGCTGTTTGTCAATTATAAGCATAATTCACAAAGGAGACAGTTCCCATATCAGAATTTCAACAGAAATGAAGTAGAACTATCACTAAAGGTGATGGAATACCCCCGCTCAGCTGCCTTGATGGCAAATCTGCCATGGACAGAAGGCTAACTGACAAACTGACTCCTATATACCCCCTCTTTGTTTGTTGGGGTATAAATATAATTATGAATGAATTATTCCTAGAGAAAACTACCTTATTGTTTGTCAGGCAGTGTCAACCCAGACCAGTCAGAGTTTGCAAATGCGGTAATTAACCAGGGCTTACACTGGCTGACCCACTAGCATCTACACCGAATGATTACATGTACTTGATAAAGATGCATACATGTATATGTGTTTGCAAACAGAGCAGACTCAGATCCTGAGGCTGTAGAAGCTGCCTGATCAGTGTCTGTGTAAGAACTAATATAGATCTGATACATATATTTTGTCATGGCCATAAATCTCAGTGTTTACATGCCATTTTAAGACTTCAAGTGAAAACTATTTATAAAGTCATTTTGTTTGCATGGATAAGAATAAAGCATTAAAACACAATGGTACTACAGTAAAATCACGCTAATGCAACCACCTAAAATAAGTATGGGTGCTAGATGCAGGTGGTAGCTTAATGCATGACAAAAGTAATGCAGAAAGCTCCTAGAGGAGCTTTCTGCATTACTTTTGCCCTGCATTGAGCAACCACCTGCTTATAAAGACACCCATGTGTATTAATTATGTGGTCGCATTAGAGGGGTTTTACTGTATCTTACAACCTGACTAACAGTGTTGACTCCGTCTTTTGATATGACTTGGCTTAGTCTTCACTATTTGCAAAATACAAGAATAAGTATGCGTTTTAAATTGCGAAAATGACTGCAATCTGAACTGTTGTTGTGTTCACTGCACATAGTGATAATATATCAGTCATTACATGGGAAGTATGCCAGCTGGTTAAGCACTGGGAAAGTGCACATAACTGGCTGCTGTGAGTGATCAATAGTGAAGACCCTTATCAGACACCAGTTGGAAAGATTACACTTTAAGGCAGGTGGCTGCTTAATGCAGGGTGGAAGTCATGCAGAACTTTCACCCTGCATTAAACCATCATTTATCCCCAGGGCCAATATTTATACCAAACTGAACGTTCTGTTTAGAGGGGTTTTACTGCAACTCTTTCATGGTAGTGAAATATTTGATAACTTATGCAGTTTGGATACCAAGTCGGTCGGTAACTCATGAAAGTACCTAGTTAAAGTCTACTTTCAGTCCGAATGACCGCTCAGCCGACTGTACATCTACTCCCCTGGTCATTGAATCATTGGCCTACAATATTGAGCACTGCTAACATATGGCGCAATCATGCAGCCGCAGTACCGGCGAGTGACCCTCACAGGTACCCATTTTAACCCCTGGGTGGAGAGAATGTGCAGGTGGGAGACACGGAAAAGCGTCTCTGAAATTTTCAGATGGGACCGGGATTTGAACCCCGGACCTCCGGACTGATAGTCAAGCATGTTACCAGAAGACCACCGCCACCTACAACTCATAAGGATCCAAACTGTTTTGGGCACTATGTTTGGGCAGAAATGATGTAGAATTGAAGCAGATTACAATGAGCATACAGAGCTCATTTCTGAGCGCATCTTTTCCACTTAAACAGTATGAAACCATTTCCGAAATTCCTACAACATAGTGAAAATTGCCACTGAATGTAGCCTTGATTCATAAATGAGCCCTTCCCCTATTGAAAATTATGAACAATAGCTGAATGTTTATAATGGCATATGTGCACAGAAATTTAGTATTGGTAGAAACAGTAGAATTAGATCTACATGTATTGCAATCTCATAAGCAAACAGAGTAGACCCAGTAGGAGCTGTCTGATCAGGGTCTACTCTGTTTGCAAAGGCCCAAAAAAGCATTTATATGAGGAAAAATTTAAACGTTTCTTTTTTCAAGAATAACTCCTCAATTTATCCACCAAACCCTATGCTGTGACCACTCTTAGAATCATCTCAAAGTGTGGTACTTTTGAAACGATTCTAAAGTGATACTAACATAGGACATATGGTGAATATCCCGCTTCATCTAGCACTATTCCCATGCAGGGTATTGCAATTGAGTGGAACATATATTTGAGTTGAACATATTTAAATTTTCTCAATCAAACTCAGTGACTCATGAACTCTGTACATGTTGCCTTGATGACAGAAATATTTCAATCCAGTTTTGATAGGGCCCCTCCAATATAATATCGGAGCAATAGATAGTGTGTATTCAACTACAGTACTAAAATCGTCATGTCTCCAACAAACCCTATGTTGCGACCACTCTTTAGAATCGTCTCGTAGAGACCATTCCAGAGTGGTGACACAGCATAGGGTTTGGTGGAGAAATAACCCCTTTCCTCATATAAACATGTTTTCACACATTTGCAAACAGAGTAGACCCAGATCAGACGGCTTCAATAGGAGCTGTCTGATCAGGATCTACTCTGCTAATGGAATTTGATAGATCTGTTTATTTAGTTTCTAAAATGGCTACAATGTTCCACCTACCACATTTTATTACATATGTAACCAATTTGTCCATGAATAATCAGTAAGGAATTGAAATTTGGAATTAATAGAACAGGGAAAGGGTTGAAGGAGCTATCTTGAAAATGTTGTAATTTACTCTTCTAAGCTGGACCTCTGTTATATAAGTTAAAAAGAAAAAAGATGATAGCAGGTAAAGATTTATTTCGTTCATTAACTCATACAAGAAAAGCTGAACTATTGGGAAGAAATTCACTGTCACAGTTTCTGGTAATCTTGATCGTATTCCTTCCTTTCCCCCACTCTGTGATAGCCGTCATAGTTGATCCCGGGTACAAACTCATGTACAACTTCTTCCGCTTCCTCCAATTCAATGTTGGCATCTGTGATGGCCTTGAGGAAAGCTTTTTTCTGTAATTGTGAGAAAAAACAGTCCACAGCTTTGAGAAAATAACTCAACCTTTGATTTTCTCTTAACCCTTTCCACGTTCTGTTTATTCAAAATTCGATACCTACTGAATATTCATAGACAAAATAGTAATAACGACATATGGAAAATTGTAGCCATTTTAGAAACTAAAGAAACATCTATCAAATTTCATTAGCAAACAGAGCAGACCCTGATCAGATGACTCCTATATACTCTGTTTGAAAATGCATGAAAACACCTTTATATGAGAGAAAGGGTTAACTCTTTACTCCATAAATATACCTTTTAACCCCTTTGCAAACAGAGTAGATCCAGATCAGATAGCTGGTGTAGGAGTTGTCTGAGCAGGTCTGCTCTGTTTGCTTACATAATTATATAGATCTGCTTCTACAGTTTCCGTCATGGCCAAAATTTCCTGTGTTCATATGCCATTGTAAAAATTCGTCTCATTAGTATTCAATTCATGATGTCATTATTTCTTATGTGAATATTCATGAGGTAAAGAGTTAATAAGGGGATAACCATGTTGTATTTTGAAGATTTTGAGACATGTATCAGTAATTCAAATGTTGCAAATTTAGTTCTACTTGCAATGCTACAGCAGAGTATGTAAGAGGGTTAATTCCAAAATATAAACAACTGATCTACAACCAGAAATCTTCAAATCTAATTCAAAAACATTTCACAGATTAAAATTCTTCAAGTTAATGTCCATTCTTGGTGAGCTATGCCTCATATATTTCAATATTTTCAATTATGGTCAATATTGTGTATTCATATGTCACAAATGTTTACAGATTAACCAATCACATTCCCTGGTACACACATGTCGAAAGATAATGTTCATTAATGTTCATTCTTGGTGACCTAATATATTTCAATATTATCAATTGTAATATGGTCAATATTGTGTATTCATATATCACAATGTTTACAGATTAACCAATCACTAATTACCTAAGGGATACTCAAGTTCCCATCTCCATTAGTTTGTAAAGCTGAATAGGACAATAATTTGGCATCATAGCTAACTTTTAAAAGACTGACAAAAGTGTAGACCTATAAATCAAAAACTTTTCTCTTTTCACATAGCTACTTTTGCTTTCAAAGGATCTCCCGCTTTCAGAATATATGTACTTCACAACAGCAGGTGTTAAGTATGCTGTGCTGTGTGTGGTGGCCGTAAAAAGTCGCCCTGTATTTCATTCTAAGTGTTGTTAAATTTTCTGGTCCTTCAAGATCATTAGTTTTGATGTCATTAGCTTTGAAAATTGAATACTGCTTTAGCCGATGCTAGGGGGTGTGAGTAGTGTTGCACTTTCAATTGTACATGACTCAATAAAATTGAGTCTGCAATTTTCCATTTTCACATTGCTACTTTTGCTTTGAAGGATCTCCCACATTCAGAATATTTTTGCAAAAAAAATTCTTCATCTAGCAAAAGTGATGGCAAAAAGAAAAAGAGGAGGCCCTAGGTTCACTGATAATATTTTTGTAATCACAATGCCAAAGTAATAGTAATGCATTATATTTAAATAGGAAGTACCCAATACAAGTAACAATCATGGGCAGGGCTCTAGAAATCCGGAAAATCGCCGGTCTGGACCGATTTTTGACTTCTCAGACCGGTTTGTACGACAGAATTTGAAAAAAAATCGGTCCCAAAATTTCAAGCAGACTACACGTATCTAATTAGAATCATCGGTCTATTAGCTAAATGTTGCAATTCGTAAGTGCCCTATCATAAACGTGTCAAGGGATTAAATGCCTGGAGTCAGGATTATGGGCCAGTCGGTCTTGACATACTTACCTCTTGCAGCTAGCCACTGAGCCATGTAATATTGATAAGACGTGCTAGGCATTGTTGTGCGCTTCATCTATTTCTTATGCCGCAAACAGTTCTAATTGTTTATGCAGTAATTGGCACTGATGTCGTAATTACCTACATTTTACCTGGTAACAAACGGTCCGTAGTAAATTAATGAAATATCGCCTAATTATGTTTGTTTATTTAATTACTGTAACAGTCCGTATATTAAGGCTACTCTAATTTTTTTGTATTTAAAAAGAAGGATATGTTTATCTAAAGAAATAGATCTGTAATCAAGGCTGAAATGTCACTGACACATAACATTTTGGTATCAGGTTTTTATGAGCAAATACTCTCTTGATATCCATCAGCAACACAATTTACTTTGAAGAATCAATAACAAAATGTCCGGATGATTCCACGGGGGACCGCCACAATGAAGTATGGACCTGGGCAGAAAAAAATGTATGATCACGAGATATATAGACTATAATTATATCTAGTGTTCATACATTTTTTTCTGTCCAGGTTCATACTTCATTGTGACGGTCCCTATATATCTAGTGTTCATACATTTTTTTCTGCCCAGGTTCATACTTCATTGGGACGGTCCCCTGTGCTTGATTCAAGTTAAAGGTTGACCTATTTTCGAGACTCCACATTTAAAGAGCTCCATTTATTGTATGGCTACTGAAGTCAGTGAAGAGAAAAACAATTCTGAGTAGTGGCTTTCGTTTATCTGATGAGAAATACGTATGCATCATAAGCTAAATAATAATTACCAATCATGTAAGCTAGTTTCCTTGCTTCTCGTTCAAAGCCTTCAAAACTGTCACGCATGCCGACTTGAAATGTCATTAGTTTTCGCGAATGTCAACTGTCATTAGTTTTCACAAATTTCGAGATTTAATGCTGTCATTTTATTAAAAACAAACTATAAGGGGACAAATGGCACATATTCAAACATACTACCAGTGGACATATAATGAGGGGCTATCATGTCCGCTCATCGAAAAATGGTGGGGCAAATGTCCGGGTGGCTAATGTCCGGGTGGCTAATGTCCGTTTCTCGGCTGGACCGGTTGGGATTTGAACATTTCTAGAGCCCTGATCATGGGGTAACACTCAAAATACTTATTCTACTTGTCCCTGACCAGGGTAGCCATTTTACCTTCTCAGATCCTGCTTGCAGGTGATAGTCGATCATAGTGACATTTGTTACCCCAGCCTCCAGCATCCTACGTGCCAACAAACGACCTATATTCCACGAGGCACTCACATCTGTCGAGCTGAAAGCAAATGATACATTAAAACCTGTCTGAAGAAACTGCCAAGAAGTTTGACCCTTTCCTCCATAAATATGCCTTTGCAAAAAGAGTAGACCCAGATCAGATGGCTCCTATAGGTGGCGTCTGATCAGGGTCTGCTCTGTGTTTATAATTTAACCGTTCGCTTGCTGAATTTTAAAATACATTTCTCCTTCTTTACCCATGCCCTTTCGTATAATTAAAAATATATTCACTGTGTACAAGTATTTCGCTATGCAAACACTTCTGTGGTGTGCACTAGTTGCACAATCAACTTGTAAATAGTGCAGACCCTGATGAGACAGCTCCTGCAGGAGCTATCTCATCTGGGTCTTCACTGTTTACAGGTAGGTATATTGACGCGATTAGCAAGCGAAGTGTTAATATATGATTCTACAGTTTCTGCCATTGGAAAAAGCTCCAGTGTGGATGTGCTTATATAACAAATTAACCTAATTAATATTTGTCATGTCATAATTTCTTACACAAATATTCATGGAGGGAAAGGTTAATTTGTGATAAGAAGCAGATTAAACTTTTCCCTGTTCAACATTTATTCAAGATTTCTCCATCTCATGAATATTCATGGACAGAATCAACATGCAAAAGGCAATTTTGTTTTTCACTGTTGTGGAAACTGCATAATCAGATCTATAAATTACTATAAGCAAACAGAGCCGACCCTGATCAGACGGTTTCTGAAAGAGCTGTCTGATCTGGGTTTACTCTGTTTGCAAATGCGTGATAAGCGTTTATATGAAGAAAAGGGTTAATCCTTTACCTGATTGAGATACCTTTGCAAAAGAGTAGACCCAGATCAGACATCTCCTGTAGGAATCATCCCATCAGAGTCTACTCTGTTCTCCTTGCGTATGGAATCTGATTCAATAGTTTCTGCCAAAATATACTGTGTTCAAATACCATTATAAAAATTACAGATATTCATGTCGTCATTATTTCTTACATGAATAAGCAAACAGAGCAGACTCTTACAGGAGCCCTCTGATGGGCCAACTGTTTGTAAAAGGCATATATTAGTGAAGTCGGGAGTTAATAAGAACTTGGCAAATACAAACAAGTTCAAGACTAGAGGTCAAGATATTTACATATTTTGCCATATTTCTCCACCATACCCTATCTTGCTGGTACTCATTAGAATTGCATTGAAGAAACAATTCTGTTGAGTACCAATAAGGTAGGAAATAACTCAGAAGAAAGATATTCTGAGCAGAAAACTACCCCGTCAATCCACAGTTATGTCATGCTAAAGGTTTATCTCTCACCTGTACAGATGCTGGGAAACCAGCTTTTCCATAGTGGAGGCCTGTACCACTGTTTCACCTGACCAGTGTTCTACCCAGGCTTGTGTCTTGGCCACAGTCACTGACAGCTTCAAACTGAAGTAAAATCAATCAATTACTCTTCACTCCATATACAGTTGAACTTCGGTATCTCGAACTCGGATAACTCGAACTTCGGGATAACTCGAGCTAAAAGTTCGACCTTCCAGAATCTTACACTACGGAATTGCTCTAAAATGTATCACTACGCGTATTTAGAAACACATTTCACAGCTTAATGCAGTTCTACAGTAATGCTGAAAGCTCCTGCAGGAGCTTTCAGCATTACTGTAGACCTGCATTAAGCTATGAACTTGAGAAATTTCCAGATTACTAATCAGATAACTCGAACTTCTGTTATCTCGAACTAATTTATATAGTCCCTTGAAGTTCGAGATATCGAAGTTCATCTGTATATACACATTTTAAAGGTACATGTATTATGAAGAAGATAATTTACCAATGCAGAATCTGAAGAACTAGATAAAAAGCACATTTAAGAATTCTAGATTTACAGATTGCTAACTTACACATGATACCAATCTCTCCTGGGCTGTGTGTACTGCCATCCTTTTCTTTTTGGCATCAGACCATCACGCTCCAATGTCCTGATTAACATAACATATAATTTATATCAGTTTAACCCTTTCCCTCATATTGACGACTGTAAAAGTAACTTTGTGAAACCATTGTGATAGATAGAGCATTTGCTCCTATAGGAGCAAAATTTTTAATGCTCTATTTATCACAATGGTTTCAAAGTACAAACTTCTAAAAGTTTCCTTTTCTCTAGTTAATGCTCCTTTTCGGTAGATTTATTCAAAGAGGTTGTATCTAAAAATAGCCTATGAGCTAATGGGTTAAGCATAAGAGCTCATCACCATACAAACATAAATGTATTCTGCATTTAACGAAAATGCAGGAACAGGAGGGTATAAACCATTTTCATTATTACCAAATTATGATTATAAATTGTTTGCCGATGTATCCCTGAATTTAAAGCTCTTGCTACAATATATTGCTCATTTAGCAAGAATTTTTGTCTTATTATTGTTTAATAAACATCGCCAATATAGAAGGTTTCAAACAACGGACTGTTGTACTCTTGTTAAAGGACCATAATTCTGCTTAACTTTAACCTTTAACATTTTTGTGCCTTTTCAAACAGTGTAAACCCAGATCAGACGGATCATGTAGGAGTCTTCTGATCAGGGTTTGCTCCATTTGCTTATTGAACAGTATAGATATGATTACATACTCTGCTCAAGTAAAAAAAAATCCTGTGTTGTATATCATTTTAAAAATCCTGTTCATAGATATTATGGTGTTATTATTTCTTACATGAATATTCAAGAGGTAAAGAGTTCAAACAAACTAACCGAAATCAAGTTTTATATGAGAGTATCGAAACGATGCTTCATTTGATCCTGATATTCAACAATATCAACTATCTAGCAACTACAGTAACTTTGATAACTCAAACTTTGGGATACCTCAAATTAAAGTTCGGTCCTTCCAAAATTTACAATACACAATTGTTCTAAAATGTATCGCTGGGCATATATATCTAGATACACAAGTGACAGCTTAATGTAGGTAAAAAGTAATGCTGAAAGCTCCTACAGGAGCATTCAGCAATTACTTTAGCCCAGCATTAAGCTGTGAATTTGAGAAATTGTTCCGATTAGAAATCGGATGACTCAAACCTCTGTTAAATCTCAAAGTAATTTGTAAGGCTCCTTGAAGATCAAGATACCGTAGTTCAACTGCACATGTTATCTTGGAATCAAATATAACATACGCACTAGCAAACAGAGTAGATCCAGATCAGACAGCTTCTGTGTGATCTGTTTGTTTATGGAAAGTTATAGATCTACTTTTACAATTTCTGCAGTGGCCAAAATTTCTCTTTTTCTATTGTAAAAGATCAGGTCATTTATATTCATATTTCCTACTTGAGTAATTAGGTAAATGGTTAACCCTTTACTCCATGAATATTTATGTAAGATATAATGATATCATGAATATTAATTAGATTGGAATCATTTCTTTATTATATCATACAAAAACAGAACAGACCCAGATCAGATGGCTCCTACAG
The DNA here is from genome assembly GCA_963576725.1 of Azorinus chamasolen. Classification (NCBI taxonomy): domain Eukaryota; kingdom Metazoa; phylum Mollusca; class Bivalvia; order Cardiida; family Solecurtidae; genus Azorinus; species Azorinus chamasolen. The sequence continues at coordinate 85,951,593 of OY755240.1, read as the reverse complement.
GAGCCGTCTGATCTGGGTCTACTCAGTTTGCAAAAGCATAGAAAGGCGTATTTATGGAGAAAAGGGTTAACAATATAATAATACTCTTTTAACATTAAATATGAATCAATATGAACTCTTCTTTCCAAAGATATTCTATGTGAATGCAAACTTGCTAACTATATAGTGGAAACAAATGAGACTGAATTAACTAAACAACACTTTCTACAAATCTGTTCTAACCTTGGATTTCTGTTATGAAAGACTGGGTTGATTTCATAATTCTTGTTGTCCGCAGACCTCTTTACAACACAAGCACTGAAGAGCCTGTGACCTGGTGAAAATAAACAGTTACAGAGCTATAGACAAAGGTTAGTACTCAAATACTCATTTGTCCACAGAACCTAATATTGTGGCCATTCTTTAGAAGCATCTCGAAGAGACAATTCTGAAGAGTAGACCTGCATAAAGTTAACTGATTTTGTGTAGAAGTAAAAGAACTATTTTTAATCCTTTACTCCATAGATTTTAACTAGTACTACTCTTAACCCTTTCCTTCATATAAACGTGTTTTCATGCATTTGCGAACAGAATAGACCCAGATCAGATGGCTCTTACAGGAGCCATCTGATCAGGGTCTGTTCCGTTAGCTAGTAGAATCTGAAAGATCTGTTTCTTTCCTTTTTAAAAGGGCTACAATGTTCCACCTTCCTAACTATTTTGTCCATGAATATTCAGTGGGTATTGAAATTTGGAATAAATGTAGAACATGAAAAGGGTTAACAGCTTTGCAAACACAGTAGACCCAGATCATATGGCTCCTGTGGGAACCACCTGACCAGGGTCTACACCGTTTGCTAATGAAATCATAGATCGGTCTCTAGTTTCAATAATTGCATCAATGTCAATAATACATGTTCCCTCATCTACTTAGGTGTCATTGATGGAAAGTTCTGTCTCGATATATCAATGGCAAAATATCGCGGATATATCGATTTTTATACACAAGCATTATTTATGCTTTGCAGTTACATACATTGTGTAAAACGTCAAAAGCAGAGTTATATTTTAAAATCAGTCGTTCATTAAATAAATGTCAAAAGTTTCAAGGGTTTCGTTTTGGAAACATCTAGACAATGATTAGGTCTAACCCACCAAGTAAACATCGGAAAATGGCTGTAATAAAAGTATGTGTGGAGATTCTTCAGGAGAATTTCACTGTAACTGTAAGTAGATCTATGTTAGAAGCTGCCAACCTGTGAGAAATGTGGAAAGGTGTTTATTTTTCCTCCATTTGTATCAATATTTTGAAATCAGTATCGATATCGTATCGACTGACATGTATCAATAATATATCGATATTGTTCCTATCAATGACACCTCTACATCTACTGTTGTTAATTCCCAAATATTTTTCCTTTAAAATGTTGTTTTAAATATCTATTATTATTATTTAACATTTGCATCATATACAAGTCTTTCATTTTCAGTCTGGCATGTGTCAGATAAAAATATCGGTTTACGGAGAAATCGCCTAGTGACGAAATCGCCTACAATTAGATACATAGCAAACCAATTGGAGATTTCGCCTAGAAAGCAATTACCGGGTATATAGTGATTGTATTTCGAACCTATGGTACAGGTATGGATAACATATGACAGAACTATAAAGAATGATTATGTTTGTAACAAGATTAAATTGTTCTGTGGTATTGTTTCCAGATCAAGATGACCAAGATTGATCAGTGTAGGCCCTGATCACTACATAGAATTTGACAGAAGATAATTATATGTAAGGAGCGATAATTATACTACCAATAGTTATGCAGAAAGTAAGAATGTCATACACATTGAACAAGTTATATTTATATACAAGTTATATTCAAATATGTATTGGATCCAGATCATCTAACAAGAAGTAAGACTCATATGTTATAACTGTCTCGTACAAATGACATTTTCACTTTCTGCAAATATTCGGAATATGATTATAAACCCCTGTTATAATGGGCTGTCAAATTCCAGGTGGTAAGCAGGGGCTGCACTGTCCAATCTTGGTCATCCTGATCTGGAAACAACACAACAGGACAATTTATTCTTGTAACAAACATTCTTTATAGTTCTGTCATGTTATCGGTACCTGTACCATATGATAGTTGCGAAATACAATCACTATATAATTGTTTTCTAGGCGAAATTTCCAATTGGTTTACTATATATTTAATTGTAGGCGAGTTCATCATTAGGCGATTTCTCCAGCACCCAAAATATCTGGTCTGGTTACGAAATGGTAATGGTCCGGATACCAAAACGAAGTATCTATCGCAATCAGTTTCAACGTGCTGTATAGTGAAATTTCAGTGGTGTACATGATTTCTTACCTCTAGCAGTTAATGTTTTACACGATAATACATTGAAATCTAGTAACGCCGGCGATATAAGACGCAAAGATTGCATGTTTTCGCCCTTGGGTGACAGACCGGTTGTTTTCTACTGGAACACCGCTAACAGGGAGCAACCGTGTCGTTTGCAAAGTTTTATACATTATTATTTATCTGAATTTTATATCACTAGCGGAATACTGATACATTTTATGGTTAAAATAATTGAAAATAAATATTTCAAATTTCGAAGTGCAATCATTGTCAGGTTATGCAGTGACAAAAGGAAACACTTAAAAACAAACTGTCAATAAATAACTTATCCCGTGACGGTAAACTCACGTGTTTCCAAAATGAGGTAAACACAGTAAGAAAAATAGTTTACAAAGTTAATCGGAGTTGTCTGTACTCTTAATTTTAATTTTGATAACTTGTATTATTATATATACTCGAAGTACATGTCTTTTTAACTTATATTGGACCAGACATATCAAATATTTACGACTACTTATTTGAGTTGCTCCGTATTCGGATTGTTCCTATTTATCGGATAAATCGATGGGCGACACAGTACTTTCGTTAAAATTAAACATTGCCTTGACACTAGATAACAGTAATTGAATAATGTGTAAATATTAGTTGGTGACATCTTTATCTCCTTTAACGGACGTCAGTGACAACCCTGTTTACATTTGTTTATTTATTGCTTGTGTCATTTACAGAGGTTACATTTGCTTATTTTTTGTTGATTCCATCTCTGACTACAGAGGTTAGTGCCTATTATCAGAAGTTAGTGAATTTCTGGAACTGTTTGGACAAGGCGGTAAATAATGACCAAATCAAAAGTAGCTCAATAAGACAATATGTAATATTAGAATATTTTCTGAATATTCACTTCCTCTGTTTACACCAGCAGATTTAAAGAGAAATAATGCATTGGGGTAACAAGCTGCAGACAAATCACTTCAAGCTCATGTACTGGGGTTCTCTGAGAGAAAATATACCCGTCTGGTGTAGGGATCGAACTCGAGACCTTGAGATTCCAAGTCAAGCGGTGCTACTAAACAGAGTCTGGTAGAGTCTGGTAGAGTCCGGTAGAGTCTGGAGGCCTTTTAAGTGCAAATTAAAGATTATAATGCTGTTATATAACATTATTTTGTATGTTTGAAGCTATAGTAGTTAATATCCATTAAAAAATGATCGTATATTAGCTTGAAAACACCCGGTAAATATTACCGGGTCACGCAGTAATGGCCGCCCTACGTCGGATAGAGTCGTATACTTAGGTTTCGATACTAACAATTTGAGTCCAATTATTCACAAATTGCTACACAATTTTATGTGAAATATGGTTGCAGATACATCTCTACCTTGTTATCAATACATTAATTCGCTTAATTTTGCAAATGTTGGCCTAAAACTCCCGTTTTCATCTCCAGACACTTCCGGTACCCTCCGACTTTTCGCCAATCTGAAAAAGGCGAAACAACAATCTTGTCATACAATACATGTATATCATTGCCATACTGCCTTTGAAATTATAATAAAATCACTTATTAATGTATGTAAAATGTTTTCCGATAAAAAGGGGGAAATTTAATACCATATAGACTTCTAAAACTAGAACAGACTCTATCCGACGTAGGTCGGCCATTACCGTGTGACCCCGGTAATATTTACAGGGAGTTTTCAAGCTATTATATGCTCATTTATTAACGGATGTTAATTACTATTGCTGCAAACATACAAAATAGTGCTATATAACAGCATTATAATCTTTAAATTGCACTTAAACTTCTAAAAAGGCCTCCAGACTCTACCGGACTCTACCAGACTCTACCAGACTCTACCGGACTCTACCAGACTCTGTTTAGTAGCACCCAAGTCAAGCACTCTACCGCATCGCCATCATGGAGTTCTCTCTGAATCTAAAACGTGTCCAGGAAACTCCCTATTTAGGTATAACACTTTCAGAAGATCTCAAATGGAAATCGCACATCACAAACATTACCAAGAAAGCAAACTCCACCCTCGGATTGTTGCACGGGAACCTTAGACACTGCCAAGAATCTTGTAGGAAGAATGCATACTTAGCTTTGGTGAGATCCAAACTGGAATATGGTAGTGTCGTTTGGGATCCATATCTACAGGGTAACATAGACAGACTAGAGCGAGTCCAACGTTTAGCTGTCAGGTTTATAACGAAGGACTACCGCTCCAGACAAGATGGATGTGTCAGCCAGATGCTACAAAAGTTGGATCTCTTTCCGCTTCAGGAACATAGGCGACACCAGCAATTAACATTCTTATATAAAGTGGTGAAAGGACAAGTACCAGCCATAAACATAGACCAATACCTTAAACCAATGAGGCCAAAAAGAACAATCAGAGCAAAACAGTACGAGGACTTTATTAAAAAAAACATCATCGAAAACCAGGTCACAAATAACTCCCAGTGTTTCCAGCCAATCCGAGCAGGGACTGATATCTTCAAGAATTCATTCTTTGTTCGGACTGTGTTGGACTGGAATAAACTCAGTGACAGCATAGTCACAGCTGACACTGTTGAATCCTTTAAACAAAGACTCACTCCTCAGAGCATTTAAATGCGCACTCTCCCGGTCACGTGTAGGCCAATATTGGTATCTGTGACGTATCATTCAGATTCAGAGAATTTGGAATTGGGGGTCCCAGGACCCCCTACCTTTTCAATTTGAGAGTCCTTTGGAATTTTTGAGAGTACCAAGTATTTGAGACCTTTAAAATTGATTATGCTATCATGGAAAATAGGGGTAAACAGCAACCTTTACTAGTTTTATACTTTAACCCATTACCTCATATATATTCACAAAAAAATTAAAAATTGATGACTGCATGAATATTAATTGATATACAGTAGGTTTCTGTAACACTTTAATATTGGTCAGCCATTTTGGTGAAGGTCGTCACATAGACGCTTAATTTTAACTGTATGAAATCTTTCGAGCCCTTGACTGATGACTTTCCTCTCAGCCAGTGCAAATATAAAAATTACCGCGGAAATTAACGGCTGAACTCGGTGGAAAAAACAAGTTTAATTTCAGGGCAAATTTAGCCTTTTGCGAGTCCCAAGGATGTACAGCTACATGCAAATGGGAGTCCTGTGTCTTAAAATTGCATCCCTGAAGTAGAAAAGTCGCATTCGGGAAATCCCTAGCCATAAAAACAAGCTTGCACAGCAAGGCTGTACAAGTGTATATACAGGTAAACTACACCAAGTGACATACTCCCCCATCAAGTTGAAATTCGTCTTGAATTTCTATGGGTACGGAGAACAAGTGTTGATACAGGTAAACTACACCCCGTGACATTCATTGTCTGCAACTGTCCTCTGTAATTGGACTGATTTCAGTTGGGTAAAATCAGTAAGTCCAGGACAGAGTTACTTGGTAACTCAATGAGAAGCATATTGAGATAATGAATATTAATTAGATGGATTTTTGGTAATAGAATAAGGCAACTTTGACCATGGCAGAAACTGTAGAATCATGTCTGTATTATTTCATAAGCAAACAGAGTAGAACCAGATTAGATGACCCCTACAGGAGCTCCTGTAGGAGCCATCTGATCTGGGTCCTCTGTTTGCAAAGGGTCAAAAGTTATACCTATCAGGTAAATGCATGGTTTTGCTTGTTCTATGGATTAGCTTTTAAAAATGGTTTTGCTCGTTATACAATCTGAATTTAAGACCAACATTTGTGCTTTATTAACCCTTTCCCTGTTCTGTATTTAAGCCAAAATTCAATACCTACTGAATATTCATTAACCGCATAGTTATAAAGATATATGGAAGGTGAGACATTGTAAACATTTTAGAAAGCAAAAATACAAATCTATCAAATTCTATTAGCAAACAGAGCAGACTCTGATCAGACGGCTCCTCTAGGAGCCGTCTGATCTGGGTCTACTCTGTTTGCAAATGAGTGAAAACACGTCTATATGAGGGAAAGGGTTAAGTTATTTCTTTGAGATAGTACTTAGTTACAGTACTTGTAAGATTACCTGGTCCATTTCAAACTTCTTATTACAGTTCAGAAACAGATGCTGAGCAGACTGGCAAAAGGATACTGGCCCAGTTCAAAAATGAATCAGGAGAGACAACTGGAAGTCCATTTGACCTACCACTGGATATAAACCTTGAAAAACTTCAGCTAATATGCAATGCTATATTACAAACAGTAAGTATGTGTTTATTATTGAAATATTATCCATGACGTAAAGAAAATGTTGCTGAGAAATGGTAGCTTAACCCTTTACCTGTTCAATATTCATTGAAGATATAATGACATCATGAATATTTATTACCGGTAGATGCATTTTAAATGTAAACTTTCTCAAGGGAAGTTTTTGCTCTGACAAAAACTGCAGAATCAGATCTAAATTATGACATGCAAAAAGAGCAGACCCTGATCAAACAGCTCCTATAGGAGCCATCTGATATGGGTCTACTCTGTTTGCAAATGTGTGAAAAAGGATTTCTGTGAGAGAAAGGGTTAACCATTTGAAAATGGGAAACAAGTTGGCTGTCATTTGCAAACATTGTAAACCAAGATCAGAGTGCTACGAGAGTAGCCCTTTAATCAGGGTCTGCACTGTTTGTCATTCAGAATCCTCACAAATTATATCCTTTCATACTGACTGAACTGTACCTTTAGACTGGTGAACTACTCCACTTGGAAAATTAAGCATTAACCCTTTCCCTGTTCTATGTTTATTCCATATTTTAATACCTACTAAATATTCATTAACAAAATAGTTGCACAGAAATATGGAAGGTGGATCACTGTAGACATTTTAGAAAGCATTAAGAAACAGATCTATCAAATTCTATTAGCAAACAGAGCAGACCCTGTTTGCAAATGCGTGAAAACACGTTTATATGAGGGAAAGGGTTAAAGAGTTAATTCTCTTACCTGGAGCCCTGTACAGAACTAAGTTTAACCCTTTACTCCATAAATACGCCTTTTAATGCTTTTGCATTTTAATGCCTTTGCAAACAGAGTAGATCCAGATCAGATGGCTCCTATAGGAGTCCTCGGATCAGAGTCTGCACTGTTTGCTTTTAGGATTATATATGATTCTACAGTTTCTGCCATGGTCAAACTTTGTTGTGTTCATATGCCATTATAGAAAAATAACTAATTAATATTCATGATGTCATTGTTTTTTAAGTGAAGGGTTAATTTATTTATTTTTTTCAGAAAGAAAAGGTTCCATACTCATTCTTTGTAAATGACAAAGAAATCACTGACAGACTTGACTTGACGCTAGGTGAGAAGGAGCTAGAAGATTCCGAACAGGTGTTGGACATTGTGTATCAACCACAGGCAGTGTTTAAAGTTCGAGCAGTGACTCGCTGTACAAGTTCAATACCAGGTCATGCTGAGGCTGTGATAGCTGCTCAGTTCAGTCCAGATGGGAGGTAAACATACATATATAGCAGCTATTCTGTGTGATACTTTAACCACTTTAAATTTCCATGAAGGAAGAGCTATTAACCCTTTACTCTATAAATACGCCTTTGCAAGCAGAGTAGACCCGGATCAGATGGCTCGTGATGAGGGTCAGCTCTGTTTGCTCATGGAATAATACACAATGAAGAAAACATTCCAAAAAAGGGAATTATTATAATACATAAATACTTGAATTGCTCTGATCTAATATTTCGACCACTAAGGGCCTTTTTCAAAGATTATCATGTCAAAAATACACGTCACATTTTTGTTACATGCATTCAGCCATAAAATCAAAGTGAATAATACATGGAATAATAATAATGTCATTGCATCTGTTTGTCCGTCCACAGTCATATCTCAGAAACAGTTTGGAGTTTTTCTTTATGTGCATTCTTGCATCTGTCTTTCTTTCCATCCAACCAGAGTCATATCTTATGTTTGTAGTTTTTCTATGAAACTTTGTTTATTTGGTACCATAAGGAAATGATGCCCTGCAAGTTTCACTTACATTGATGTTGGAACAGGAGAGTTATGGTCCTTTCATCATCTGTCGCGAGTCATATTTTAGAAATGTTTGGCAGTCTTTCAATGATACATTGTGTTAATGTTTACTACCCTTGGCACTGCATGTAATGATGTATTACTTAGATTGACCTTGAAACACCAACTGATACAATCACTAACTCATGTCAATAACTAAATACTGAGGCCAGCACTTGTTTGGCAGGAGATATCAATTCAGTGCAAGTTTGCTTCTTGGTATTTACTAGAATTTCTTCAGAGAGGCATCTCAGTGTCTGGCAAAGACATACAGAAAATAAATTACAGTAAAACCTCGATTATCCGAACACTAAAATACGTATTATTATCGATCTTTAAGATAGGTGGCAGCTTAATGCATGGTGAAAGTCATGCAGAAAGCTCCTCTAGGAGCTTTCTGCATGACTTTCATCATGCATTAAGCAGCCACCTGCCTAAAAGGGTCTAAATTCGTTTATAACAAAATTTCAAATAATTGAGATTTTACTGTACTTAGATTCCATAAATTACTCCTCTTATCTTCAGCTCTTGGAGACTATCGGTAGTATGGGTCCGATAGCTTATCTTCAGCTCTTGGAGGCTATTGGTAGTATGGGTCTGATAGCTTATCTTCAGCTCTTGGAGACTATCGGTAGTATGGGTCTGATAGCTTATCTTCAGCTCTTGGAGACTATCGGTAGTATGGGTCTGATAGCTTATCTTCAGCTCTTGGAGACTATCGGTAGTATGGGTCTGATAGCTTATCTTCAGCTCTTGGAGACTATAGGTAGTATGGGTCCGATAGCTTATCTTCAGCTCTTGGAGACTATCGGTAGTATGGGTCTGATAGCTTATCTTCAGCTCTTGGAGACTATTGGTAGTATGGGTCCGATAGCTTATCTTCAGCTCTTGGAGACTATCGGTAGTATGGGTCTGATAGCTTATCTTCAGCTCTTGGAGACTATCGGTAGTATGGGTCTGATAGCTTATCTTCAGCTCTTGGAGACTGTCGGTAGTATGGGTCCGATAGCTTATCTTCAGCTCTTGGAGACTGTTGGTAGTATGGGTCCGATAGCTTATCTTCAGCTCTTGGAGACTATTGGTAGTATGGGTCCGATAGCTTATCTTCAGCTCTTGGAGACTATCGGTAGTATGGGTCCGATAGCTTATCTTCAGCTCTTGGAGGCTATTGGTAGTATGGGTCAGATAGCTTATCTTCAGCTCTTGGAGACTATAGGTAGTATGGGTCCGATAGCTTATCTTCAGCTCTTGGAGACTATCGGTAGTATGGGTCCGATAGCTTATCTTCAGCTCTTGGAGACTATTGGTAGTATGGGTCCGATAGCTTATCTTCAGCTCTTGGAGACTATCGGTAGTATGGGTCTGATAGCTTATCTTCAGCTCTTGGAGACTATTGGTAGTATGGGTCTGATAGCTTATCTTCAGCTCTTGGAGACTATCGGTAGTATGGGTCTGATAGCTTATCTTCAGCTCTTGGAGACTATTGGTAGTATGGGTCTGATAGCTTATCTTCAGCTCTTGGAGACTGTTGGTAGTATGGGTCCGATAGCTTATCTTCAGCTCTTGGAGACTGTTGGTAGTATGGGTCCGATAGCTTATCTTCAGCTCTTGGAGACTATTGGTAGTATGGGTCCGATAGCTTATCTTCAGCTCTTGGAGACTGTTGGTAGTATGGGTCCGATAGCTTATCTTCAGCTCTTGGAGACTGTCGGTAGTATGGGTCCGATAGCTTATCTTCAGCTCTTGGAGACTATTGGTAGTATGGGTCTGATAGCTTATCTTCAGCTCTTGGAGACTATCAGTAGTATGGGTCCGATAGCTTATCTTCAGCTCTTGGAGACTGTTGGTAGTATGGGTCCGATAGCTTATCTTCAGCTCTTGGAGACTATTGGTAGTATGGGTCCGATAGCTTATCTTCAGCTCTTGGAGACTGTTGGTAGTATGGGTCCGATAGCTTATCTTCAGCTCTTGGAGACTATTGGTAGTATGGGTCCGATAGCTTATCTTCAGCTCTTGGAGACTATTGGTAGTATGGGTCCGATAGCTTATCTTCAACTCTTGGAGACTATCAGTAGTATGGGTCCGATAGCTTATCTTCAGCTCTTGGAGACTGTCGGTAGTATGGGTCCGATAGCTTATCTTCAGCTCTTGGAGACTATCAGTAGTATGGGTCCGATAGCTTATCTTCAGCTCTTGGAGACTATTGGTAGTATGGGTCCGATAGCTTATCTTCAGCTCTTGGAGACTATCGGTAGTATGGGTCCGATAGCTTATCTTCAGCTCTTGGAGACTATTGGTAGTATGGGTCTGATAGCTTATCTTCAGCTCTTGGAGACTATTGGTAGTATGGGTCTGATAGCTTATCTTCAGCTCTTGGAGACTATTGGTAGTATGGGTCTGATAGCTTATCTTCAGCTCTTGGAGACTATCAGTAGTATGGGTCCGATAGCTTATCTTCAGCTCTTGGAGGCTATTGGTAGTATGGGTCTGATAGCTTAACTTCAGCTCTTGGAGACTATTGGTAGTATGGGTCTGATAGCTTATCTTCAGCTCTTGGAGACTATTGGTAGTATGGGTCTGATAGCTTATCTTCAGCTCTTGGAGACTATTGGTAGTATGGGTCCGATAGCTTATCTTCAGCTCTTGGAGACTATTGGTAGTATGGGTCTGATAGCTTATCTTCAGCTCTTGGAGACTATTGGTAGTATGGGTCTGATAGCTTATCTTCAGCTCTTGGAGACTATCAGTAGTATGGGTCCGATAGCTTATCTTCAGCTCTTGGAGGCTATTGGTAGTATGGGTCTGATAGCTTATCTTCAGCTCTTGGAGACTATTGGTAGTATGGGTCTGATAGCTTATCTTCAGCTCTTGGAGACTATTGGTAGTATGGGTCTGATAGCTTATCTTCAGCTCTTGGAGACTATTGGTAGTATGGGTCCGATAGCTTATCTTCAGCTCTTGGAGACTATTGGTAGTATGGGTCTGATAGCTTATCTTCAGCTCTTGGAGACTATTGGTAGTATTATGCTTTTCCATGTTCATTACTGATGTAAGACATTATGATGTCATAAATATATATAATGGCATATGTATACAGGATTTTTATGCCCCCCAGATCAGATCTGGGGGGCATATTGTTTTTGCCCTGTCTGTTTGTTTGTCTGTTTGTCTGTTTGTCCGTTTGTCTGTTTGTCAGCAACTTTAACATTGGTCATAACTTTTGAGCCAGTACAGATAGAGACTTGATATTTGGCATGCATATGTATCTCATAAAGCCGCACATTTTGAGGGGTGACATGTCAAGGTCAAGGTCATCCTTTAAGGTCAGAGGTCAAATATATGGGTCAAATCACCAACTTTAACATTGGCCATAACTTTTGGACCAGTAGAGATAGAAACTTGATATTTGGCATGCTTGTGTATCTCATGAAGCCGCACATTTTGAGGGGTGACATGTCAAGGTCAAGGTCATCCTTCAGGGTCAAAGGTCAAATTGTCTGTTTTTAGCTCGCCTGTTCGTAGAACAGTAGAGCTTATGCTATACCCCCGGCGTGAGCGTGGCCAAGGTTAAAGTTTTTTGGACGGGTTGTTTTAAAGCTTAATATTTGTACTAGGATGCTGAAATTTTGTATGGAAGTTCATTTGAGGTTAAATATTGCTGTTATGAAGTTAAACATTAAAAATATTTTTCAATTTCATCAATTTTTGACATGTTTTGGACTTAGTCCTTTTGGCCACAAATCACCAGGTTAAAGTTTTTTGGACGGGTTGTTTTAAAGCTTAATATTTGTACTAGGATGCTGAAATTTTGTATGGAAGTTCATTTGAGGTCAAATATTGCTGTTATGAAGTTAAACATTAAAAATATTTTTCAATTTTATCAATTTTTGACATGTTTTGGACTTAGTCCTTTTGGCCACAAATCACCAGGTTAAAGTTTTTTGGACGGGTTGTTTTAAAGCTTAATATTTGTACTAGGATGCTGAAATTTTGTATGGAAGTTCATTTGAGGTCAAATATTGCTGTTATGAAGTTAAACATTAAAAATATTTTTCAATTTTATCAATTTTTGACATGTTTTGGACTTAGTCCTTTCGGCCACAAATCACCAGGTTAAAGTTTTTTGGACGGGTTGTTTTAAAGCTTAATATTTGTACTAGGATGCTGAAATTGTGTATGGAAGTTCATTTGAGGTCAAATATTGCTGCTATGAAGTTAAACATTAAAAATATTTTTCGATTTTATCAATTTTTGACATGTTTTGGACTTTGTGGGGCCAAAAATCACCAGGTTAAAGTTTTTTGGACGAGTTGGTATAAAGCTTAATATTCGTGCTATGATGCTGAAATTTGGTGAGAAGGTTCATATTGTCGTGACCCTTCCGACCATGCCAACATTTTTGCCCTTCTGACCTTGACCTTTGACCTACTTTTGCAAAAATCTTTAAATACCTATATTATTGGAGCCATTTGGCCTAGGGCTTCCATACTTGGTATGACCATGCCAATATTTTGCCCTTCTGACCTTGACCTTTGACCTACTTTTTCAAAAATCTTTAAATGCCTATAGTATTTGAACCAATAGACCTAGGGCTTCCATACTTGGTATGCAACTTTCTTGTGTTAAGACTTTTGCAACAATATTATTGTTTGCCCTTCTGACCTTGACCGTGACCTTTGACCTACTTTTGAAAAAATCTTTAAATGCCTATATTATTGGAACCAATAGGCTTAGGACTTCAATACTTGGTATGATCATGCCCACTTTTTTGCCTTTTGCCCTCCTGACCTTGACCTTTGACCTACTTTTGCAAAAATCTTTAAATGCCTATAGTATTTGAACCAATAGACATAGGGCTTCCATATTTGGTATGATCATGTCAACTTTTTTGCCCTCCTGACCTTGGCATTTGACCTACTTTTGCAAAAATCTTTAAATGCCTATAACATCCAACAATATTGTTGTTTGCCCTTCTGACCTTGACCTTCGACCTACTTTTGAAAAAATCTTTAAATGCCTATATTATTGGAACCAATAGGCCTAGGACTTCCATATTTGGTATGATCATGCCAACTTTTTTGCCCTCCTGACCTTGACCTTTGACCTACTTTTGCAAAAATCTTTAAATGCCTATAACATTTGAACCAATGGGCCAAAGGCTTCCATACTTGGTTTGCAACTTTCTTGTGTTAAGACCTTTCCAACAATATTGTTTTTGCCATGTTACTTTGACCTTTGACCTACTTTTGCAAACTTCTTTAAATGCCTATAAAATTTGAACTGGTAGGCCAAGGGCTTCCATACTTGGTATGCAACTTTTTTGTCTTAAGACTTTTCCAACCATACCATTGTTTTTACCATGTGACCTTGACATTTGACTTACGTTTGCAAAAGTCTTTAAATGCCTATAGCATTGCAACAAATAGGCATAGGGATTCCATACCTGGTATGACCATGCCAACATGTTTGCCTTTCTGACCTTGACCGTTGACCTACTTTTGCAAAAGTTTTTAAATGCATATAGTTCCATACTTGATTTGTATCTTTTCTGTCTGAAGACTTTTTCAAACACACCAATGTTTTTTACCATATGACCTTGACATTTCACCTATTTTTGCAAAAATCTGTAAGTGCCTATAACTTGGAACCAGTATACCTAGGACTTCCATACTTGGTATGACCATGCAAACATATTTGCCCTTCTGACATTGACCTTAACATTTGACCTACTTTTGCAAAAGCCTTTAAATGCATATAACATTGGAACCAATAGACCTAGGGCTTCCATACTTTGGATGTATATTTCCTGTCTTAAGACTTTCCAACCATACCAATTTTTTTACCATGTGACCTTGACTTTGACCTTTGACCTTCTTTTGCAAAAATCTTTAAATGCCTATGCTATTGGATGCGATGGACATAGGACTTATATACTTGGTATGACCATGCCAACATTTTTACCCTTCTGACCTTCACCTTTGACCTACTTTTGCAAAAATCTTTAACTGCCTATTACATTGGAACCTGAATAGACCTAGGGCTTCCATATTTGGTATGTATCTTTTTTGTTTAATAATCTTCTTAAATTTATGAAACTGGTATTTGGTTGCCTTTGGTTGTGATATTGATGCAGTTCAGTTTAAATTGAAAATTGATTTTTTTTTGTATTCAATATGACACATTTTAGACTTAACTTTTAAACAGGCGAGCATCAGGTGGCTTTGACACCATTTCTGGTTTTGTCTGTAACTTTAACCCAACTTTAACATTGGTCATAACTTTTGAGCCAGTACAGATAAAGACTTGATATCTGGCATGCATATGTATCTCATAAAGCTGCACATTTTGAGGGGTGACATTTCAAGGTCAAGGTCATCCTTCAAGGTCAGAGGTCAAATATATGTGTCAAATTACCGACTTTAACATTGGCCATATTTTTTGGACCAGTAGAGATAGAGACTTGATATTTGGCATGTGTGTGTATTTCATGAATCTGCATATTTTGAGGGGTGTAATGCCAAGGTCAAGGTCATCCTTCAGGGTCAAAGGTCAAATTGTCTGTTTCTTTGTCTGTAACTTTAACATTGGTCATAACTTTTGAGCCAGTACATCTAGTGACTTGATATTTGGCATGCATATGTATCTCATAAAGCCGCACATTTTGAGGGTGACATGTCAAGGTCAAGGTCATCTTTAAAGGTCAGAGGTCAAACACATGTGTCAAATCACCGACTTTAACATTGGTTATAACTTTTGACCAAGTACAGATAAAGACTTGATATTTGGCATGCATATGTATCTCATAAAGCCGCACATTTTGAGGGGTGATATGTCAAGGTCAAGGTCATCCTTATAGGTCAGAGGTCAAACATATGGGTCAAATCACTAACTTTAACGTTGGCCATAACTTTTGAACCAGTACAGATAGAGACTTGATATGTGGCATGCTTGTTTATCTCATGAAGCTGCACAGTTTGAGGGGCAACATGTCAAGGTCAAGGTCATCCTTCAGGGTCAAAGGTCACCGACTTTAACATTGGCCATAACTTTTGAACCAGTAGAGATACAGACTTGATAGTTGGTATACATGTGTTTCTCATTTGGCTGCACGGTTTGAGGGGTGACATGTCAAGATCAAGGTCATCCTTTAGGGTCAAATATCATATCGAGGGGGCATAGTGTTTCACAAACACATCTTGTTTTTGTATATGTAAAAACTGAAGAGTCAGATCCATTATAATTTCAAAAGCAAACAGAGCAGACTCTGATCAGACGACTCCTACTGGAGTCATGTGATCTGGGTCCTCTCTGTTTGCAAATGCATAAAAAGTGTTTATATGATGGGAAGGGTTAAAGCAATTTATAAGAATCTGTTAATTTGTTATTAAATCTTAAATCAAACTAACAAACCATGGTAAGATACATGAAAAACATTTTAATTTTGTATCGATGAATAAAAGTTATTTCTTTTCGTAGTGATACCAATAATGTTTTTGATTTAACATATTCATTTTTCACGCAGGTATTTGGCCAGTGGATCAGGTGACACAACAGTTCGTTTCTGGGATGTAAGCACTGAAACCCCACAGTTCACTTGTAAAGCCCATAAACACTGGATACTGGCTATAGCGTGGTCACCGGATGGAAAAAAATTGGCATCGGGCTGCAAGAAAAGTCAGGTAGGCATTCTTATTAACCAGTTACTTGATGAATATTTATGCAAGACTCCATTATGAATATTCATTACTTAAATTCTTGAAATAAACATGAAACAAGGAAATGTATTGCCATGGCAAAGGGAAGAAAATCAGATCTGTTTTGTATTAACAAACATAGAAGACCCTGACCAGACATCTCCAGCAGGAGCTGTCTGATCTGGGTATACATCTGTACTCAATGTGCTTAAAATACAAGATTATCAAGTAAAGGTTTAACCCTTTCCTCCATAAATACGCCTTTCTATGCTTCTGTAATAACCACTTCTTGAAACCATTGTGATAAATAGAGCATTTGCTCCTATAGGAGCAAATGCTCTATTTATCACAGTGGTTTCAAACTACAAAATTCTAAAATTTTACTTTTCTCTAGTAAATGCTCCTTTTGGGTAGATTCATTCAAATAGTTTGGGTCTAAAAATAGCCTATGGAGGAAAGGGTTAACTTCTAGCCTAATGAGCAAATAATAGATCATAGATAATGAAACTACTACAGGTTTATTAGGTATTAAATGTTTAAATCATATCTGAACTTTTATCCGTACAGTCAAACTTCCATATCTTGAACTCGAATAACTCAAACTTTGGGATAACTCGAAGTAAACGTTCTGATCCTCCAAAATTTACAATATAGAATTGTTCTAAAATGTATCGCTACACATATCTAAAAACACATGTGACAGCTTATTGCAGGTCAAAAGTAATGCTGAAAGCTCCTACAGGATCTTTCAGCATTACTTTAAACCTGCATTAAGCTGTGGACTTGAGAAATTGTTCAGATAAGAAAACCTCTGTTTTCTCAAAATCATTTGAATGGTCCCTTGAAGTTCAAGATAATTAAGTTCAACTATATATGAAAACATTTTTTATGATATTGGATGTTCCAATGTGTGAACATTACATGTATGCTTTTGCACTGACTAAAGATCATGCAGTCTTATGTTTACCCTTTCCCTGTTGAAAACACATGTAAGATATAATGACATCATGAATATTTATAATGGCATATAATGGCATATATACACAGGATTTTTTTTATATAAGTGGAAAAATTAGAGGCAGATCTATTATCATTTCATAAGCAAACAGAGCAGATCATGATTAGATGCTCCTATAGGAGTCTACTCTGTTTGCAAAGGTGTGAAAAAGCGTTTATATGAGAGAAAGGGTTATAAATTTATAGTTGGACATGTTCACACTACTGTACAGTGTAAAATTAGGCTAACCCTTTACCTTCTACTGACACATTTTGACAGTGTTGCAACAGAGAAGACCCAGATCAAGCTGCTTCTGTTGGAACCATCAATCAGGGTTTGCTCTGTTTCCAAAGGCTTTAAAATGCAGGATTACTGAGTAAAGGGTTACAAACAAGTCAATGCAGAATGAAAGTACTTTATACTAAATGCAGAAAGCTGTGGAAACTTTCTGCACAGATTTCACCCTACATGAAGCTACTACCCGCTGTAATCCTTACTTTCTATGCATTTGCAAACAGAGTAGACCCAGATCAGACAGCTTTTGTAGGAGCTGTCTGATCAGGATCTGTTCTGTATGTTTATTAAATTATAATAGATCTGAGTGACAGTTTCGACCAATAACAAAGATTTCTGTGTACATCTATGTAAATATGTATTCTTAGTGTAATTATTTCAGCACAGAAAGGGTTAACGCTTTCCTTCATATAAACACATTTTCACACATTTGCAAACAGAGTATACCCAGATCAGACGACTTCTATAGGAGCCATCTGATCAGGGTCTGCTCTGTTTGCTTTTGACATGATATAATGTAGATCTTATTCTATAGTTTTGGACTAAGCTAAAGTTTCCCTTGAAAAGTTTACATTTTAAAAAATAAACTAATAAAAAGTAATAATATTCATGGTGTCATTATTTCATACATGAATATTCAACGGGGAAAGGGTTCTTGATCCAGATATGTACCTAGCTATTGAGTGACATTTTAGAGAAGTAATAATAAACATCTTATGATTTGTTTGTAGGTTTGTATATGGGATCCAGTCACTGGAAAACAGATAGGAAAAACTCTGTCTTTACACAAGCAGTGGATAACATGGTTGGCATGGAAACCTCTCCATTTGTAAGTTGATTTTTTCTTAATCGTTTACCTGATAGATTCTGAAAGTAGAAGGTCCTTGGAAAGCAAAAGTTGAGACTGTTCATGAACAATTATTAAAAGTGCAACACTACTCACACCCCTATTACCAGCTTAAGCCGTATTCAATTTTCATAACTAATAACATCAAAACTAATTATCCCCAAGGACCAGAAAATATGTGTGTCTGAATAGATTAGCTTATATCTATAGTAAAAAAAAATAAAAAAATAATACATGTATATCAAAGTTATAGTGATTTTGATTCTCAGTGTTGCGTTTATCTTTCAGAGATGCAGAATGTCGATATGTAGCCAGTTCATCTAAGGTAAATCATCCACTTTGTAGCTGTGTTCAAAACATACAAGCCACTTTTCAAAAAACAGGCCTGCTTTTTCAGACACAGAAAGATGTTGCAAACAGTGTAGATTACACCCAGTCATTTCCAAATGGCTTTGTTATCCATAGGTCTAGATAAGGGGAATATTGATCTATCAGTATTTCTTTTTTCTCAGCCTTAACATATCATGATTAGAGAGGCAATTCTAAATCCTAGATTTATATAAAACAGAGCTTAACCTTTTCGCACCTTTGCAAATGCTTGTAGACCCAGATCAGATGTCTCCTGCAGGAGTTCTCTGATCAGGGTCTACTCTATTTGGATATGAAATTATAATAGGTCTGATTTTACAGTGGCTACCAATACCAAAACATCCTGTGTACATACGCCAATGTTGAAATTCATCCAACAAATATTCAAGATGTTATTATTTCTTTCATGAATATTCAGCAGGGAAAGGGTTAACACCCTGATCATTATCTTGGAACAGCAACTTTACGATTATTTATAAGGTTTTAACCCTTTACTCCATAAATACGCCTTTCTACACCTTTGCAAATAGAGTAGACCCAGATCAGACTGCTCCTGTATGAGTCGTCTGATCAGGGTCTGCTCTGTTTGCTTATGACATGATATAGATCTTATTCTACAGTTTTTGTCAAAGCAAAACACTCCTGTGCTAATGTGCCATTTTTCATCCCCCACCACGGAGTGGGATGGGATTATAGGAATGGCCTCCGTCCGTCTGTCCATCCATCTATGAATATTCATGGAGTAGAGGGTTAAGTGGTGCTATATTGCTTTTGTGTTGAGCTTTCGATG
Organism: Azorinus chamasolen; assembly: GCA_963576725.1. Classification (NCBI taxonomy): domain Eukaryota; kingdom Metazoa; phylum Mollusca; class Bivalvia; order Cardiida; family Solecurtidae; genus Azorinus; species Azorinus chamasolen. Next base: position 85,932,207 of record OY755240.1, on the reverse strand, counting down.
TGTTTATTTCAGGATGCCACAGTGCGTATATGGGACACTATTTTATCAACATGTACAGTCTGTATATCCGGTCATCTACAGTCTGTCACATGTATAAAGTGGGGCGGGACAGACATGATATATACAGCATCACAGGACAGAACAGTGAAAGTCTGGCAGAGTGATAATGTAAGACAAAAATTAAAATGTTTCTTCTTTATTATGCATTCAGAACTACATGTTTTTACCCTTTCCTTCATATAAAAGCCTTTTCATGTCTGTGCAAACAGAGTAGACCCAGGTCAGATGGCTTCTGTAGGAGCCATCTGATCAGGGTCTACTCTGTTTGCTTATGAAATTATAATAGATGTGACTCTACTTTTTCTACCAATACCAAAATATCCTGTGTACGTATACCATTAATTCAGCTTATAAATATTTATGATGTCATTTGTTCTTACATTAATATTCAACTGGGAAAGGGTTAATGAGGATTATTTGAGCAGCTCTCTGTGAGAAGGGGTCCAGGCCTTTTTCTGGCTATTTTGAGAAAAATGCAGTTTAATAATTGGGAATGTTTTCGCACGTAAAACTCAATGATATGGAAAGATTTTGAGTACAATTTTACCATTGCGATAGTATTGCGATAGTCAGAATTACTATTGGGATAGTATTGCGATACTGACAAAACTATTGCAGTAGTACTGCGATAGTCAAATTATAGGGGTTTCAAGCTCATTTCTGTTTATTTTTAGCCTATTTGTTTCCATTTTCATAAACTACAGTGTAAGAATTTAGCTTTTAAGAGTTTAGTGTTGATACAATATTTGGTATTGAGACTTTACAGTTCAACTTTGGGCTGCTCTGCTTTCCTACACCATGACCACCAGTAAATATGAGGATTCAGTCAAAACAATAGCATGTTGTGTTCTTGTTAAGCAGTTAAACAACCGTTATCATCCTAGCATCACTGATTCGAATTCCAGTTTGCTTTGAAATGCAATGAAACTCACGTCAGCTTAGCTTAACTTCCTACGAAAACTTCCCAAACTAAATCCATGTGTAGATCCCTAAAAAATAATGTGTCAACTCATACAAAACTGAACAAAGCAGTAATACATGGCAGTAAATTCACTTATTACTATAAAATCTCAACCTACCAAATGAAAATGGAAGCCATTCTGAAAATGAAACTGGAAGCCTAATAATTTCGACCCAAATCGACACTTCCTTCCGCCATATTGTTAGTTTCGTACACAAAGGGATGAATCACGGAAATATTAATGCATCGTTTTGGAGCAATTTAGGAGGTTTTTATCTTTAAAATTGCATTGTTAAACTATCGTAACTATCGCAATATTTGTTTTACTATCGGCAATAGTATTGGTTTCTAATTTTTGGATCGATGCATTGACATCGAGACAGCCGCTATCGGGATAAGTCTATCCATCGTTACACCCCTAATGAACAATGGATGACAAAACCTGTAGATTCATATCTATATTATATCATAAGCAAACAGAGCAGACCCTGATCAGACGTCTCCTACAGGAGCCATCTGATCTGGGTCTACTCTGTTTGCAAAGGTGTAAAAAGCAAAGTTGTATTTATAGGCATATTTATGAAAAAAAAAGGTTTAAATAGTTTTACTTTACTTAAATAAGTAAACATATAGTAAAAATGTATTAACCCTTTCCTTCATACAAACATGTTTTCATGCATTTGCAAACAGAGTAGACCCAGATCAGACGGCTCCTAGAGGAGCCCGTCTGATCAGGGTCTGCTCTGTTTGCTACTAGAATTTGATAGATCTGGTTCTTTAGTTTCCAAAATGGCTACAATATCTAACCTTCCTTATTTCATAATAACTATTTTGTCCATGAATAGTCAGTAGGTATTGAAATTAAGAAATAATAAATTCATACCAGTGTTTTATCGTGCAATCGAACACTGGTAGGAGTTGAGATGCGTATTAATTAAATCACGAGGCCGATAGGCCGAGGGATTTAATTATAAGCATCTCAACGACTACCCGTGTTCGATTGCACGATAAAACACTGGTATAAATTTATTATTTCGATTCTAACACTTCAATTTAACTATAATTTGCACCGCCACAACGGCACTACGTTTCTTGTCGTACGAATTTTCGAAGCCATATTACGTCACGTTAAGCTGTTACAGCGCGTGCGGTGTTTTATTGAGAATTCAAACATAGATACGTCCCTTCTTTGTTTATGTAGATGTGTGCGCGAGGTGTGTTAGAATTTGGAATAAACATAGAACAGGGAAAGGGTTAAAGACATTTTAACTACAACATGCACACTAAAACTTTAATGTAATGTTTTCTTTTACACAGGGTAGTTTGTGTCGAACTTTACAAGGACATGGGCACTGGGTGAATATCCTAGCACTAAGCACAGATTATGTCATGCGAACAGGTGCTTTCGATCCCCGAGAAGCTGATATCGTATACAGAGATCAAGAAATGTCAGGTATGACTCCTGTCTCAACTTTACCAGTAGATTCAGGCTCTTTACCATTCTTTTAGAACCTGGGAACTAAGCATACGTGTTGGAGAATCTTCTTGAGTGAAGAGTCTGAATTAAACCTTTACTCCAAAAATATGCCTTTTAATTTTGCAGACAGAATACTCAGATCAAATAGCTCCTACCAGAGCTGTCTGGTCAAGGTCTGCTCCTTTGCTTATGAAATAATATAGATCTGATTCTACAGTTTCTGCAATCACCAGAAACTTCTGTGTATATATGCCATTATGAAATTCAACTAATTAATAATATTCATGATTCCTTCAATTCTTATATAAATATTCATGAGGTAAATGGTTAAGCCTTGAACTGTATTTGCCCACTTCATGTTTTCTCCATCCCTGGAGGCATTCATGTAAGAAATAATGACATCATTAATATTAATTAGATTAATTGTTATATTAGCACATGGACACAGGCAGTTTTGGCTATGACAGAAACTGTATAATCTGATCTATATTATATCATAAACAAACAGAGCAGACCCTGATCAGAGTGTAGGAGCCATCTGATCTGGGTATACTCTGTTTGCAAAGGCACAGAAAGTCATATTTATGGAGTAATGTGTTAAGCAGGAGGACCCTTAGATCATTTCTCTGTCATCTATCTATCTGTTCATCCATTCTGGAGGAGCAGTCTGATCTGGATCTACTCTGTTTGAAAAGGTATCAAACGGCTTGTCTGTCAAATAAAGAGTTAAATGAAATAAATAGAGTGGCCAAGAATGTAGACCCTGTTCAGACTGCTCCATTAAAAACAGTTTGATCTGAGTACATTAATTGTCCAAGTTTGTCTAGGAATCATTCATATTATGGTCACGTGATTTTGCCATGTGACTGATATTTGTACATTCGTGCACCCTTCTTACACATTGCTATATTTTGTGGATTTTGTTGCACATGTATACTAAACCAAAGCTAATGTTACGAAGCATTTTCATGTCAGAAATAGTATACGTTGTACCGTGATTGTTTCCATATGCCATGTTATTAAATGCCTTCTGTATCCATCAAATGCAGGTCAATAAATTGCACTAGATTGCTATGTGGAATGGCAGTTGTCAGGTAGGCAAGTGTATGTACCATGGGTTCAATGGTGGAACGCCACCTATGTACTCTATTGCTTATGCAAAGGATACAAAAACTGTTAAACCATTACCTCAAAGGCTATTTTTAGACCCATCCTCTTTGAATAAATCTGCTGAAAAGGAGCATTTACTAGCAAAATGGTAAGTTTTAGAATTGTATAGTTTTGAAACCATTGTGATAAATAGAGCAAATGCTCTATTTATCACAATGGTTTCAAAAAATTTACAGAGGCATCAAAAGATGACAATATGAGGGAATGGGTTGAAGTGATTTAAAACCCGACGCTAGCAAACAAACTTTGTCTTTTCAATGAAATGAAGGAAGATAAAACAACAAGATTGTTAATTTGTTAAGAAGTAAAATGTATTAAAACAAATTCTTATCACAGATATTTAGAAATTTTCTTTTGATATAACACAAGATAATTATTCATGGAAGACTGCACCCATTTTGAATATTCATTTCCAAAATATAAAATAAGGAGAAAACTTATTGTAACTGCAAACTGTTAAGAATCAGATTAATAATGCATTTGTAAGCAAACAGAGCAGATCTGGGTCTGCTCTCTTTGCAAAGGCATGACAGTGGAATGTATCAAGTAAAGGGTTAACCCTTCGCTTGCTATTCACATCAATATACCTACCTGTAAATAGTGAAGACCCAGATGAGACAGCTCCTGCAGGAGCTGTCTCATCAGGGTCTGCACTATTTACAAGTTGATTGTGCAACCGATGCACTCCACGGCTGTGATTGCACAGCGATTTACTTGTACACATAGTGAAGATATATGTAATTATACAACAGGGCATGGGTAAAGAAGGAGAAATGTGTTTTAAAATTCAGCAAGAGAAGGGTTAATGCTGTTTTATCAAAATATTCTCATCTTTTATTGTAAAAGATTATGAAAGCAGGGCTGCAGCTAAGATGTATACTGATCTATTAAAATCTCTTATTTCTCAAGTCCTGTCTTGCTGTGATACATTAGAATTGTCTCAGAGAGGTGCAGCAAGATAAGGTTTGGCTGAAAATTATAAAAAAAATATTTTAACCCGTTACTCCATAAATATGCTTTTTACACATTTGCAAACAGAGGAGACCCAGATCAAATGGCTCCTGTAGGAGCCATCTGATCAGAGTCTGCTCTGCATGCTTATGGATTAATATACACCTGATTCTACAGTTTCTATAATGGCCAAAATTTCATGTGCAGATATGCAATTATAAAAATTAATATTCATGATGTGATTATTTTTTACATGAATATTCATTGAGTAAAGTGTTTTACTCACCAACTTTCCCTTTAATCCTTTGAATGCTGGAAAAGAGTGTACATGTATTGTCATTTGTAAACAGTGTAGCTCCTGATCAGAGGACTCCTAGAGGGAACCTCTTAGCAGGGTCTGCACTGTTTGTCATTTTAGATTCATGTGCAATCCTTTCATAGTTAATGAACTCTCGTTAAACATTTTCCTTAATGAAGATAATTATTCTGTTGGAAAGTTGTGGCGAGGATCAAGCATTGTCACCTTGCATAAATGTTCATCTGTCTGTCTACTGGATTTTTGAGAACAGAACAAACCCTGGCACACAGAATCATTAAACAATACTTATTCCACATGAAGAAGTATTGGACCATATTGATTTTCAAGGTTGTAGCTCAAAGGCCTGATGCACAGTGGACAAATCTTTATAATATTTTGTAAAAATTGAACTTTGCATTCGTGTTCATTATGAAGAAGTAACAGGACACAGATCTTGAACAACCTGTGTCACTTGGCATCTGATCAGAATCTAGGCTTCTTCATATGGCCAAATTTGAGGAGTTATAGAAATGGAGCAGACATGAGTTCAAGCAGACAACATTTTTCATCACAGGGATAATTTGATGCCTTTGCAAACAGAGCAGACCCAAATCAGATGGCTCTTTTAGGAGCCATCTAATCTGGGTCTGCTCTGTTTGCTTGTGAAATAAGATAGATTTGACTTTACACTTTCTGCCATGGTAAAAAATTCCCTTGTTCATAATGATTTGTAAAAAAAAGTCAGCTAATTAATATTCATACAATAAATGTTTTGTACATGAATATTCATGAGGTAATGACCACAATGGAGAAAATCAATGTGAGAAGTCAACAGGTAACAAGTATACTTGTGTCCAGATGTGGGGCAACACTGCCACTGCTCTTGCAGTAGGCATACCCAGTTTTCCACACTTCGGTAACGTCTGTTAGATTACTGACATGGTAAAAGGCATTGGTGTTTGCAATTATGGGATGCTGGCCATCTATGCTGTCTTTTACACGGAAATAATGCATGGCTGCAGCAGTGGGATTGCCTACTCGCTTACTTACATTGTCCTCGATGACGAAACTTGCATCGGTACACTGACCTCCCTTCTTCTCTTTTACATTGTATGTAATGTCTCCGAATATAAGACCAGGCAATTTAGCTTTTATATAGTGAAATGTGAAAATGATTTCAGACTTGGCACCTGTGATGTAACTTTGACAATTTGTGCCTGAAGTGACAATTCCTGTGCTGCGGTTAATTTCGAAGCATTCTTCCTTTGTCGTGATTCCAGTTTGGGTTACGATGATTTTCGATGTTGTTGCATTGAGGGAGTCGTATGTTAAACGTACAGTTATGTCCTGGTCCTTTTTTCGAATATCGTTGATTAATGCAACCTTGATAAGATTGACATCATCAGATTTGCTGAGTGCTGTGGTAACATCAACAAGTTCATGACTGAAATATACACTGACATTCTGGAAGTACTTTTGATCATCATATTCTCCGTCAATTATAGAATGCGGGACTTTAAAGTTAATTGTGCCATCTGAATTTCTCTCTGATTGGGTAAACATGAAGATTGTTATAGCACCACCTAGCGTGATGAGTAGACCAGTCATTATGAAGACTCTGTACATGACATGACGACAGGATTCCTTGTTTTGCTTTGCACATTCCAAATCATGCAGAGCGCTCTTTCGGCAGTATTTAAACAAAGAGACTGCAATACGGACAACTACCCCAAGAATGATCACAGAAGCTTTAACAAGTTGAAAGTAACTGATGGCTTCTTCTCGGCAAGCAACAATCACGACGTTGATTATTATTTGAGGAACATCCTCAATCCAGATTGTTATTGCAGACGATAGATCACTGTCAATCCATGGATTGTTACGGAAGATTTCCCACCAGAGGTTACAAACTTCAAAGGTAAAAGTAAGTGAACCAATGACTGAAAACACAAGGAGAGAATATCTCAAACTGGCCTCAGGAGCTCCATAGACAAGACCATTTTCTGTCTGTGCAACGTCACGATATAGCAGCCAGTCACTGATTAAGTCTGCAATGTTGAGGGCGGTCATGATTGCAAATACAAAAAGCTTGAAGCAGAATTTGTGGTGACATTTCTTATAAAAAGGAATTGTGTCCATTATGTTCTCATCTTGTGGTCTGAGTTTACAGTCACAATCTTCAAGGGTGTCGACCTGCGTTTTCTTTGGTTTTACGCCATTGCTCTTTACAGAAGAGCTTTTTCTCTTTGAATTCCTTTGTTGAGGGGAAGAATTGTTGTTCCTTGTTGATGAGTAATCATCCTGTCCATTGGCAGTCATGATCGTTATCCTTTCAGAATTTCGACCAAGTTGCGCCATCTCTGTAGAGGTTTTTGCAGGACTTTGCATGCTTCCGTTTTTTCCTTGGTTGCTGGAATCTATATCTGCTTGTATTGAGGAAATTGAGGTGGCTTTACTTTCAGACATTCCTCACCTGCTTTTGAGGCAACTGAAATTTGAAATATGACACACTTCATGAGCAACGTATTGAAACCAGTGAATGCTGAATATTTACAATGGAATGGCCCATCTGTGTCTAAACTAGTCCCTAGTGAACATTTACAGTAAAACCTCTCTAAAACGTAATTCTAGTAGAGAAGAATTTAGATACTTTTAGGCAGGTGGCTGCTTAATACTTGGTGAAACTCATGCTTTCTGCATGACTTTAACCCTGCATTAAGCTGCTACCTGTCTCCAAGACCGATATTTATACAAAATTTAATATCCAGTTTAGAGGGGTTTTACTGCATACATGAATTGGTCACTTCATGGATATTCATTAACTTTAGTTATATAGTGTAAAGCTTTTTATGGGAATTTTTGACTATTACGAAAACAGGATCAGGTCTATATAATTGCATAAGCAAACAGAGTAGACCCTGATCAGACAGCTTCCTGGAGCAGACCCTGATCAGGCTTATCAAGGTCTACTCTGCATAAAGTCATGAGAAAGTGTTTAAATAAGAGAATGGATTAACCATAGAGTCCATTCTGTATAAAAGGTTTAAATATGGTAGAGGCTTTTGAATGAAAAACAGTCCAGACCCAGTCGGATACAAGACTATCTGCAAATGTCAGTACAGTTCTTTCCTACATTCAGAGGTGTTAACTGTTTCCCTACTGAAATTCATGTAAGAAATAATGACATCATGAATATGTATTATCTGATGTTTTTCTAATGGCACATGTACACAGGATATTTTGGTATTGATAGTAAGTGTAGAGTCAGATCTATTACAGTATCAAAAGCAAACAAAGCAGACCCTGATCAGATGGATCCTACAGGACTCGTGGCCATCTGATCTGGGTCAACTCAGTTTGCAAAGGCATAAAAAAGCATTTATATGAGGGGAAAATCTTTATCCTTTTTCATAGTGACACCTTTTTGACACATCAGGGTCTGCTCTGTTTGCTATAACCCATTCCCTCATTGGCTATGTTAGATCCAACCTCTTTGAATAAATCTACCGAAAAGGGACATTTACTTGAGAAAAGGAACATTTTAGAATTGTGTGGTTTTGAAACCATTGTGATAAATGGTTGATCACAATAGTTTCAAAAATGACATTTGCAGAGGCGTCAAAAGGCGTCAATATGAGGGAATGGGTTAAAGAATGATATACATCTGATTCTACAGTTTCTGCCAAAGCCAAAATATTTCTGTTTTCATATATCATTTTAAAAATTCAACTAATAAATATTCATGATTTCAGTAATTCTTACATAAATATTTATGAGGTAAATGATTAAGACATATTAGACAGACAATATGATAATCAATAAATGAATTGTTACCTGCCTGTATGTTTCCCAGATATAGTCAAGGCTTTCTACTTTGTGATCATATGTCTTATGATGGTATGTCCAGGTCACTTGTTTATCTTCCTTGTGAATGGGATATTAACTATCATTTGCAACATGTGTAGATCTAGATCACAGAGCTACTGAAGAAGCCCTCTAATCAGGATCTGCACTGTTTATCATTGGAAATCATGTAGCTAATCCTGAATTTGTTAAATACGAAATTAACACTATCTTTTCAACAATGATTGAACAATTAACATGCTGAGGGTTATATATGCTAGTAGCTTGGATGCCAAGCTATGCCAAATTGGGGTGATATCAGAATAAGGCCATGTGAAATTTATTGACAATATTTTATCGAGCTTATCAGAACCCTTTGAAAATGAGTGTTCAATAGGTTTCCTTCTTATGAACACAAGACATGTCCTACTTGCAGTTAACCCATTACCTGTTGAATATTCATGTGAGAAATAATGACATCATGTATATCAATTTACTGAATTTTTAAGTGACATAGGTCACTTATGAGTTTTGGGTATTGGTAGACATTGTAGAGTTAGATCTATTGTAATGCTATAAGCAAACTGAGCAGACCCTGATCAGATGGCTCCATCTGATCTGTGTCTACTCTGTTTGCAAAGGCGTGAACAAAGGTTTATATTAAAGAAAGGATTACAAACTTTTTTTCTAGTTTTTATACAGATCCAGTGCAGGAAAGATAACACTGCAACTAAACTCTTTCCTCCATAGGCTATTTTTAGAGCCAATCTCTTTGAATAAATCTACCAAAAAGGAGCATTAACTAGAGAAAAGGATTTTTTTTTTGGAATTTTGTATTTCTGAAACCATTGTGATAAATAGAGCATTTTGCTCCTTAGGAGCAAATGTTCTATTTATCACAATGGTTTCAAGAAGTGACTATTACAGAGGCATAGAAAGGCATATTTATAGAGGAAAGGGTTAAATTTATTGATGAAGAAGAGTCAATAACTCTTAATGTTGTTAACCCTTAAAACATTCAGTTTTCAAATTGACCCTTTAAAATTTGACATCAAATTGTCTCATGCTGATTCTGGAGGGGTAATTTTTCCATAAAATACAGTAAAACCCCGCTAATGTGACCACCTAAAAGAGGTATAATTCTGGGCACTAGGTGCAGGTGGTAGCTTAATACAGGACAAAAGGAGCTTTCTGCATTACTTTTGTCCTGCATTAAGCAACCACCTGCTTATAAAGACATCCATGTTTATTCATTAAGTGGTCGCATTAGCGGGGTTCTACTGTATTACCTTTATCAAATGCCATGTTTTAGACAAAGACTGGTCTGGATATGCATGCAACCCATATTTGGCCTTTATCCAAACTCAAATAAGCCCGCCATATTAGAATTTAATCCTGATTTTTAATCGATGATCGATCACGGACATGTGCAGATGATCTAGTAAACTTTTTGAGTCCGATTCCGCATACTGCCATTACCTAAGTGTTTGAAAAGAAGTGAAAAAAGTTTGCTTTGAAAAATTAAGCACACAAATTTTTTTGCATATGACAGTTTTGTAGCATGCAAAGAGTTGATAGATTAGCCCCAGTGGCCCTTATCAGTATTGGGGCTGGGTGGTGCAGAGTGTGTGTCCTCAATTCCCCTACCCTTTTAACCCTTTACCTGATAGAGACACATGTTGAAGTCTTTACATTTAACTCTTTGCATTATTTTTCGTCTGCAACAATTGTCGTCTGCTTCAGTTCTAAAAATAAACTTTCTCACATTTCTTAGCAAAAATATTATCAAGGTGAAAAATAGTTTGGATCCTGATGAGACGCCGCATTATTATCTGGATCCAAACTGTTTGCATAGGTAATCACAGTTTCAGCGCTAGCTTGCAAGAAGTTAATCTAGTAGAACCAGGTCAGATGACTACTGTGGGAGCCATGTTATCAGGGTCTACTCTGTTTGCCAATGCATTTATATAGTTCTGATTCTACAGTTTCTGCCATTACCAAAAAAATATTGTGATCATATGCAATTATTGCAATCAGAATAGACCCAGATCAGATGGTTCCTGTAGGAGCTGTCTGATCAGGGTCTGCTCTGTTTGCTTATGATTTGATATAGTTATGATTCTGCAATTTCTGCCATGGCCAAAACCTTATGTGGCCATGTGCTATTCTAACGCAATCTGTCAATTTTCTGCAATCTGATTGGCTCATGTGACTATATTTGCGGCATATAAAAACTGTTTTATATGTCGCAAATTCAACCAATCGAAAACGGCCGAATAACAGCATTAGCTTTTAAATATATTAATGCGCTTTGTTTATCAAACACTTAGATCTACTGATAAATTCGTATGCATACACTGACATATATTCAAGTTCAGTCCGGTATTTTGAAAGTTATTAATTTCCATTCTTTGTCACGACTTGACCGGTGTATTATATGTCATGTAGAGAATTATTGATATACTCAAAGCGTTGTGATTCAGATTCAACCTTATTTATCATACTATTCAAACATAACGTTATAACGTGACGTCATTGTTACAGACGACGTTTTTGCGTACGGCGCCAAAGACTAAGATAACGTTACTTTTCCTGACATGTGTATTGAAAGTGTATTGAAATGTAAAATAGCTGTCGCGTAATGATTCATGACAAATGTAATGGTGAACTTACAACTGGGCCGGTGTTTTGACTGTAAACCAGGGTGAAAAAAATCCAGTTATTTTAAGAAATCTGAGAGAAACTGGGCACTATTTCTCGCCTCATCACTCATTCAATCACCTGCGCGCATAGGATATAACAACAATTTGGCATTTTCGTGTTAAGATTGCGTTAGAATAGGGTTAATCCTACTGTAATTTGAAATTTACGACGGTATATGAGGTTTTTAACGGCGTCGCCATTAAAATCATTTGCGACCGTTAAAAACCTCATATACCGTCGCAAATTTCAAATCACAGTAGGATTAACCCTATATTATATCAATTATTCAAATTAATATTCATTATGTCATTGTTTTGTTCATGAATATTCATGGAGTAAAGGGTTAATGAGGTAAAGGATTGAACTATAACTAGCCTCAGACATATTGCACTTAGAGGGTGTGCATGTTTTGTTGAATTTCTAGGCATTAACCCGTTTCCACATATAAATGCTTTTTCATGCCTTTGCAAACAGAGAAGACAAAGATCAGACAGCTCCTATAAACTTAAACTTATCAATATTTGCCATGTCATTTTCCTTACATGAATATTTCCACAGAGAAAAGGTTACTATTTATGATGTCCTTTGTTTTTTGTCAGTTAAAGTCTACACATTGCACAAATATTCACTAGACGTTATCAAGTTTCCTCTTATTCTAACCAAAAAAATTGTCTTCTTTCCTTACTCATTTATAGAAGCTGTCTGATCTGGGTCTGCTCTGTTTGCAAAGAGATGAAAAACCCTTTTCTCATATAACGCCTTTTCACATATTTGCTAATAAAGTAGACCAAGATCAGATGGCTCCTATATGAGCCATCTGATCTTGGTCTGCTCTGTTTGCCAATGGAATATGATAGATCTGTTTCTTTACCTTCTAACATGGCTTCAATGTTTCACATGCCATATTTCATTATAACTACTTTGTCCATGAATATTCATTAAGTATTGATATATTATTATAAACATAGAACATGGAAATGATAAATTAGCTTAATTTGTATACAGGATTATAAGGTCATGACATAAACTGTAGAATCAGACCTTTATAAATCCACAAGTAAACAAAACAGACCCTGTTTAGAATGCTCCTTCAAGACTTGTTTGATTTCAGTGTATTCTGTTTGTGAATGCATAAATATTGAGAGTTAACCATTTGAATGCTGAATGTTCAAAGTGGAATGGTTCATTTGGTATGAAGAGGTGTGATTTACAAGTACATTTTGAATCACAGTGTTGACACTGATCAGAAGGCTCTTATCTGGGTCCACAATGTTTGCAAATGGCAGTACACTTTTTCCCTGCATTCAAAGGTTTAACCCTTACAATGCGGGACACGAGTCGCTAATGTCCTTTGCAAACAGTGTAGACCCAGATGAGAGGGCTCCTAGAGGAGCCCTCTGATCAGGGTCTGCACTGTTTGTCATATTACACTTTTCTTTAGAAAAATCCCTAAATATTTACCATAAGCTTGACTGGTTTCAACTTAGGAATAGTCCATTAGAAAATTCAGCGTTGTAAGGGTTAATAAAGGGACTGTAACCTTGGATACACTAAAACAAATAATAGAATTATCTTGCAGTCATAATTTAATTTGTGTTATCTCCTCCTATAATGTAAACAGAAGAATTGGATAAATCTTGATGAGTTAGAGATCACCATAAAACTCTTTGTTCCCAATATAAAATCTGATATAAAAAATTTCTTTCATTTCTTTTCAAAATTGCAATCAGATTGTCCAATGTTTTGATCCTGATCAGACGCCAAAAATTCATTATCATGAATTTTTTGCAAACTTGCAAAGAGTAAGCTATGATCATGTTTTATTGCCCTTTATCACATCTACCCATTGTAAGAGTGATTTAACCAGGACATTACAGAGATAAGAAACATATTCAGAAAATCTAATTAACCCTTTTACTCCATGAATATTCATGTAAGAAATAAATACAGCACGTACAGTTGAACTTCGATATCTCGAACTCGGATAACTCGAACTTCGGGATAACTCAAATTAAATGTTCGGTCCTTCCAAAATCTTACAACACAGAATTGCTCTAAAATGTATCACTATGCATATCTAGAAACACATTTCACGGCTTAATGCAGTTCTACAGTAATGCTGAAAGCTCCTGCAGGAGCTTTCAGCATTACTGTAGACCTGCATTAAGCTATGAGCTTGAGAAATTGTCCAGATTACAAATCGGATTAGTCAAACTTCTGTTATCTCGAACTAATTTATATAGTCCCTTGAAGTTCGAGATATCGAAGTTCAACTGTATATTAATTAGTTTAATTGTTATAATAGCATGCATGGACAGAGGAATTTTCGGCTGTAACAGAAGCTGTAGGATTGTATCTGTATTATATCATAAGCAAACAGAGCAGACCCTGATCAGACGGCTCCTACCTCTTCAAGGTGATTTAAAAAGAGGTATAGCAAGATAGTGTTTGATTGAAAAAGAAGAGATTTTGATGAATTAGTATTTTGATAGATCTGTACGAATCTTATTTACAGCCCTGATATACCTTGATAATTTTAAATTTGTCTAACATAGTAAGTAGCAAGTTACTGAAGTAGTGTAAAGCATGATAAAACTACTTCTTCATGAGCAGTTTGATATTGGTCAACACTCTTTACTTAAGGTTGTCTGTCCAAATACTTAGGACAATTTGGGTACCAGTACATTAACATATCATTATCATCAACATTTTAATGAATATGGAATGAATCAGACAAAATATTTTGCACAGGACAAATTTACATAGTACATGTATGCAAGTCTTTGACTCAAATCCCAGCTTAATTCAGAATGACAGAAGATAATACCAAATGAACATATTTAAATCTAAACTTTGAGATTATCAAGTCCTGATTTTAAAAATAAAAAATAAAACAGAATGTATTTCTAATATTTCTTTCAGTTTCACATCTATAGTGTAAGTTGTTTCAAGAGTAGGAAGGCTTTCATAATACAAATGTACAAGTAGTAAACTTGTACAATATAACAATTACATTGAGATCAATACTAGGATTTATTGAGCAAGCCAAAGGTTCATATCACTTTGACCAAGTCAATAAATCTTCATATTGACCATACCTATTAACTCATCTGCTGTCAAAAATGCTATCACTTTTCCGTCGTCTGTCTGATTTAGCTTGGATTATGATGAGATGCCAACCTCAGGGCTACAGATAAAGATGCTTACCAAAATACTAAATCGTCATTTCTCTACCAAACCCTATGTTGTGACCACTCTTTAGAATCATCTCTAAGAATAGGATTTGATGGAGTAATAAAGAAGTTGTTCTTGAAAATGTTTTAATTTACACATCTTATATGGATCTCTGAACCTGATTTGGAACCAAGTTGTTTGCCAATGTCAGTCAGGTCAAGCTTTACCCTTTCCCTGTTCTTTACCCTTTCCCTGTTCTTTACCCTTTCCCTGTTCTTTACCCTTTCCCTGTTCTTTACCCTTTCCCTGTTCTTTACCCTTTCCCTTTACTATGTTTGTTTCAAATTTCAATACCTACTGAATATTCATGGACAAAATAGTTATATTGAAATATGGAAGGTGGAACATTGTAGCCATTTTAGAAAGTAAAGAAATTTCAAATTTCATTAGCAAACAGAGAGACCCTGATCAGACGGTTCCTATAAATAGGGGCCGTCTGATCTGGGTCTACTATGTTTGCAAACATGTTATATGAAATGTTTATTTGAAGGAAAGGGTTAACAGAATATTTGAGTCTGTACTCCAGAAATACGCTTTCCTATGTCTTTGCAAACAGAATAGACCTAGATTAGCAGCTGTCTGATCAGGGTCTGCTCTGTTTGCTTATGATATAATATTGATATGATTCTGCAGTTTCTGCCTCGGCCAAAACTTCCTGTGTCCATGTGCTGTTATAACAATTAATCTAACTAATATTCATGATACCAGTATTACTTTACATAAATATTCTTGGAGTAAAGGGTTAAAGGGCAATTGTGTTTAATATAAATCCAGGCAGTTATGAACGTGTGACGAAAAATTAGGTAGATAACACTCTGTACACTGGGTAATTATTGTCTGAAAAAATGTTTGCTACAATTCTGAAAGTTAAATTTCCTTCATTGCTCTTTTACCCTTTACTCCATAAATACACCTTTCTACATCTTTGCAAACAGAGTAGACCCAGATCAGACTGCTCCTATATAGGAGCGGTCTGATCAGGGTCTTCTCTATTTACTTATGATATGATATAGATATGATTATACAGTTTCTGCTATGGCAAAAAATCCCAGTATGCATGTGCTGTTTTAAGAAATTAATCTAATTATAAATTCATGATGTCATTACTTCCTGCATGGATATTCATGGAGGAAAGGGTTAACCATACTACCAGAGTCTCAAACAGTGCAGATCCTGATGATACACCGAGATAAACAGTGTCTCATCTGGATCCAAACCGTTTGCATAGGTAATCATTATTTGTGTTAAACCAGTGTAAAGATATGTTTGTTTGAGTTTGCTTTATTTTAGTTTGGTTTAACAGTTCGGCAAGGTTTGGTTTAACAGTTCTTCAAAGTTTGATTTAACAGTTCTGCAAAGTTTAGTTAGACAGCACTGCAGCAAAGTTTGGTTGAACAACACTGCAGGGAAGTTTTGTTGAACATCACTGTAACGAAATTTGGTTTAACAGCACTGCAGCAAAGTTTGGTTGAACATCACTGCAGCAAAGTTTGATTGAACAGCACTGCAGCGAAGTTTGGTTGAACAGCACTGCAGCAAAGTTTGGTTAAACAGCACTGCAACAAAGTTTGGTTGAACAGCACTGCAGCGAAGTTTGGTTGAACATTACTGCAATGAAGTTTAATTTAACATCACTGCAAGGAAGTTTGGTTTAACATCACTGCAGCGAAGTTTGGTTGAACAGCACTGCAGCGAAGTTTGGTTGAATAGCACTGCAGCGAAGTGTGGTTGAACAGCACTGCAGCGAAGTTTGGTTTAACATCACTGCAACGAAGTTTGATTTAACATCACTGCAACGAAGTTTGGTTTAACATCACTGCAGCACAAATAGGTCATCTAGTGTTGATAACAGGGGTGTGATTTTTCCTCCTTTCAGAGGAATTCCTCCCATTGAGCTTGAGATCCAAATCACAAAAGTTGTCACATTCAGGGGGGTTTAGGGCATTTTCCTCCCCTCAATAGTTTCATTAATCACACCCCTGTGATAAGCATGTAAAGGATTAACATTTGAATGCAGGACATGCATGCACTGGCATTAGAAAACAGAGCAGACCCAAATCAGAGGAATCCTTGAGGTATACACTGTTTGTCTTTCAAAATCCTACTTTCATACTAAATGCACTCTATAGTTTAACATTGATGGGGCTATTCCACTCTGAAAATACAACATCGAAATGGTTAACCAAAACAACAGCAAATTACGAAGTATGATTAGATTATCATTATTATAAATACATTGGTTAGATTCTGGATGTTACGGACTTCGGAGTTACGTTGCCAACAGTGTGTGCTGAACTAGATGATCACACATTATAAGGTCAGTCAGTGACAACAAGTATGAGGCTATACTTATTTATAGTCCAATTGTTTGAGTGTTTCATCGCTGTCAGTTTATTTTATTATAGATAGCAATGTCATTGCTGACCTGTACATATCACTGTTGATAATCGTGAAGCACTTTTTTTACGTGGTTACTGGTATTGTAACTGTTATCCTGCCAATTATGACTTTGTCGCATTTGTAACCCGGTGTCTCATCAGGATACAAGCTGTTTGTCACTCTGACAATCACTTTCTAAATTTGATTAACCCTTTTCTCCATAAATTGGCCTTTGCAAACAGAGTAGACCTAGATCAGACGGCTTCTGTAGGAGCTGTCTGATCCCGGTTTGCTCTGGATATAATACAGATATGATTTTACAATTTCTGCCATGGCCAAAAATTCCTGTGTCCATGTGCTGTTATAACAATTGATCTTATTAATATTCCTGATGTCAGTATTACATTTCATAAACATAAAATAAAGGGTTAAGAAATTGGAGATAAGTGAAAAATACAGCATATCTCAGTTTGAGCAGACTTTTTTTTATCAGCATCTGATCTGAATCTGCACTGTTTGCAATTATACATGTAGTAAACAATTTGCCTTGATTTCTGATGGGTTTCAAACATTTTAGACCCTGATCAGATACCATGTGAAGTTGTGTGTAACAAAACGAATTTTTGCTTCGACCATTTTCACAAAGAGTTATGGAACTTTTAAATTTACATAATATGAAAAGTGCTTGATTTAGAGACAATATTGCCAGTGAGCATCTGATTCTTATGGACATAATTGTCTAGTTTCTTATCCTTTTTAGCTCACAAGAGCACAAAGTGCTCAGGGTCAGCTTTTTGTCCGTCGGCGTGCGTCGTCCGTCGTCCATCGTCAATAATTTGAACTTTTAAAAATCTTCTCCTCTGAATCTACAGGGATCTCAACTTTCATCTTTGGCACATAGCATCATATTCAGGTCCTTTGCAAAAGTTATATAAATTATGCCCCTTGGGTCAAAATTGACCCCGCCCCAGGGGTGCCTTGTTTTCAATAGAAACATATAGTAAAACTTTGAAAATCTTCTCCTCTGAAACCAGAAGGTTCTCAGCTTTCATAATTAGCACATAGCATCATGTTCAGGTCCTCTACAAAAGTTATATAAATTATGGCCCTGGGGTCAAAATTGGCCCCACCCCAGGGGTGGGCAGTTTTCAATAGAATCATATCGTACAAACTTTGAAAATCTTCTCGTCTGAAACTGGAAGGTTCTCAGCTTTCATATTTAGCACATAGCATCATGTTCAGGTCCTCTACAAAAGTTGTATAAATTATGGCCACAGGGTCAAAATTGGCCCCGCCCCAGGGGTGGGCAGTTTTCAATAGAAACAAATAGTGAAATCTTTGAAAATCTTCTTCTCTGAAACTGGAAGGCTCTCAGCTTTCATATTTGGCACATAGCATAATGTTCAGGTCCTCTACAAAAGTTATATAAATTATGGCCACGGGGTCAAAATTGGCCCCGCCCCAGGGGTGGGCAGTTTTCAATAGAAACCAATAGTGAAATCTTTGAAAATCTTCTCCTCTGAAACTGGAATGTTCTCAGCTTTCATATTTGGCACAGAGCATCATGTTCAGGTCCTCTACATAAGTTATATTATTTATGGCCCAGGGGTAAAAATTGGCCCACCCCGGGGGTGGGCAGTTTTCAATAGAAACAAATAGTGAAATCTTTGAAAATCTTCTTCTCTGAAACTGGAAGGCTCTCAGCTTTCATATTTGGCACAGAGCATCATGTTCAGGTCCTCTACAAAAGTTATATAAATTATGGCCCTGGGGTCCAAATTGGCCCCGCCCCAGGGGTGCCTTATTTTCAATAGAAACAAAGAGTGAAATCTTTGAAAATCTTCTTCTCTGAAACTGGAAGGCTCTCAGCTTTCATATTTGACACATAGCATCATGTTCAGGTCCTCTACAAAAGTTATGTAAATTATGGCCCCTGGGTCAAAATTGGCCCACCCCAGGGGTGGGCAGTTTTCAATAGAAACAAATAGTGAAATCTTTGAAAATCTTTTCCTCTGAAACTGGAAGGTTCTCAGCTTTCATATTTGGCACATAGCATCATGTTCAGGTCTTCTACAAAAGTTATATAAAGTATGGCCCCGGGGTCAAAATTGGCCCCGCCCCAGGGTGGGCAGTTTTCAATAGAAACAAATAGTGAAATCTTTGAAAATCTTCTTCTCTGAAACTGGAAGGCTCTCAGCTTTCATATCTGGCACAGAGCGTCATGTTCAGGTCCTCTACAAAATTTGTATAAATTATGACCCTGGGGTCAAAATTGGCCCTGCCCCAGGGGTAGGCAGTTTTCAATAAACATATCGAGAACACTGTGAAAATCTTCTTCTCTGAAAATGGAAGGTTAATCTCAGCTTTCATATTTGGCTCATAGCATCATGTTCAGGTCCCCTACAAGTTTTTCTAAATTATTCCCCTGGGGTCAAAATTGGCCCGCACCATGGCCGGCTAGTTTTCTATAGAAACATATAGTGAAAACTTTGAAATTCTTCTCCTCTGATTGTTTGGTGAGCGCTTCAGGGCCATTCTGGCCCTCTTGTCTTATGGATACAATTTTATAGTTTCTAAGCCCTGTCTTCTGGACACAATTTTATAGTTTCTAATCCTTGTCTTCTGGACACAATTTTTGTGTCAGCTGCCTAGAGGCAGTGTGTCACTTAGGGATCACTTTTCTGTCTGTCTGTCCATCTGTCTGTCACACTTTCTGTTTTTTTGGCTGTCATTTTTAGCTCACCAGAGCACTTTTGTGCTCAGGGTGAGCTTTTGTGATCACTTGATGTCCGTCGTCCGTCGTCGTCCGTCGTCAGTCGTCCGTCGTGCGTCGTCCGTCGTCGGGCGTCAACAATTTGAACCTTTAAAAATCTTCTCCTCTGAATCTACAGGGTTCTCATCTTTCATCTTTGGTACATAGCATCATCTTTAGGTCCTCTACAAAAGTTATATAAATTTTGCCCCTGGGGTCAAAATTGGCCCCGCCCCAGGGGTGCCTTGTTTTCTATTGAAATATATAGTAAAACTTTGAAAATCCTCTCCTCTGAATCTACAGGGTTCTCAGCTTTCATATTTGGCACAAAGCATCATGTTCAGGTCCCCTACAAAAGTTATATAAATTATGCCCCTGGGGTCAAAATTGGCCCCGCCCCAGGGGTAGCCAGTTTTGAATAGAAACATATAGTGACAACTTTGAAAATCTTCTCCTCTGAATCTACAGGGTTCTCAGCTTTCATATTTGGCATATAGCATCATGTTCAGGTCCTCTACAAAAGTTATATAAATTATGCCCCTGGGGTCAAAATTGGCCCCGCCCCAGGGGTAGCCAGTTTTGAATAGAAACATATAGTGACAACTTTGAAAATCTTCTCCTCTGAATCTACACGGTTCTCAGCTTTCATATTTGGCACATATCATCATGTTCAGGTCCTCTACAAAAGTTATATAAATTATGCCCCTGGGGTCAAAATTGGCCCCGCCCCAGGGGTAGCCAGTTTTGAATAGAAACATATAGTGACAACTTTGAAAAAAAATTCTTCTGAATCTACAGGGTTCTCAGCTTTCATATTTGGCACATAGCATCATGTTCAGGTCCTCTACAAAAGTTGTATAAATTATGCCCCTGGGGTCAAAATTGGCGTGCCCCAGGGGTGGTCAGTTTTGAATAGAAACATATAGTGAAACTTTGAAAATCTTCTCCTCTGAAACTGGAAGGTTCTAAGCTTTCATATTTGACACATAGCATCATGTTCAGGTCCTCTACAAAAGCTATATAAATTATGCCCCTGGGGTCAAAATTGGCCCCGCCCCAGGGGTAGCCAGTTTTCAATAGAAATATATGGTAAAACTTTGAATATATTCTTCTCTGAAACTGAACGGTTCTCAGCTTTCATATCTGGCACATAGCATCATGTTCAGGTCCTCTACAAAAGTTATATACATTATGCCCCTGGGGTCAAAATTGACCCCGCCCCAGGGGTGCCAGTTTTCTCTAGAAACATATAGTGAAAACTTTGAACATCTTCTCCTCTGATTGACTGGTGAGCGATGTCAGGGCCATTCTGGCCCTCTTGTTAAACTAGTTATTATAGATCTTCCAAATTTCACATGTGTCTTCCTCTCATTGAGGACAATTGATTTAACTAAGGTCCATTGCTCTGCAGGCAATACTTTTTGAGTTATTCCCCTTTGTTATGATGTTCGCACTCCAGCATATAAACAGTTTTGTGTCAGCTGATAGCAAATGACACATGTGTTCCTCTGAACACTCTTGTCTCGCTTCTAATCCTTGTCTTCTGGACACAATTTTATAGTTTCTAATCCATGTCTTCTGGACACAATTTGCTAGTTTCTTATCCTTGTCTTATTAGACACAATTTCTTAGTTTCTTATATAAAAGAAATGCTTATTACAGTCTGCATATTTTTATGCCCCCCAGATAAGATCTGGGGGGCATATTGTTTTTGCCCTGTCTGTCTGTCTGTCTGTTTGTCTGTTTGTCTGTTTGTCTGTTTGTTTGTCAGCAACTTTAACATTGGTCATAACTTTTGAGCCAGTACATATAGAGACTTGATATTTGGTATGCATATGTATCTCATGTAGCCGCACATTTTGAGGGGTGACATGTCAAGGTCAAGGTCATCCTTCAAGGTCAGAGGTCAAATATATGGGTCAAATCACCTACTTTAACATTGGCCATAACTTTTGGACCAGTAGAGATAGAGACTTGATATTTGGCATGCTTGTGTATCTCATGAAGCCGCACATTTTGAGGGGTGACATGTCAAGGTCAAGGTCATCCTCAGGGTCAAAGGTCAAATTGTCTGTTTTTTGTCTGTAACATTAACGCAACTTTAACATTGGTCATAACTTTTGAGTCGGTTCAGATAGAGACCTGATATTTGGCATGCATATGTATCTCATGAAGCCGCACATTTTGAGGGGTGACATGTCAAGGTCAAGGTCATCCTTCAAGGTCAGAGGTCAAATATATTGGTCAAATCACCGACTTTAACATTGGCCATAACTTTTTGACCAGTAGAGATACAGACTTGATATTTGGCATGCTTGTGTATCTTATGAAGCTGCACATTTTGAGGGGTGAAATGTCAAGGTCAAGGTCATACTTCAGGGTCAAAGGTCAAATTGTCTGTTTCTTTTGTCTGTAACTTTAACATTGGTCATAACTTTTGAGCCAGTACAGCTAGTGACTTGATATTTGGCATGCATATGTATCTTATAAAGCCTCACATTTTGAGGGGTGACATGTCAAGGTCAAGGTCATCTTTAAAGGTCAGAGGTCAAACATATGGGTCAAATCACTGACTTTAACATTGGCCATAACTTTTGAACCAGTACAGATAGAGACTTGATATGTGGCATGATTGTGTATCTCATGAAGCTGCACGGTGTGAGGGGTGAAATGTCAAGGTCATTCTTCAAGGTCAAAGGTCACCAACTTCAAATTGGCCATAACTTTTGAACCAATAGAGATAAAGTCTTAATATTTGGTATGCATGTGTATCTCATGAAGCTGCACATTTAAGGGGATAACATTTCAAGGTCAAGGTCATCTTTCAGGTTCAAAGGTCACTGACTTTAACATTGGCCATAACTTTTAAACCAGTAGAAATACAGACTTGATAGTTGGTATATATGTGTTTCTCATTTTGCTGCACAGTTTGAGGAGTAACATGTCAAGGTCAAGGTCATCCTTCATGGTCAAAGGTCACACACTTTAACATTGGCCATAACTTTTGAACCAGTAGAGATACAGACTTGATATGTGGTATGCATGTGCACCCCATGAAGCTGCACAGTTTGAGGGGTGACATGTCAAGATCAAGGTCATCCTTTAGGGTCAAATATCATATCGAGGGGGCATAGTGTTTCACAAACACATCTTGTTTCTTTAACCATTTAACTCGGAGAAATGCATTTTGATGCATTTGTAAATAGAATAGATCCAGATATGACTGTTCCTGTAGGAGCCATCTAATCAGGATCTACTCTGTTTGCTTATGGAATGATATAAAGTTTCTGCCATGGTAAAACACATTCTTGTTCATGATGCCATTATAAAAAATTCAGCTGATTAATATCCATGATGTCATTTTTATGCCCCCCAGATCAGATCTGGGGGGGCATTTTGTTTTTGCCCTGTCTGTGTGTTGTCTGTTTGTCACCAACTTTAACATTGGTCCTAACTTTTGCGCCTGTACAGATAGAGACTTGATGTTTGGTATACATACGTATCTCATTAAGCCGTACATTTTGAGGGGTGAAATGTCAAGGTCAATGTCATCCTTCAAGGTCAGAGGTCAAATATATAGGTAAAATCGCAGACTTTAACACCGGCCAGTAGAAATAGAGACTTGATATTTGGCATCCATGTGTATCTCATGAAGCTGCACATTTTGAGGGGTGACATGTCAAGGTCAAGGTCATCCTTCAGGGTCAACGGTCAGATTGGGTGAGGGCATAGTGTTTCACAAACACATCTTGTTTCTTACATGAATATTCATGGAGTAACTGATTAACCTTTTCCCTCGTATAAATGCTTTTTCAAGCCTCTACAATAGCTGTAGACCCAGATCAGACGGCGCTCCATCTTATCAGGGTCTACTCTATTTGCTTATGAAAAAATTTAGACCTGGCTCTGCAGTTCCTACTACTGTCGAAAATTCCCTCATTAAATAATGGTGTTAAATAAAATTGGCTAATTAATACTCATACAGTCATTATTTCTTACATGAATATTCATTTTCTATAATAGGCACTTTCTATAATCAGCCGAGGATATTACATTCCTCTAACAATGCAACCCCCACTTTCAATGTCCCCCATTTGCCTTTCTTCAGATCATCCTGCATTCAACAAAAAGATACTATTTGTCTGTTTGGGTGCGCTGCAGCCTACATTTGATCAATGTTCATATTGTTTGATTTGAAATTCTGTTTTGTTTTGTACTTATTTATACTTGAAGATTCCATTCTGAAGAAAAAGTTCTTACATGTATGTAATTTTCATAGGTTTTCTGTTAAAAATATGACATTATTTTGCAATATGAATCCAGAATATTTCAATATATTGCACCATTGATCTAGATAATTATGGCCCCTAAACAAAGTGGGGGACATATTGTGTTTGCACTGTTTCTTATTATTATTATTTCCTCCAATTCTTATTCTTGTTCTTATTCTTATTCTTCTGCCGTGAATGTGCCTGACACATTTCTCGGTAAGTCAAAATCTGATCCTTATGAAACTTCACATGAAGATTGTTGGTTATGTGCAGATGTGCATTTAACTTTTGGTTTTTAGCTCACCAGAGCACAAAGTGCTCAGGGTGAGCTATTGTGATCGCCCGTTGTCCGTCGTCCGTCGGCGTGCGTCGTTCGTCGTCCGTCGTCAACAATTTGAACCTTTAAAAATCTTCTCCTCTGAATCTACAGGGATCTCAACTTTCGTCTTTGGCACATAGCATCATATTCAGGTCCTCTACAAAAGTTATATAAATTATGCCCCTGGGGTCAAAATTGACCCCGCCCCAGGGGTGCCTTGTTTTCAATAGAAACATATAGTAAAACTTTGAAAATCTTCTCCTCTGAAACCAGAAGCTTCTCAGCTTTCATATTTGGCACATAGCATCATGTTCAGGTCCTCTACAAAAGTTATATAAATTATGGCCCTTGGGTCAAAATTGGCCCCGCCCCAGGGGTGGGCAGTTTTCAATAGAAACATATAGTGCAAACTTTGAAAATCTTCTTCTCTGAAACTGGAAGGCTCTCAGCTTTCATATTTGGCACATAGCATCATGTTCAGGTCCTCTACAAAAGTTATATAAATTATGGCCCCTGGGTCAAAATTGGCCCCGCCCCAGGGGTGGGCAGTTTTCAATAGAAACAAATAGTGAAATCTTTGAAAATCTTCTCCTCTGAAACTGGAAGGCTCTCAGCTTTCATATTTGGCACATAGCATCATGTTCAGGTCCTCTACAAAAGTTATATAAATTATGGCCCCAGGGTCAAAATTGGCCCCGCTCCAGGGGTGGGCAGGTTTCAAAAGAAACAAATAGTGAAATCCTTGAAAATCTTCTCCTCTGAAACTCGAAGGTTCTCAGCTTTCATATTTGGCGCATAGCATCATGTTCAGGTCCTCTACAAAAGTTATATTATTTATGGCCCCGGGGTCAAAATTGGCCCCGCCCCAGGGGTGGGCAGTTTTCAATAGAAACAAATAGTGAAATCTTTGAAAATCTTCTTGTCTGAAACTGGAAGGTTCTCAGCTTTCATATTTGGCACAGAGCATCATGTTCAGGTCCTCTACAAAAGTTATATAAATTATAGCCCTGGGGTCAAAATTGGCCCCTCCCCAGGGGTGGGCAGTTTTCAATAGAAACAAATAGTGAAATCCTTGAAAATCTTTTCCTCTGAAACTGGATGGTTCTCAGCTTTCATATTTGGCACATAGCATCATGTTCAGGTCTTTTACAAAAATTATATAAAGTATGGCCCCTGGGTCAAAATTGGCCCCACCCCAGGGGTGGGCAGTTTTCAATAGAAACAAATAGTGAAATCTTTGAAAATCATCTTCTCTGAAACTGGAAGGCTCTCAGCTCTCATATTTGGCACATAGCATCATGTTCAGGTCTTCTACAAAAGTTATATAAAGTATGGCCCCGGGGTCAAAATTGGCCCCGCCCCAGGTGTGGGCAGTTTTCAATAGAAACAAATAGTGAAATCTTTGAAAATCTTCTTCTCTGAAACTGGAAGGCTCTCAGCTTTCATATTTGGCACAGAGCATCATGTTCAGGTCCTCTACAAAATTTGTATAAATTATGACCCTTGGATCAAAATTGGCCCCGCCACAGGGGTAGTAGACAATTTTCAATAGAAACATATTGAAAAAACTTTGAAAAACTTCTTCTCTGAAACTGGAAGGTTAATCTCAGCTCTCATATTTGGCTCATAGCATCGTGTTCAGGTCCCCTACAAGTTTTTCTAAATTATTTCCCTGGGGTCAAAATTGGCCCGCCCCAGGGCCAGCTAGTTCTGTATAGAAACATATAGTGAAAACTTTGAAAATCTTCTCCTCTGATTGTCTGGTGAGCGCTTCAGGGCCATTCTGGCCCTCTTGTTAAAATGTTGCTCATGGAATGGTGGGCTCATATCGGTGGAAATTTAGATCTTGTATCTCAAACTTAATGGCAGGTGTTTTAAAAGTGTTTGTTGCCACGGTAACCCATGATGGCTTGTGATTGGTGAAAATTTAGATATTTTTCTTATAAATACTTATTATCTGTTTGGTTTGAGGGACATTCTTTAACAGATTCTGTTACAATTAGATCTTGTTTTGAAAAATTGATCTGGAATATTTCAATATACATGTATTGCAAATTATAAGGATCTAGAATGTTCCAAAATATTGCAATGTTGACCTAGTGTATTTCAATATATTTTAGTTCATTATCTAAAATATTTCAATATATAGCTATATTGATATAGAATATATCATATATTCCTATGTGGTTCCAAAATATATCAATATATTGAAATATGAATCTGAAATATTTCAGTATATTTCGATGTGTATCTAAAATATTTCAATATATTACAATATGAATTTATGGTATTGTTGCAGCTCTAATTGATACATTGCATTCTCTTTTTGCTAAATGTACCAATACCTGCCTGTGTTTTGCATCAGACACTAATAAAGAAATGTTAATTATGTCTCCCCCATTTATGGGGAGATATATTGTTTTTGCCAGAGTTGTCTGTCTGTCCGTCCGTCCGTCCGTCTGTCTGTCTGTCTGTCTGTCTGTCTGTCTGTCTGTCTGTCTGTCCGTCACAAACTTGTGTCGCGCGTATCTCTGAAACCAGTTGGGCTAGAGTCATTAAACTTCACAGCAATGTTCACCAGCATGAGTTGTTGTGCACCTGGGGTTTTTGAATTGTCTCCCCCTGATAACTTAGGAGTTATTGCCCCTGATGACTTAAAATTAGAAAAACTTTGTGTCGCGCGTATCTCTGAAACCGCTAGTACTAGAGTCACCAAACTTCACAAGAATGTTCACCAGCATGAGTTGTTGTGCACCTATGGTTTTTGAATTGTCTCCCCCTGATAATTCTTGAGTTATTGCCCCTGATATGAATACTTAAATTTATACAAACTTTGTGTCAGGCGTATCTCTGAAACCAGTAGGGCTAGAGTCACCAAACTTCACAGGATTGTTCACTAGCATGAGTTGTTTTGCTCTTGGTTTTTAGCTCACCAGAGCACTTTTGTGCTCAGGGTGAGCTTTTGTGATCACTTGATGTCCGTCGTCGTGCGTCGTCCGTCGTCCGTCGTCGGGCGTCAACAATTTGAACCTTTAAAAATCTTCTCCTCTGAATCTACAGGGTTCTCAGCTTTCATCTTTGGTACATAGCATCATCTTTAGGTCCTCTACAAAAGTTATATAAATTTTGCCCCTGGGGTCAAAATTGGCCCCGCCCCAGGGGTGCCTTGTTTTCTATTGAAATATATAGTAAAACTTTGAAAATCTTCTCCTCTGAATCTACAGGGTTCTCAGCTTTCATATTTGGCACAAAGCATCATGTTCAGGTCCTCTACAAAAGTTATATAAATTATGCCCCTGGGGTCAAAATTGGCCCCGCCCCAGGGGTAGCCAGTTTTGAATAGAAACATATAGTGACAACTTTGAAAATCTTCTCCTCTGAATCTACACGGTTCTCAGCTTTCATATTTGGCACATAGCATCATGTTCAGGTCCTCTACAAAAGTTATATAAATTATGCCCCTGGGGTCAAAATTGGCCCCGCCCCAGGGGTAGCCAGTTTTGAATAGAAACATATAGTGACAACTTTGAAAATCTTCTCCTCTGAATCTACAGGGTTCTCAGCTTTCATATTTGGCACATAGCATCATGTTCAGGTCCTCTACAAAAGTTATATAAATTATGGCCCTGGGGTCAAAATTGGCCCCGCCCCAGGGGTAGCCAGTTTTGAATAGAAACATATAGTGACAACTTTGAAAATCTTCTCCTCTGAATCTACAGGGTTCTCAGCTTTCATATTTGGCACATAGCATCATGTTCAGGTCCTCTACAAAAGTTGTATAAATTATGGCCCTGGGGTCAAAATTGGCCCCGCCCCAGGGGTAGCCAGATTTCATTAGAAACATATAGTGACAACTTTGAAAATCTTCTCCTCTGAATCTACAGGGTTCTCAGCTTTCATATTTGGCACATAGCATCATGTTCAGGTCCTCTACAAAATTTGTATAAATTATGCCCCTGGGGTCAAAATTGGCCCCGCCCCAGGGGTGGTCAGTTTTCAATAGAAACATATAGTGAAACTTTGAAAATCTTCTTCTCTGAAACTGGAAGGCTCTCAGTTTTCATATTTGGCACATAGCATCATGTTCAGGTCCTCTACAAAATTTGTATAAATTATGCCCCTGGGGTCAAAATTGGCCCCGCCCCAGGGGTAGCCAGTTTTCAATAGAAATATATGGTAAAACTTTGAATATATTCTTCTCTGAAACTGAACGGTTCTCAGCTTTCATATCTGGCACATAGCATCATGTTCAGGTCCTCTACAAAAGTTATATACATTATGCCCCTGGGGTCAAAATTGACCCTGCCCCAGGGGTGCCAGTTTTCTCTAGAAACATATAGTGAAAACTTTGAAAATCTTCTCCTCTGATTGGCTGGTGAGCGATGTCAGGGCCATTCTGGCCCTCTTGTTTTTAATTGTCTCCCCCTGTTAACTTTGGAGTTACTGCCCCTGATGACTTAAAATTAGACAAACTTTACTTAGTGTTGTGCATATCTCTGAAACCACTGGGGCTAGAGTCACCAAACTTCACAGGAATGTTCACCAGCATGAGTTGTTGTGCACCTGGGATTTTTCAATTGTCTTCCCTTGATAACTTTGGAGTTATTGCCCCTGATATGATTACTTAAAATTAGAGAAACTTTGTGTCATGCATATCTTTAAAACCACTAGGGTTAGAGTCACCAAACTTCACAGCAATGTTGACCAGCATGAGTGGTTGTGCACCTGGGCTTTTTAATTGTCTCCCCCTGATAATTCTTGAGTTACTGCCCCTGATATTATAACTTAAAATTAGAGAAACTTTGTGCTGCACGTATCTCTGAAACCAGTAGGGCTAGAGTCACCAAACTTCACAGGAATGTTCACCAGCATGAGTTTTTGTGCATCTGGGTTTTTTAATTGTCTCCCCCTGATAACTTTGGAGTTACTGCCCCTTATGACTTAAAATAAGAGAAACTTTACTTTGTGTCACATTAACTCTGAAACCACTAGTACTAGAGTCACCAATCTTTACAAGAATGTTGACTAGCATGTGTTTTTGTGTACCTGGGGCTTTTGAATTGTCTCCCCCTGACAATGTTGGAGTTATTGCCCCTGATTACTTAAAAATTAGACCCTGATAAGTTTGGGGTTACAGACATTACAATTGTGAACTGGAAAGAGGATGGGAGGGGGAGACATCTGTTTTTGTGACAAAAACAAACCTCTAGTTATACCCCCCTTTTGAAAAAATGGGGGTATATTGCTTTGCACATGTCGGTCGGTCGGTCGGTCGGTCTGTCGGTCGGTCGGTCGGTCGGTCGGTCGGTCGGTCGGTAGATCGATGGTTTCCGAATGATAACTAATAAACGACTTGGCCTAGAATCTTCAAACTTGCTGTGGTGGTTGGTCATGACAAGTAGATGACCCCTATTGTTTTTGAGGTCACTAGGTCAAAGGTCAAGGTCACCATGACCTTAAATGGTAAAATAGTTTCCGATCAATAACTGCTCAAGGGTTTGGCTTGGGATCTTCAAACTTGCTGTGGTGGTTGGTCATGACCACTAGATGACCCCTATTCATTTTGAGGTCACTAGGTCAAAGGTCAAGGTCACCATTACCTTAAATGGTTAAATGGTTTCCGATCAATACCTGCTCAAGGGTTTAGCTTAGAATCTTCAAACTTGCTGTGGAAGTTGGTCATGACCACTGGATGACACCTATTGATTTTGAAGTCACTAGGTCAAAGGTCAAGGTCACCATGACCTTAACTGGTAAAATGGTTTCTGATCAATAACTGCTCATGGGTTTGGCCTAGGACCTTCAAATTTGCTTAGGTGGTTGGTCATGACAACTAGGTGAGTCCTATTGTTTTTTAGGTCACTAGGTCAAAGGTCAAGGTCACTGTGACCTTAACTGGTGAAATGGTTTGCGATCAATAACTGCTCAAGGGTTTGGCCTAGGATCTTCAAATTTGCTGTGGTGGTTGGTAATGACCACTAGATGACCCCTATTGTTTTTTAGGTAACTAGGTCAAAGGTCAAGGTCACCATGCTCTTAACTGGTGAAATGGTTTGCGATCAATAACTGCTCAAGGGTTTGGCTTAAAATCTTCAATATTGCTGCGGTAGTTGGTCATGACAACTGGATGACCCCTATTGTATTTGAGGTCACTAGGTCAAAGGTCAAGGTCACCATGACCTTAACTGGTAAAATGGTTTCTGATCAATAACTGCTCAAGGGTTTGGCTTAGGATTTTCAAATTTGCTGTGGTAGTTGGTCATGACCACTGGATGACCTCTATTGATTTTAAGGTCACTAGGTCAAAGGTCAAGGTCACCATGACCTTAACTGGTAAAATGGTTTCTGATCAATAACTGCTCAAGGGTTTGGCTTAGGACCTTCAAATTTGCTTAGGTGGTTGGTCATGACAACTGGATGACCCCTATTGTTTTTTAGGTCACTAGGTCAACGGTCAAGGTCACCATGACCTTAACTGGTGAAATGGTTTGCGATCAATAACTGCTCAAGGGTTTGGCTTAGGATCTTCAAACTTGTTGTGGTGGTTGGTCATGACCAATAGATAACCCCTATTAATTTTTAGGTCACTAGATCAAAGGTCAAGGTCACCATGACCTTAACTGGTGAAATGGTTTGCGATCAATAACTGCTCAAGGGTTTGGCTTAGAATCTTCAAACTTGCTAAGGTGGTTGGTCATGACAACTAGATGACCCCTATTGATTTTGAGGTCACTAGATCAAAGGTCAAGGTCATCATGAGCTTAACTGAAGAAATGGTTTCCAATTAAAAACTGCTCGATGGTTTGGGTCGGGATCTTCAAACTTGTTGTGGTAGTTGGTCGTGACCACTAGATGACCCCTATAGTTGTTGAGGTCACTAGGTCAAAGGTCAAGGTCACCATGACCTTAATATGTGAAATGTTTTCAGATCAATAAATGATCAGTGGTTTGGCTTAGGATCTTCAAAGTTGCTGTGGTGATTAGTCATGACCGCTAGATGACCTCTATAGTTGAGGTCACTAGATCAAAGGTCAGGGGGTCTGGGGGGTATACATGTTTTACAAACATCTCTTGTTTTTAAGATTGATTTTGCAAGGGTTTCAGATAAATTAAAGTGAATTTGCCAGAAATCTTCATTTATAGATATAGATAAATATATGGGAATGATAATTTGCAAATTTTAGCCAGTGTGATGAAAGCATTCATCCAATAAATGAAAGTGCGAAATTGTACAATTTTGGCCTTTGTCCGTTTATTTTTAGAGGAGTTAATTTACAACCCTTTTTCATGCAATTGATGTTAGTTTAAATACTTCTTTCCACTGCAAGATTAATTTCATTATCCCTTTAATCCATCTATATACCTTTTTATCTATTTGCAAATAGAGTAGACCCAAAACAGATGGCTCCAAGGAGCTGTCTGGTCAGGGTCTGCTCTCTTTCCATTTGATATGCTATAGATCTGATTCTACAGATTTCGTCATAATAAAAACAAAATAAAGTACCATTATAAAATTTCAGTGAATTAATATTCATGAAGTAAAGGGTTATATAAAAAATAATTTATCAATTTTAGTATTGTTATTATCACTTATTATTATTATTATCATTCACTTATCATCATCATTACTTATACTAATATTTGAATTACTATATATTCTTTTTTTGTCATTTTGTCATCATCATTTTATACACAAAAAAACAAAAAACATCAAAGACATATTTATAAGAAAAAAAGAAAATGAAACAAAAAGAAAAGAAAAATATTAATAAGTACCTGAGTTGTCTTGTCCATATTGCTTGTCATATTCCACAGTGTAGTCTTCACTTGGCAATACTTGACCATGGACAGCTCTTTGTTTATATTGGTGATCTCCTCGTTATCAGTTTATCCACACTTTTTTTTTTGTTATCAGCTACAACTTCCAAATCAACTTTATGCCCTTTAGCACCTCTTGAATGAATTATTTGCGCACAGTTTGAACTTTGAATCCAGATAAGATGTAAAATAACTGGCCTCTCATTAGGATCCAAACTGTTCGAAAACTTTGTCAGTTTTAAAAGAGAAAAAAGAAACTTCCAATTGCTAAGACAAATTTATTTTTCATTCTTACAGTTAGTTTTTTATTTTAACCCTTTCCTCCATATAAACACGTCTTCACATTTGCAAACAGAGTAGACCCAGATCAGACGGCTCCTAAAATGGCTACAATTTTCCACCTTCTATATATATTTCATTACAGCTATTCTGTCCATGAATATTCAGTAGGTATGGAAATTTGGAATGAACATAGAACAGGAAAAGGGTTAACCCTTACCTCCATTGGCTATTTTAGACCCATCCTCTTTGAATGAATCGACCCAAAGGGAGCATTTACTAGAGAAAAGTCAAATATTAGATTTTTGTAGTTTGAAACAATTGTGATAAATAGAGCATTTGCTCCTATATGAGCAAATGCTTTATTTATCACAATGGTTTCAAGAAGTGGTTATTACAGAGGCGTAGAAAGGCATAATTTATGGAGAAAAGGGTTATTTACCATCGCAATGATTAAGTTTTGATCAATATAAGATATTAACCCTTCGCCTGCTAACCGCGACATGACTGACATTTACAAACAGCTTGGATCC
The DNA here is from genome assembly GCA_963576725.1 of Azorinus chamasolen. Lineage (NCBI taxonomy): Eukaryota > Metazoa > Mollusca > Bivalvia > Cardiida > Solecurtidae > Azorinus > Azorinus chamasolen. The sequence goes on along the minus strand of OY755240.1, from coordinate 85,899,159 downwards.
AGATGAGCAGCCAGGCGTCTTATCAAGATCCAACCTGTTTGACACTTGGTAAAATGTAATAGTTTCCCAAAAAATGAATCAAAAGTAAGTAAAAATTGTTGTAGATCAGAGTTTTAGCAGACTGATATTTTTAACAGGCTAAGGGTAAAATAATTCATTGTATATGAATGATCTAAATCCAACCTTTTGATTAATCGTTTGTAGTTATAAAAGATGTAGATACATGGCATAGTTTCCTCTCTTTTAGATCTCTTTTTTTTATTTCTTAGGTGCAATTCTAATGAGAACAACAGTGTAGGATATATGGAGAAATAGAGAACAACAACACCTCTTATCTCATTCCCTGTTTAATATTCATGTTAGGAACTGTTACATCATGAATATATATTAGCTGAATTTCATGATGGCATAATTATGTACACAGGATGGTTTGGCTCAGACAGAAACTGTAGAATTAGATCTATATCATGCCAAAAGCAAACAGAGCAGACCCTGATCAGACGGCTCCTATAGGAGCCGTCTGATCTGGGTCTACTCTGATTGCAAATGCTTAAAAAGGCATTTATATGAAGAAAAGGGTTACCTGGAGTCTGTTGATATTTTTTGCAAAGACGACCATTACCTGATAAATATTCATGTAAGAAATAAATAATGAAGTCATGAATATCAACCCTTTACTCCTTAGACGCACACACCTTGTAACGCTTGCAAACAGAGTAGACCCAAACCACACGGCTCCAGTAGGAGTCATCTGATCAAGATCTTCTCTATTTGCTTATGGAATTATATAGATCTGATTCTACAGGGCCAGGGCCAAAACGTTTTCTTGTTCATATGCTATTATAGATATTAACCCTTTACTCCATGAATATTCATGTAAGAAATAATGAAATTGTGGATATTAATTAGATTAATATTTATAATAGCACATGAATACAGGAACTTAATCCTGTACTGCATTCAAATGCTTGTTCATGCCTTTGTAAACCCAGGGTAGACACAGATACATTTGCTGATCAGGGTCTACCCTGTTTACTCATGAAATTGTATAGGTCTCTAGATAATGCAAACAGTTTTGAAACAGTTGATACTCAGTCTAACTGGGTATTCTATTCAGATGTTTTGACACTATATTTCTGAAAATAAATGGGAGTAAAATCAACTTGGAGACTTGTAACAGAAGCCATTTTAGCAGACAAAATTTACTGGCTTTTGTAAACAGTGTAGACCCTGATCAGATAAACAAACGTCATATTAACAGCAACTGTTGTTTTTGTTTAATTATTTGAGAAATGTCAAGTTATGCAACTAGTTCCGAGGATCTGTATTAAGGACAGTATTAAGAACTCCGCCAGTACTGTTAACGTGTACTGAATAGAAGTGTAAAGCTGTTCCGCGATTTTTAAGCACCAAGTATAAGTTTTGTTTCAAACTGTTTATTGTTGCTATTAAAGTGATTGGTCTGATCGTAGTGTTCGGTATAATAAAATAAATATCACATCCTATGATGAGCGACAGCACGTATTGTCAACCCTCGGCATGGTTATATACACCTCGGCTAACGCCTCGGTGAACATTACCAACCTCGGGTTGATAATACGTGCTGTCTCTCTCCATAGGATGTGATATTTATATAATAATTATTTTGTCAATGAATATTCAGTAGGTATTGGAATTTTTTTATAAACTTAGAACAGGGAAAGGGTTTAACATGCATAGAGATAAACATGTACACAAAATGCATGTATATCAGGTAGTCCAAACATTTAGACGTGTCTACATGCCCTTTATTTTATAATTATTTATCGTGCATGTAACAAATGTAAAAATGTGAAAAAGCAACGTCAGGTCTTATTTATAGGACTAGTATATCAGGCATCAGCATCCCCTCACATGCATTTATGTCATAACTGTTTATGGATTTTAATTTGTCTTTGCATGGCTAAGTCACCATTACTTGACTTCAAAGGCTCACAAATGATTTATCTTTATAACTGTGCCATTTGAAGCAGAGGAGAAGTTTGCAGCAAACATTTACTTAACCCTTTCCTCCATAGGCTATTTTGGGACCCAACTTCTTTGAATAATTCTACGGAAAAGGAGCATTTACTAGAGAAAAGAAAAATGTTGGAATTGTGTAGTTTTGAAACCATTGTGATAAATAGAGCATTTGCTCCTATGGAGAAAATGCTCTATTTATCACAATGGCTTCATAAAGTAAGTTTACAGAGGCGTAGAAAGGTGCATTTATTGAGGAAAGGATTAACCCTTTCCTCCAAAAATAGGCCTTTCTACGCCTTTGCAAACAGAGTAGACCCAGATCAGACAGCTCCTATAGGAGCCATCTGATCAAGATCTGCCCTGTTTGCTTGTGGATGTAATATAGATCTGATTCTCTAGTTTCTGCTTTGGCAAAAACATTTCACGTGTTGATATGCTATTTTAAATTAATCTAAATAATATCCATGATATCATCATTTCTTTCATGAACATCTATGGAGTAAAGGATTAAGTTGATTAACATGCCAAGAGTTAATGAAGATTTCACATCATACATTCTTGGATTTTGTGTTACCTGCTGTGACATTTAGGAATCACTTTTTTCATAGTGTCTGTCATGTTTTTTCTCTGCCTGTCTGTCTGTCACTCTAATTTTATGTTTTAATCCTTTCCTTCATATGAATGTGTTTTCACGCATTTGCAACCAGAGTAGACCCAGATCAGATGGCTCCTACAGGAGCTGTCTGATCAGGGTCTCCTCTGTTTGCTAATGGAATTTGAAAGCTCTGTTTCTTCACTTTCTAAAATGGTTACAGTGTTCTACCTTCTAGATTTCGTTATAGCTATTTTGTTGAATATTCAGTAGGTATTGAAATATTGAATAAACATTGAGCAAGGAAAGGGTTTAATTAGATTTGACATAGTAGCAAATGGTGTTGACCTTGATCAAACAACTCATTCAGGAGCCATATGATTTGGGTCTGCACTGTTTGCCTATGAATGTTTATCTGAATACTTTAGGACAATTAAAGGTATTTACTCTCTGCTGCCATTAGTTCTATAGGAAAAATATTGGCTCAAAGAGAAAAAGAAAGTGGGTTTGTCTAGGACTCCATGCATATGCACATGTGTAATTACCAATACAAAGGTAATGACGAGAGGCGGAATAACCTGGTGTTTCATTGTTTTTGAAAGAAGTTGTAGAAAAAATGTGATTAAAAATGAGAACAATCTAGATAAAAATGCATACATGTATTTAAATTTCTCAACCAAACCCCATGTTGTGACAACTCTTTAAATCATCTCAAAGAGACGTAAAGAGTGGTTGCAATATAGGGCTTGGTGGTGCAATAAAGGAGCTAGTCTTGAATACGTTTTAACCCATTCCCGCATATTGACGCCTTTTGACACTTCTGTAAAAGACATTTTGTGAAACCATTGTGATAAATAGAGCATTAAATTTTGCTCCACAGATTTATCACAATGGTTTCAAAACTGTAACACAATTCTGAAAAAATCCTTTTCTCTAGTTAATTCTCCTTTTTGGTAGATTGAATCAAAGGGGTTCGGTCTAAAAATAGCCTAAGTGGGAATGGGTTAATTAACGCATATGCATCTTGTCTTGGCCTATGCTTGAAATATTAGGCAGACACCAATTACTTAGCATACAAGTTGAGTATAACCCATTACCTCATAGACTATTTTTAGATCCTACATGTACCTCTTTGAATAAATCTACCGAAAAGGAGCATTAACTAGAGAAAGGGAATTTTTCAGAATTGTGTAGTTTTGAAACCATTGTGATAAATAGAGCATTTGAAACAATGGTTTCATAAAGGGACTTTAACAGAGGCGTCAAAAGGTGTCAATATGAGGGAATGGGATAATAGTACTGAGTATCAGGAAAATGGGTTAAATGTTATCAGGTTTGAACTCAGGTTAGTCATACATGTATTTAAAAACCAAAGCATTCTTCTCAAGCAAGTGGTTGTATGTAAAAACCAAGAGGTGGAAAATCAATTTAGAAAAAATATATTAGCTTACAATATCAAGTGCAGATAAATTAAGGCTTAATCCTTTCCCTGTTCTATATTTAGTCCAAATTTCAGCACCTACTGAATATTCATGGACAAAATAGTTATAATGGAAGATAGAACATTGTAGCCATTTTAGAAACTAAAGAAACAGTCCTGTCATATTCCTTTAGCAAACAGAGAAGACCCTGATCAGAAGGCTCCTATAGAAAATGTGTGAAAAACCATTTATATGAGGAAAAGCGTTAACTCTGATCATACTAAACACAACCTATTTGGGATTTGCAAACAGTTTGGATCCAGATGGATGCCGTCAGTAATGGGTGTCTCATCAGGATGCACGATGTTTGTCACTCACACAATCACTTCCAACACATATTTATAAGAAATCTGAGGTAAGTGAAAAATACAATGTGTCAGAGTTCGTACAGATCATATTTTTTAGACAGGATGAGGTTTAAGATATTATTTATCTGACATTGTACATTTTGACCTCCGCTCCAAAACCCATTTAAAACTTAAGTCTCTGTATGAACAAGTCTCTGTATGAACAAGCACCGTGTCTAATTACATATATTTATTCCCATATACATGTACAACTCCTATTCCGATATGGATGGCCATTCCCCCTCACTGTTATCACCTTCCACAACTTTGACATCTTCTGGAGATTCTAAAATGCATGCACGCGCACGCGCGCGCACAGACACACACACACTCACACACTTCTTTGAACATCTGACACTCCTCTGTATTTATATGCCATTATAAAAATTCATCTAATTAATAGTAATGATGTCATTATTTCTTATATGAGAATCCAACATACCTCTTTCTAATAAGGATAGCCTTATTTCCCTAAGTATTCAAACAGGCAAGCTTAGGCAAATGGTGCAGACCCAAATCAAAAGGTTCCTGAGGGAGCTATTTGATCAGGGTTTACGCTATTTGTTACTATTTCAGTCTAATTGAGTCATCAAAATGGTAATAAATTGACTATTTATAAATTCAGTTTTTCAAACTGGTGGAGAGGGGTGATTGGATGTACAAATGCTTAAGGAATTAAAGTACTGTAAAACCCCTCTAAACCGGAACTCTAGTAGAGAAAAAAATTAGATACTCTTAGACAGGTGGCTGCTTAATGCAGGATGAAAGTCATGCAAAAAGCTCCTAGAGGAGCTTTCTGCATGACTTTCACCCTGCATTAAGCTGCCACCTGTCTCCAAGACTGATATTTATACTAATTTTAACGTCCGGTTTAGAGGGGTTTTACTGTGCCGGATCTCTTATTCTTATCAGATACATTTTTTTTTTGGCATTCACCACACCCTTCTCAACATCTTTTTCCATTTGGACATGGATTCATACACCCTCCATGTCAAACAAAGCATTGGAGTGTTGGTCTACACTAGTCACAAATGCTTACAAAGGGCACCTGTGGTCTACACTAGTCACAAATGCTTAGAAAGGGCACCTGTGAAGAGAGGTCAAGAGTTGGAGCCGTCTTTCCTGTGCATTTGCATCCCAGCAACCCGGTTACCCAGAACACTTCAGGATCCATCAGATACCCTCTGTCTTGGGATAAACCTTCTGTCATATCAGATATGATGTGAGAATTTTCAATGGAATCGCTGATTCTATCATCTTTTTCAAACTTCTTGTAGAAGAGTTTCCCAATAAGGACCGTATCGACTGAGCTGCTGCCCTTATATATCCCTGTTGAATTTTCCCATATTTCATAACACTTGTCGGAAAGAACAAGTGCATTATATTTTATATCACCAAGTATCAGTTGCTGGCTAGATGGAATGAGCACAAACTTGAATATCATTTTTAAAGAAATATTTTCAGGACTGGATATGTTACAGTTTGTGTGGAATGTCTTTTCTGTTTTGTCTGATGTGTTTAAGTTGTAACACTTGTTTGAATATGTTTGTGTTGAATCAAATTTGCTGAGGGCAATTTTCTGTATGGTATTGTCACTTTCTGTGATAGACAGTTTCACATACAATGGATTGGAGTTAAAACATTCATGTATATCCGTAAGCTTTATCCAATACTGCCGAGTTCCATTCTGAAACACGGCTGAGTTATTTATCTCAAGATATATGCCTACATCTGTAAAGTATTTCTCCTGAACAAAATTTCCTGTCCACTTTTGTTGCGGTAGAATAAGTTTAAAGCGTTTCTCACTTGCACCAATCAGATGTGAGAATACAAACATCATGGCTCCACCAACTAGTAGCAGACAAATGCCCACGGTTGTAACAATTCTGTAGATGAAGTTTCTGAAACGTTCGTTGCCTGAGTATTTATTCTTGTTCACACATGTCCGTAAAAATGGGTTTACAGCTCGCACTATGACTGCTACGCAAATTAAAATTGTCTTTGTTAGTTGAAAGTAACTCACCGGCTCATCATGACACAATGATATAGTTATAATTATAGCAATCATCGGAATCTGGACAGTGCAGATGATAACTGCAGAAATCAGGTCATGGTCGAGCCACGTTTTTCCTTTAATCATGTCCCGCAATAAATTTAAAATTTCAAAACAGTATAGGAGAGTTCCAAGCACACATGTGATGAGATACAGAAGCATGGTGAGAGTATCCAGGGGTCCATACACCAGTCCTGGACCAATAGAGTCGAGATCTTTAAATAGCAGCCAATCATTGATAAGTTCAGACATGTCAAAGGTCACAACACTTATGAATATGAATCCATTGACACACGGATGTTTTGTGAATATTTTATGCAAATTTGGACAGTATTTTGATTGGTTGACAGTAAATGTAAGGCGTGGCTGATTTCCCGTCATGGCTTTAGATATACACCCTAATTACCTTCAAAATTCAAGCAGACAAGCTTAGGCAAATAGTGCAGACCCAGATTACAATGGTCCTAAAGGAGTAGTTTTACACATTCCCTTATTATATATAGGTCTCTGTAAAAGTCACTTTTTGAAACCATTATTATAAATAGAGCATTTGTTCGATAGATCACAGGGGTTTCAAAACTACACTAAAACTTTTCTTTTTTCTAGTAAATTCTCCTTTTCAGTAGACTTGTTAGGATAATTTGGAAAAATAAGTTCAGTGTACCACTGGTGTTTTGAGAAACCTGAAAGAGAGAAAAATAGCATTGGCATTAGTTGAAATTTCAGAGTACAGAAATTCAGGTTACTTGAAATTGCATTTACACCAAGTTAACTTTGTGCAAATGCAATTTCAACTGCATCACGATCATATATATATGTTACTTGAAATTGTATTAACACTAAGTTATCATGAATAAATGAAGCTTGAAATCATAAATGACACTAGGTTATCAAAAATTTAGTTTAAATAACAATTATTCTTATTAACTCTTTGCATGCTAAGTACCAGTAATTTTTCGTCTGCAACAATTGTTGTCTGTTTCAATTCTTAAAATAACCTTTTTTTCATTTCTTTGCAAAAATATGGTCAAGTTACAAAAAATTGGATCCTGATGAGAAGCCGCATTATGCGTCTCATCTGGATCCAAACTGTTTGCATAGGTAATCACGGTTTCGCCTCTAGCGTGCAAAGAGTTAAAAGTATCACAAATAAGTTAAAATTGCAACTGTGCCGTTTGAATGCGGAAAATAGGAGCACTGACATTTGGAAATGCATGTATTCCAACTGAATGGACTCCACTATTAAACCTTTCTGCTTTGTTTGCTTTTTACATGGTATAGATCTGATTCTACAGTTTTTGTCAAAACAAAAAGGTTTACAGTATAAAAATTCAGCTAATAAATATTCATGATGTCATAATTTCTTACATGAATACCAAACAGTGAAAGGTTAGCACTCTCCCTGCTGTGTATTCATGTAAGAAATGATGACATCATAAATATTTGTTAGCTGAAGTTTTATGACATGTACATGTGATTTTTCATATTGGTAGAAACTGTTGTAGATGTGCTGTTATTTGAGATATACTATAATTTGATAAGCAAACAGAGCAGACCCTGATGGTTTGGCTCATACAATAACCATTTGATCTGGATCTACTCTGGTTGTAAAGGCATGAAAAAGCGTTTGTATGAAGGAAAGGGTTAATTACACAGTCTATTCATTATGAAGTGCATGAACTTGCAAGAAGATTTTGAATGACAAACATTGCAGACCCTGATCAGAGGGCTCCTCTAGGAGCCCTCTGATCTAGGTCTACACTGTTTGCAAATGACAGTACACTTGGTTCCCTTATACGCTGGGTTAATCATATCCATATTTGTATGTTGTGCTTCTACTGGTAAATCAAACATTAGTCCCATTGCTGTATTACCTATCGATAGTCGAACAGATGCATGGAAATAATTTCACACTTTGTCCCACGTAGTTAATGTCCTCGCCAAAAATGGTTGTTTAATTTTTTAAAACTTATGTAGACTTTTCTACAACTGATGTTACAAACCATCAGTCAGCAGCATCATATGGTTTGAATCTTGATGAACAGCCAACTTGCGCTGCAAGATGAAGAGTCAGAGTATTATAGACAACAGTTGCACTCATATACAGTAAAACACCTCTAAACTGGATGTTGAAGTAAGCATAAATATCAGACTTGGAAACAGGTGGCGGCTTAATGCAGGGTGAAAGTCATGCAGAAAGCTCCTAGAGGAGCTTTCTGCATGACTTTCACCCTGCATTAATCAGCCACATGCCTAAATATATCTGAATTCTTCTCAACCAGAATTCCAGTTTAGAGGGGTTTTACTGTACATGTATAGATCCAGTTGTGCATGTATGCCTTATATCTAATAGACAAGCGAGGAGAAAACTGTTTTTTAGATGAACAGTAAATCCTTATTTATCCCAAAACTCATACAAGTTATTGGTCTTTGAGCCTTTCTGCAGCTTAATGTAGGGTGACTCCATGCAGAAAGCTCCTAGGAGCTCCTCTGGGAGCTCTCTGTATGACTTTTGTCCTGTATTAACCCTTTCAATGCTGAATTTTCAAATGGACCATTCCAACATTCAAACAAGTCAAGCTGACTGTGAATATTCAGGGATCGTTTTAAAGAAAAGTGTAACATGACAAACAGTGTAGACCTTGGCGAGAGGGGCCCTCTTATCTGGGACTACACTGTTTGCAAAAGACATTTAGTGACTTGTTTCCTGCACTGAAAGGATTAAGCACCCTCCTGCCTATAAAGTTCTACATTTTTCTGTACTAAAAGTTTCAGATTAACAAGGTTTAATTGTAATGTAGTTCTGCATTGTACTCCATATATCTAATAGACAAGTGAGGATAAAATTGTTTCAGGTGTATTCTACATAGTTGGTAGAATCAAAAAGACATGTGACATGCTTTTTACATGCTCTGCTATCAGCCTACCCTACCATGAGAAATAAACTTTTGAAATTAAGTAGTGGAAAAGTCTATTGGTCAAAAAGGAGGTGTTGTAGAAGAAATGACTGTCTTTGTAGATAAATGAAAAATGTTTCTAGCAATATGTGAAAAACAATCAGGAAAAAGTTGAAATGCTGTTAATGATTATGATCCAAACATGGTATCTAGTTACATGTGTAATGCCACATTTTTAAGCTAACATCTTTTTTAGTCATGAAAAGGACATATAAATCCCATGCCTGTCTCGCTACTATGGTAACAGCTTGCCTTGGTGAATACTTATTTTCCCTTTTCAAGATCAGTAGTACAGTAAAATTCCTCTAAACTGGAATTCTAATAGAGAAGAATTTAGATACCTTTAAGCAGGTGGCTGTCTATTAATGCAGGGTGAAAGTTATGCAGAAAGCTCCTAGAGGAGCTTTCTGCATGACTTTCACCCTGCATTAAGCAGCCACCTGTCTCCAAGACTGAAATTTATACTTTTAAAGGCATGTTTAGAGGAATTTTACTGTACATGTATTCATTAGTGCAGCCAGAGCCTTTCAAGTCTGTGTATGCTTGCAACGAATTTATGATTACTTTTGCAAACAGAAAGGATCCAGATGAGACACAGAGGATCAAAACTGCCTGAAACATAAATAAAAATAATATAAAAGAGATGATAACTTTTAGAATTGCAAAAACAAATACAACAAATTTTGCAAAAGACAATTTATTAGTGTGCAAAAAAACACACACTAAGATTCTTTCTTTTCAGAATCTTGACCAGAGTATCAAACAGTTTTGATCTTGAGTACAGTAGTCTCATCTTGAGTACGGTAGTCTCATCTTGAGTATGGTAGTCTCATCTTGAGTATGATAGTCTCATATTGAGTATGGTTAGTCTCATCTTGAGTACAGTAGTCCCATCTCGAGTAGCGTAGTCTCATCTTGAGTACTGTAGTCCCATATTTAGTAGGGTAGTCTCATCTTGAGTACAGTAGTCCCATCTTGAGTAATGTAGTCTCATCTTGAGTACAATTATAGTCTCATCTTGAGTATGGTAGTCTCATCTTGAGTATGGTAGTGTCATATTGAGTATGGTAGTCTCATCTTGAGTATGATAGTCTCATCTTGAGTATGGTAGTCTCATCTTGAGTAAGATAGTCTCATCTTGAGTGCAGTAGTCCCATCTTGAGTAAGGTAGTCCCATCTTGAGTACAGTAGTCCCATCTTGAGTAAGATAGTCTCATCTTGAGTACAATAGTCCCATCTTGAGTAAGCTAGTCTCATTTTGAGTATGGTAGTCTCATCTTGAGTAAATTAGTCTCATCTTGAGTATGGTAGCCTATCGTTTTTGAGCATGGTAGTCTCATTTTGAGTACGATAGTCTCATCTTGAGTATGGTAGTCTCATCTTGAGTATGGTAGTCTCATCTTGAGTATGGTAGTCTCATCTTGAGTATGGTAGTCTCATCTTGAGTATGGTAGTCTCATTTTGAGTATGACTAGTCTCATCTTGAGTATGGTAGTCTCATTTTTGGGTACAGTAGTCTCATCTTGCGTACAGTAATCTCATCTTGAGTATGGTAGTCTCATCTTCAGGATGGTAATCTCATCTTGAGTACAGTAGTCTCATCCTGAGTACAGTAGTCTCATCTGGGTCCAAACAGCTAGTAAAGATTATTACAAATTGTCCAATAGTAGAGTTTATCTTGTTCATCACTGAATTTCTATAGATAGATTATTCTGTCATTTTATCCATATTTTTCCGAGTATTTCAAAAAGGGTAAAAATTGAAATAAGAATTGAAAGTAGCTAATACTGAAGACACTCGAGAGCAGGTGGTTACTGGATTAATTGGGTTCTACGCTGTTACTATATACAGTGAACACTTAAAGGTGGTGGCTTAATGCAGGATAACAGTAGTACAGAAAACTCCTAAGGAAGAGTTCTGCATTGCTTTCATCCTGCAGAAAGCTACCAACTGCCTTAACCCATTCCTTCATACAAATACATTTTCATGCATCAAACAGAATGGTACCAGATCATGGTGTGCTCTGTTTGCTAATGGAATTTTATAGTTTTGTTTCTTTAGTTTCTAAAATGGCTACAATGTTCCCCCTTACATATTTCATTTTAGCTATTTTGTCCATAAACATTCAGTAGGTATTGAAATTTGGAATGAACATAGAACAGGGATAGGGCTATCCTTCACTCCATCAATATCCATGTCAGAAATAATGACATCATGAATATTAATTAGTTTAAATTTTATAAAAGCATGTAGACATAGGAATATCTGGTTAAAACAGAAACTATGATCAGATCTGTATTATTCCATGAAGCAAACCGAGCAGACCCTGATCCTATGGGAGCCGTCTGATCTGGGTCTACTCAGTTTGCAAAGGCGTAGAAAGGCATATTTATGGAGTACATGTTAGGGTTAATCCTTTCCACCACAGGCTATTTTTAGACCCAACCTCTTTGAATGAATCTACCAAAAAGGAGCATTTACTAGAGAAAAGGAAAATATTAGAATTGTGTAGTTTTGAAACCACTGTGAAAAATTGCTCTATTTAACACAATGGTTTCAAGAAGTGACTTTTACAGAGGCGTAGAAAGGCGTTTTATGGAGGAAAGTGTTAACCCTGTATCAGATAGAAATGCCTTTTCAGGCCTTTGCAATCAAAACAAACCTTGATGAGACGGCTCCGACAGGAACTGTCTGATCTGGGTCTACTCTGTTTGCTAAGGATTGAAAAAGTGTTTTTATGCCCCGTTGAAGATAGTCAGGGGGCATTATGTTTTGCACCTGTCTGTCCATCTGTCTGTCTGTCTGTGTGTCACGCTTGTACATACAGTTGGTTGTCAGTTTTTTCATTGTCAAGCACCACCACGGGGGGCATAGCTGTGTCTTATAGACACAGTTTTCTAGTTTACATGAGTGAAAGGGTTAATGAACTGGCTGCAAAGAGTTATATATGAACATTGTATTATTTTGTTTTTTCTGTTGTCAAATAGATGATGTGCTAATGAAGAAGGCTGCAGTGAGGTACCAAGATGCCATTGTAAGTATATATGTCATGGCTGTAACTCTGTAGTCATTAACCATTTCCCTGTTGAATATTCATGTTAGGAAAAATTATATCATGAATATTTATTAGCTAAATTTTTATAATGGCGTATGTACACATGATTATTTGGTATTGGTAGAAACTGCAGACTCAGATTTATTAGATTTTCATAAACAAATACAGCAGATCCTGATGGAACGGCTCCTTAACCCTTTCCTCCATAAATATGCCTTTCTGTGCTTCTGTAATAGTCACTTTTTGAAACCATTGTGGTAAATAGAGCGTTTGCTCCTAGGGAGCAAATGCTCTATTTACCACAATAGTTTCAATACTACACAATTCTAACATTTTCCTTTTCTCTAGTAATTGCTCCTTTTGGGTAGATTTATTCAAAGAGGTTGGGTCTTTAAATAGCCTATGAGTGGATGGGTTAAGGACCTCTGGGACCTGCTATGTTTGCAAAAGTGTTAGCCTTTATTTCATGAATATTTATTCAAGAATGTATGACTTCATGAGTATTTATTCAATTAATATCTTTAATGGCATATCGAGGGCTTGGTGCAAAACTATTCTAACTCCTTCACAATGGGAAGGAGTTAGAATAGTTTTGCACCAAGCCCTCGATATGCAAAAAGGGAAAAGTTTGCCACATAAAAACATGAAATCAGATCTATAATACTTGGTAAGCAAACATAGCAGACCCAGATAAGACAACTTCCTGGAACCCTCAAATGTCATTAAGCTCATTAATTGTTAGAATATTTGTTTCCCTGCTTTAGGGATATGTAAGATATTGAAAGAGCTGTTATAGAATATTTAAAGCCCTGTCAGAAGGATATTCAAAATGCTACTGTAGGGATATTAGTAATTCTGTTGTAGAGCTGTTGAAGGGACAATTAAACATATAACCCTTTGCTTATTCAGTATTCATGTAAGAAAAAATGACATCAGGAATATTCATTAGCTGAATTTTTATAATGTCGTTTGTAGACAAGATTGGTTTGGTATTGGCAGAAACTGTAGAGTCGGGTCTGCTATGATGTCATTTGCAACCAGGGTCCATGCTTATAAAGCTTTTAGTTGAGTCTGAGTTTCGTTCTCAAGCTTTTGATTGGTCAGATTTGAGTTCTCAAGCTTTTGATTGGTCAGATTTGAGCCAGAGGCTCAAATCTGACCAATCAAAAGCTTGAGAATGTACTCAGACTCAACTAAAAGTTTTATAAGCATGGACCCTGAGCAAACCCTGATCAGACAGCTCCTATAGGAACTGTCTGATCAGGGTCTACTCTGTTTGCAAATGTGTGAAACACTTTTATATGAGGGAAAAGGTTAACAAATGATGATGAACATTTGTTTTATCAGGGAAATAGTCAAGAACTTCTTGTGTCTGGCTCTGATGACTTCACCCTGTTTCTATGGCAACCAGAGAAGGACAACAAGCCAATAGCAAGAATGACTGGTCACCAGCAGCTGATTAATGATGTCAGGTTTTCTCCAGATATGAGACTTATTGCCAGTGCATCATTCGACAAGTCTGTCAAATTATGGGATGGCAGGACAGGAAAGTAAGTTTTAAGAACATTTTTTATCTAGATTTAGATATTTTATGCTAGAATTGACAATTTTATGATCATGCAGTAAGGGTATTTTTACCCAGCCCTTCCATGTCTGAGGAAAAACATGGTTTTCAAATCAACATTCCCTGAAAAATTGTTTGAACAATATTGGTTCCACTAAAGACTGATATTAAAACAGTAGTCAGACTTTCTGTTTTAGTAAAACCATACATATTGAAATGAATTGTGACCCTTTGTAAGTTTAAAATAGGAATAGGGAATTCCATTTCTATGAACACATACGAGTTTCTTATTGTTCCAGATTCATCACAACTTTACGAGGGCATGTGAGCCGAGTGTACCAGCTGTCCTGGTCCGCTGACAGTCGGTTACTGTGTAGTGGCAGCTCCGACTCCACGCTGAAGGTCTGGGACCTGAAAACGAAGAAACTGCTGTTAGACTTGCCAGGGCATGCAGATGAGGTAAGTTAGGTTTAGTTAACCTTTGCAACCAGGGACCCACCTGAACTGTCATTTGCAAACAATGTAGACCCAAATCAGAGGGCTTTTAGAGGAGCCCTTTGATCAGGGTTTGCACTGTTGCCTTCAAAATCCTCTAGCAACTTTCAGTATGAAAGGCTTAACATTGGTAGAGAATAACAAACAGTACAGACCCTGCTTGGAGGGTTTCTCTAGGTGCTTACTGATCTGAGTCTACACTGTTTGCAAATACCAGCATGATTTGCATTTGCTGAGATTTTTTCCATAAGTGAAGACCATAAGAAAGATACTCATTTTTGAAACTATTTTTTTTTTTGGGGGGGGGGGGGGGGGGGGGACTCATAGCTTCCGACAATTCTCTTCCTGACTTGATAAATATTCTATAAAAGGTAAGGTCAAGTGCAATGAACAATCTCAGAATTATGGTGTAGACTGTACTGTAATTTACCAACGTTGACCAAACACTTCGGTCTTCTTCAGGACGATAAATACATGATGACTTTCTTACTGAAGTAGTCATTTTTACTGGCCCCGCGTCCGCGTCACACCTTGGTTAAGGTTTTTGTTCACTTTTTGCCTTTAACCTTTAGAATAAAGCTTTGAAACTTGGAACACTTGTTCACCATCACATGCTTCATCTGTAGGCAAGAGTACATTACTCTGTCAAGCATTTTAACAGAAATTATTGCCTATTTTTCATTAAAGAGTTCAAAGAGATCCTACATCCTGAATACTATTAAAGATATTTTACTGAGACTTTGATTACTTGCTTATATAGTTTCATTGGACACTATTTTAGTCCTCTATCAAGCATTTTTACACTAACTTCTGAGAGTAGTCGAGCGCGCTGTCCTGTGACAGCTCTTGTTAGGTACCTTTTAACATGTGATGTGTATTCAAAAAATTGTAACATTTAACCCTTTTCCTCCTATAAATGTGTTTTCACGCATTTGCAAACAGAGTAGACCCAGATGATGAGATCAGACGACTCCTATAGGAGCCATCTGATCAGGGTCTTCTCTGTTTGCTTCTGGAATTTGAAAGATCGGTTTCTTTAGTTTCTAAAAGGGCTACAATGTTCCACCTTCGATATTTCATTATTATTATACCCCCCCTTTTGAAAAAAATGGGGGTATATTGTTTTGCACATGTCGGTCGGTCGGTCGGTCGGTCGGTCTGTCGGTCGGTTGGTCGGTAGATCGATGGTTTCCGAATGATAACTAATAAACGACTTGGCATAGAATCTTCAAACTTGCTGTGGTGGATGGTCATGACAAGTAGATGACCCCTATTGTTTTTGAGGTCACTAGGTCAAAGGTCAAGGTCACTGACCTAAAATGGAGAAATAGTTTCCGATCAATAACTGCTCAAGGGTTTGGCTTGGGATCTTCAAACTTGCTGTGGTGGTTGGTCATGACCACTAGATGACCCCTATTGTTTTTTAGGTCACTAGGTCAAAGGTCAAGGTCACCATGACCTTAACTGGTTAAATGGTTTACAATTAATAACTGCTCAAGGGTTTAGCTTAGAATCTTCAAACTTGCTGTGGTAGTTGGTCATGACCACTGGATGACCCCTATTGTTTTTGAGGTCACTAGGTCAAAGGTCAAGGTCACCATGACCTTAACTGGTAAAATGGTTTCTGATCAATAACTGCTCAAGGGTTTGGCTTAGGATCTTCAAATTTGCTTAGGTGGTTGGTTATGACAACTAGATGAGCCCTGTTGTTTTTTAGGTCACTAGGTCAAAGTCACCATGACCTTAACTGGTGAAATCGTTTGGGATCAATAACTGCTCAAGGGGTTTGGCTTAGGATCTTCAAATTTGCTGTGGTGGTTGGTCATGGCCATTAGATGACCCCTATTGTTTTTAAGGTCACTAGGTCAAAGGTCAAGGTCATCATGACCTTAACTGGTTAAATGGTTTCCGATCAATAACTGCTCAAGGGTTTGGCTTAGAATCTTCAAACTTGCTGCGGTAGTTGGTCATGACCACTGGATGAACCCTATTGTTTTTGAGGTCACTAGGTCAAAGGTCAAGGTCACCATGACCTTAACTGGTAAAATGGTTTCCAATCAATAAGTGCTCAAGGGTTTGGCTTAGGATCTTCAAATTTGCTTAGGTGGTTGGTCATGACAACTAGATGAGCCCTGTTGTTTTTTAGGTCACTGGGTCAAAGGTCAAGGGCACCATGACCTTAACTGTTGAAATGGTTTGCGATCAATAACCGCTCAAAGGTTTGTCTTAGGATCTTCAAACTTGCTGTGATGTTGGTCATGGCCACTAGATGAGCCCTGTTGTTTTTGAGGTCACTAGGTCAAAGGTCAAGGTCACCATGACCTTAACTGGTTAAATGGTTTGCGATCAATAACTGCTCAAGGGTTTGGCTTAGGATCTTCAAACTTGCTGTTGTGGTTGGTCATGACCACAAGATGACCCCTATAGTTGTTGAGGTCACTATGTCAAAGGTCAAGGTCACCATGACCTTAACTTGTGAAATGTTTTCAGATCAATAAATGATCAGTGGTTTGGCTTAGGATCTTTAAAGTCGCTGTGGTGATTAGTCATGACCACTAGATGACCTCTATAGTTGAGGTCACTAGATCAAAGGTCAGGGGTCTGGTGGGTATACATGTTTTACAAAGATCTCTTGTTATTTTGTCCATGAATATTCGTATTGGAATTTTGACTAAATGTTGAACAGGGAAAGGGTTAAGATGTTAAAATGAGCATGATGTATACAATGTAATGTCATGGAAATGAAAATGTAATAAAAATTCTTAAACGTTTCACAGATGAATATTCATAAAGACTCCACCCATTATGAAAATTAATTCTTGTATGAAGAATATAATAAAAGGAAAAGTGCTACCGTGACAGGAGAGAATGGGATCTGTAACATGTAAACTAACAAAGCATAACCTGATCTAGGGCTGTATTCTTTGCAAAACGGTAAAAAGGTGAATTATCAAGGAAAGGGACAAAACACTTTTATAACCTGTTTAACCCATTCCCTCATATTGATGCCCTTTGACTCCCCAGCAAAAGTAACCTTTTGAAACCATTGTGATAAATAGAGCATTTGCTTCATTGGAGCAAATTCCTATTTATCACACTGGTTTAAAAACTACACAATTCTAAATTTTCAGTTTCACTAGTAAATGCTCCTTTTCTGTAAATTTAATCAAAGAGGTTTGATCAGGAAATTTCGCAAGGCAGAAATTGTAGAATATCTATATTATTTCATAAGCAAACAGAGCAGACCTTGATCAGATGGCTCCTATAGGGGCCGCCTGATCTGGGTCTACTCTGTTTTACATATTTATTGACTAAAGTGTTTTGTTTTGTTTTAGGTCTACACTGTAGACTGGAGTCCTGATGGTCAACGAGTGGTCAGCGGAGGCAAAGACAAAATACTGAAGATGTGAGTGACCATTTCAACATAGAAAGTTGTTTTCGAAATATTTAACTTTGAGTATTTATTTATTCAGCCTTTTAACTCTAGCAGATGGGAGCTTTCTGCATTAACCTGTACCTTCATATAAACAATTTTTCACGCATTTGCAAATAGAGTAGACCCAGATCAGACGGCTCCTATAAGAGCCGTCTGATCAGAGTCTACTCTGTTTGCTGATGAAATTTGATAGATTTGTTTCTTTACTTTCTAAAATTGCTACAGTGTTCCATCTTCCATACTTCATTGTAACTGTTTTGTCCATGAATAGTCAGTAGATACTGAAATTTGGAATAAACATATAACCGGGACAGGGTTAACTTTTGTCCTGCATTAAACTACAACCTACTTTTTTGCACATCCATATTAATTCAATAAACCCTTTCCCAAATAAGCATTTCTTCATAAAATGATTAACATGTAGATGGACATAATAGCTCAGTCAAACCAAAACAGTTAACCATTTACTCCATGAATATTCATGTACGAAATTATGACATCATGAATATTAATTAGATTAATTTTTATAATGTCTTATGAACACGCATCAATTTGGCTCAGGCAGAAACTGTATAATTAAATCTATATTATACTATAAGGAAACAGAGCAATAGGAGCAATCTGATCTGGGCCTACCCTGTTAGCAAAGGCATAGAAAGGCGTATTTATGGAGTAACGAGTTAAGGCCATTGACTTGCCAAAACAGTAACAATATTTGTTCAATACTGTCTACTGACAGTTCTATTTTTTGTCAGATAGACATACCTGTTTACTATATAAATCCTTTACTTGATAGAAATGCTTTTTCATGCCTTGCAAACAGATTAGACCCAGATCAGTTGGCTCCCATAGGAGCCGACTCCTAGAGGAGCTTTCTGCATGACTTTCATCCTGCATTAAGTTGCCACTTGTCTGCAAGACCGATATTTATACTAAATTTAATATCCGGTTTAGAGGGGTGTTACTGTAGATCCAATACTGCAGTTTCTGCCATGAGCAAAACATTCCTTGTACTTAAAGTGTTATAAATGTTTTATTTGTTTCAGATGGAGAAAATGAGAGCATATACCTGAAATGTATGGGATACCTGAAACATGACTATAGCATCTTTCAGTCTAGACTCTTTGAGTCTAGACTGCTCTATGGGATCGATGCTTCCTAGTATAGTCCAAGATGGCAGTATTGAATTATTGCTAGCTGGGCTACTGTAACCATCCGGATTCTACTGTAACCATCAGGATTCTACAGGCATTTGTTTGATGATAACCTATGCAAACTGTTTGGATCCTGATGAGACTCGGATTTATTTGACATCAAACCAGTTGCTGACGTTGTCACATGGACCTCAGCAGCGTCAGAGACTAAATACCTTATTTACCATAAATATTTGGAAACCCAATCTCCCCCAATCAGTTGGTCGGAGACAAATCAACATAAGATCTTCAATATACTAATCTGATTATCATGCAGCGGATCAGTGGTAGAATTGACAGACATTATCGGTAATTAACCCATTCCCTCAAAGGCTATTTTTAGATCCAACCATTTTGAATAAATCTACTGAAAAGGAGCATTAACTAGAGAAAAGGAAAAGTTTAGAATTTTGTAATTTTTTAGCTCTATTTATCACAATGGTTTCATAAAGTGCTTTTACAGAGGCGTAGAAAGGCGTATTTAAGGAGGAAAGGGTTAGCACTTTGAAAGCTGAATATTCAAAGTGTTTAGTTATAAAAGTTCATTCAGTATCGGTATAAAAGGCTGAATACAATTTGCGAGCCAAATTTGAATGACAAGCAGTGCTGATCCTGATCAGAGGGCTCTTGTAGGAGAAACACTGTCCATGCTATGGAACAAGTTTTGACTACACCTTTGCAAACAGAGTAGACCCAGATCAGACAGCTCCTATAGGATGAGAGTCTGCTCTGTTTGCTTCCAATATAATGTAAATCTGATTCTCTAGTTTCTTTCACAATAAATTATTATTTTGTTCATAGTACGTGTACCATTATAAAAATCCAGAGAATTAATATTCATAGTTTTGAAAAAAAAAATGTGCTTATAGATGTGTAACAGACAGCAAGTTTTGCTGACAAAAGATACTTAGTGTAGAAAGGGTTAAACCTTAATTTAATA
This sequence comes from Azorinus chamasolen, assembly GCA_963576725.1. Taxonomy (NCBI): domain Eukaryota; kingdom Metazoa; phylum Mollusca; class Bivalvia; order Cardiida; family Solecurtidae; genus Azorinus; species Azorinus chamasolen. Next base: position 85,879,045 of record OY755240.1, on the reverse strand, counting down.
GAGCTATCTTCTGGCACCTTTGCAAACAGAGTAGATCCAGATCAGACAGCTGCTGTAGGAGCAGTCTGATTGGGTCTACTCTGTTTGCTTTAACCCTTTACTCCATGAATATTCATGTAAGAAATAATAACATTATGAATATTAATTGGATTGTTATAATAGCATATGGATACAGGAATATTTGACCATGGAAGAAATTGTAGAATCATATCTATATTGCATCATAAGCAAACAGAGCAAACCCTGATCAGACAGTTCCTATAGGGCCGTCTGATCTGGGTCTACTCTGTAAAGGCGTAGAAAAGCGTATTTATGGAGGAAAGAGTTAAAAGTAATATATATATGAATCTACAGTTTCTGCCGTTGTCAACAAAACCATGGTTCATGATGCCATTATGAAAACTTGATTAACAAATATTTTCCTACAGTCATGAATAATCACCAGGTAATTGGTGAAACTGCATCAGTTTTGTCAAGGTCTGTTCTGTTTGCTTATTAAGGTATAACCCTTTAGTTTACTACATGAATATTCATGTAAAAAATAATGATGTCATGAATATTAATTAGATTAATTGTTATATTAATACATGGACAAAGGAATTTTGGCCATGGCAGAAACTGTAGAATCATATAATTATTATATCGTAAGCAATCAGAGCTGACCCTGATCAAGAGGCTCCTACAGGAGCCATCTGATCTGGGTCTACTCTGTTTGCAAAGGCATATAAAGTAAATAGATAATATAGATTTGATTCTAAAGTTTCTGCCTGATTTGAAATGTCCTGTGTTTATTTGCTATTATAAAAAATAATAAATGTAATTAATATTAATGATGTCACTATTTCTTACATGAATAGTCAACAGGTAAAGGGTTACGTAAAATTCTTAACCCATTCCCTGTTCTGTATTTGTTCCAAATTTCAATACCTACTGAATATTCATAGACATAGCAGTAATAACAAACTACGGAACGTGGAACATTGTAGCCATTTTAAAAATTAAAGAAACAGATCTATCGAATTCCATTAGCAAACAGAGCAGACCCGGATCAGACGGCTCCTATAGGAGCCGTCTGATCGGGGTCTACTCTATTTGCAAATGTGTGAAAACACATTTGTATGAGGGAAAGGGTTAAATGTTTAAAATTGATTCATGCTCGATCTATGCAAGGTTCTATCAGGCTTGATACACTAACTTTAATAATAATAAAAAAAAAGTCCATCAGACCATTTTACTTAATATTTATTTTTGTCTCCCAATGAATGTTACAATAATATTTATACCCCAGTAAACAATGTTTGATTGACCTTGTTGGTCACACAGTTGGATCAGTCGGGCAGCAGGTTCGTCTGTCCGGATTTGATGTACATGCATGAAAGTAAAATTTACAGATTAACTCTTTTGCATGCTAAGTAGTCTTGTCATCTGCAATATGTTTCAAAACTTTTTATTTTCTTTCTGATTTTTTGTGCAGAAGTTGAGTCTGACTGAAGAACAGTTTAAATATCAGAGTAGGTTCCAAGTTTTATGGGGCCTGGTCTGGATCCAAACTGGTTTCATATGTTATAAATGGCAGGAGAATCTGCCACTAGCATACAAATTGTTAATGCATATGTTATCTTCATTGAAGACACTGGAAATAAAACTAAATATAAAACTGAAAGTGTTTTTTTATTTGTATTTTAACCATGTCATTTTCAGTATTGTACAATTAATCTCCCTGAGCAAACACTCAAAAGAAATGTAATTGTCTGTGTTAAAGATAGGTGGAAGCTTAATGCAGGGGACAAGCAATGCAGAAAGTTTCCACAAGATTTTTTAACATTGCTTTCATTCCACATGAAGAAGTCACATGCTTTGAATCCATTAAATGTCTTTTTAACCCATTACCTGATAGAGAGACTTTTAAAACACATTTTAGGTGGTCAGTTTTCTGTAGAAACATATAGTGAAAACTTCTCCTCGGAAACTGGATGATTCTAAGATTTCGTATTTGGCACATAGCATCATCTTGAGGTCCTCTAGAAAAGTTATATAAATTATGCCCCTTGGATCTAAATTGGCCACGCAACAGGAGTGGTCATTTTTCTAAAGAAACAAACATATAGTGAAATATTGAAAATCTTCTCTTTTGAAAAAGGAAGGTTCTCAGCTTTCATATTTGGCACATAGCATCATGCTCAGGTCCTCTACAAAAGTTGTATAAATTATGCCCCTTGAGTCAAAATTGGCCCCGCCCCAGGGGTGGCCAGTTTTCTATAGAAACATATACGGAAAACTGGAAGGTTCTCAGATTTCATATTTGCCACATAGCATCATCTTGAAGTCCTCTACAAAAGTTCTATGAATTATGCCTCTGGAGTCAAATGAGGCCCCGCCCCAGGGGTGGCCAGTTTTCTATAGAAATATATAGTGAAAACTTTGAAAATCTTCTCTGATTGTCTGGTGAGCGATATCAGTGCCATCATGCTCCTCTTGTTTTAGACCAGGGTTAGTTTCTAACCCTAATGTAACCCCTTGGACTAGGATTTCCAAAGTTCGTGTGTGGACGCACCTTTGGAAGGCATAGCGTCACATACTACTTCGGTTATCTATGACCTTGACCCTGACATTGACCTCAATTTTATGAAAGGTTTTCGAGAAATTTGTCTGGAGAATATCTCCTCAATCACTCTTGCATCTTCTGAAGCACAGTGTCTGTATTACTCTGTGACATTTGCCCTGACCGTGACCTCAATTTAAGTAAATGTCTGTCTACAAATTTTGCCTGGATGATGTCTCCTCAACCTCTTGGGGTATACGTTTCCAAATTTCTTGTGTAAGATGCATCTTAGCAAGGTAGAGTGTCACACTTTGTGACTCTAACCCAGCAGGGAAGAAAGATTAACCACTTTAATATGGATTTCTCATACCACCACCTCCTGTAGTGGAAACAGATTCCTGGGTAAACTAGAATCTAATCCTTAACAATTCTAACATTTTAGTGAATTTGACTGATCATTGAAGTTGAATGTACAAACGGGTTTACTCAGATAAGCAGCCATCGTCAAAATGAATGAAATTATATACATACGCTGTTTATGGACCATTAATAACAAGTTACACAGCATCACACATATACTTGTGACATCAATAAATATTCCCAATTTGTCCATATCTATCTAAAGGGTGATGGCTAGAAATGCTAAGAGCAGTCTCCTGTGGGGGACAATGGATTGCTTGACAATACTTGCTTGTTATACTGTCGTCCTTTTCATTTCTAACGGATAATTCCAGCATTATTAGACAGGATCACTCTAATATTTGCATACATGGACCTAGAACTCTAGATAAATGGCACATTATTTCTCAGTCAAATCCTATCATGTTTTTGTAACATGGTGATAAAGTTGTGACTCGATCCCAGGGCCTTTGGCTTACCATGCCAACACTCTACCGACTGAGCTACCAAACCACACAACTGTTTCACCACAATCTCTACCCAGCTACACACATCCCCTCTACACAAGAATTCATCCCAAATTCTTACTCAAAGAACACTCCACGAGTTTCTTATTACAAATATTTGTGGGTTTGTTTTTTTCCATATAAATAATCCAGTGGGCCACAAAGACTAAGCCTATCAACTGTTTCACCACACTCTCTACCCAGCTACATTTGTACTCACTTGTATTTCCTCACAGTGTTGAGTTTTTCCTTCATATAAACTCATTTGCAAACAGAGTAGAGCCGTCTTGTCAGGGTCTGCTCTTTGTGCTAATGGAATTTGACAGATCTGTTTCTTTAATTTCTGAAAAATGGCTACAATGTTCCACCTTCTATATTTCATTATAACTAGTTTGTCCACGAATAATATGGGTATTAATATTGTAATAAATATAGAATAGGGAAAGGTTTCATTCTAATGAGTACAACAAGATAGGGTTTTGTGAAAAAATAAATGCATCAAAAATATGATAATGTCACCATCAATGGAAAGGGTCATTCTGATATTTGTAAACAGAGTAGACCGTGGTCAGTCGCAGTTTAAAAATGACATCTAACCATTTTATCCACTGTTTCCAGCAGGAATGAATAAAATTCTATCAACTGATTAATAACAAACAATGAAGACCCTGATCAGATATTGTGTTAGAAACATGACATCTGATATTGGTATACACTGTTTGCAATGCCCCGATATTCCCCATGAATTGCAATTATAACCATTTTTAAACGCGTTGTCTATCAAAATTCTAAGGGAAGTAACTCAATATTTAATGCCACGGAGAAAAGTTTGGTTATCTCTCTTCATTCATAATCTACATGCTGCACAGGGTCGTTACTTTTAGTTTTGCGCCTACTTTAGCAAGGTTAAGCTTGGGATCACTTCTCTATTGTCCGTCTCTCTGTCACTATTATTCGTCACGCTTATCTGCCGCGCCTTTTTCTTGTCACGCGTTCAACAAGTGAAACACTCGTTTTCTAAAACAAGTGATTTTTACAATGGCACCTATGGAATTTTCTCGTGACAGGAACTTCAAATCAGCTCTGTATAGTACCATAAGCGAACAGCACAGACCCTGATCAGATAGTCATCTTAAGAGCTGTTTAGTCTTGGTCTATTCTGTTTGCAAAGGCGTGAAGGGGTGTTTCTATGCAATAAAGGGCTAATTTGCAAGACTTTAATAGCCTACAACAATTTATTCAGTTCAAACATATTTTATTTCATTAATTTCACAGTTCAGTAGATCATCATGAATACAAAAAGGATTGGATCGAAAGTAAAACTGCTTATATAGATCCTCTCCTCATACATACTTTCAATACATCGGTGGAAATTTCATGAAATTACATACAGTACTGACAAACAAATATTGAAAACATATTGAGGAAAATAGTATTAAGTGCTTATACACATACAAGTAAGTATTAATGATTGGTATGAGCATTGTATATAATGAGATTGGGCATTAATTCAGCTAGATCTATACGCACTTGATTACACATCATGTTTTCATTTAAAACCATCTTGCTACATAAGACAAAAAATGAAAAATAATATTTAGGTTACAGTACATTTACGGTTTTTTGCATCAAAATTGCTACATTTCAATCTAAAAACAAATGCATATTTATTTAGCATTTCCCTGTTGAATATTCATGTAAAAAAAATGACGCCATACGTATTTATTATCTGAAGTTTTATAATGGCATGTACGCATGAGAGTTTTGGTTACGATAGAGTCCGATTTATTATAATTTCATAAGCACACAGAGCAGACAGATCAAGGTCTATTCTCTTTGCAAGGGCTCAAAAACGTTTATATAAGGGACGGGGCTAAAATAGCTCAAAAATGAGTGACAATACATTTTGCATTTAATTTTATCAGTAACTCCAGAAATGTGCCTTTCTTTGCCTATGCAAACAGAGTAGATCCAGATCAGACGGCTAATCAGGGTCTGCTCTGTTTGTTTTTATTTGACTTTAGCCAATACTTCCTGTGTCAATGTGTCGTTATCAAAATGAATCTAATTAATATTCTTGACGTCATTTCTTTAATAAATACTCATGGAAAAAAGGTTACCGAATTGGAGTAATAATAAATAATGTAACAGCGGTGAGCAGACAACCCCCCCCCCCCCCCCTCCCCGCTCCCTTAATATGCCGAGTAATGAAAACTGGCTTCTCCCATTCTGAATATTAATTAAACAAAAAAATCGTATTTGTTTTTATTACAAACATTGCAGACCCTGATCAAATGACTGCCTTTTATTGGGTCTACACTGTTTGCAAAGGTCTTGCATACCCCCTCCCGCACTTGAAGGGTTAAATTGGCTAATTTTGTTCTATTCTTCTCTCACTAGAAGTGGGAGTTGGAGTTATTTTAAGATGAATATTGGTTCAACGTTTAATGACACTATGTAGAAGGGATTTTATTTATCACGGCAAATTAGCAAATACTGAAATCAGATTTATATTATGGCATAAGTAAACAGAACAGGCCCTGACCAGACGGCACCTGCAGGACCCGTCTGATCTAGGTCTACTCTGTTTGTAAAGTTAAAATGTGTATAAATGTACAGATGAACTTCGGTGTCTCAAACTCAGATAACTCGAACTTCAGGATAACTCGAAGTAAAATTTCGGTCCTTCCAAACTGTGCAATACGGAATTGTTCAAAAATGAACCACTATGTTATCTAGAAACACATGTGACAGAAGTCGAAAGTAATGGTGAGAAATCCTACAGGAACTTTCAGCATTATTTTAGATCTGCATTAGGCTGTGAACTTGAGAAATTGTACCGATTAGAAATCGGATTACGCGAACATCTGTTATCTCGAAGTAATATGTATAGTCCCTTGAACTCCCAGTGATCAGGGGTTAAATTGTGAAGTCTGGAGAATATGTACATGGTATGTAGTTCCAGACTATAAACCTCACCTTTACCTTTTTTACCTTTACCTAACTTGAAGATATTGAAGTTCATCTGTACATATGGACCAAAATATGATTATTTATTATCAGAACCCTGGCTACAACATTCATTCGCTCTAATTGACTAAACATGGATGCTAACCCTGTACCTGATGAATATTCATGTGAGAAATCATGTTGTAAATATTAATTGGCTGATTTTTAGCTCGTCTGTTTTTCGAAGAAAAAACCCGAGCAATTGTCTTAACTCTTGCGTCCGCGTTGTCATCGTCGTCGTTGTCGTTGGTCGTCGTTGTTGTCGTTAGTCGTCGTTGGCAACTACTTCTTTACTATTCATGCAAACCTTGTGAAACTTAACATACTTGTTCACCATCACAAGGGCTACAATCTGACCAAGGGTCATAACTCTGTAAAGTTTCCTCCAAAATTATGCCCCTTTTATGGACTTAGGAAATGAAATTTAAGATGTTTCGACTTAAGATGTTTATAATTTTATTACATTGTATTAAAAAGAAGGGGATTTTGGCATGGACTAATATGTAGAGTCAGATCTATATTATTCCATCAACAAACAGAGCAGGCACTGATCACACGGATACATCTGATCTGGGTCTGATCTGTTTGTAAAGACATTTAAAGGCGTTTAAAACTACATACCGTAGATTCTGTGTTAAGTGGCCATCAAAAAGAGATCTAATTGTGGGTCTCTAAGGCAGGTGGTAGCTTAATGCAGGTCAAAAGTAATGCAGAAATCTCCTATGTGAGCTTTATATATGACTTTTGCTCTGCATTAAGTAACCACCTGCATTTTAACAATTGGTCGCTTAAGACAGGTTCTACTGTATAGAGTAAAGCATTAACCCTTTGTAAACTCCATAGATGCACCTTCTAACGCTTAAACTTTGCAAACAAAGCAGACCCAGATCAGATGGCTCCTATAGAAGTCGTCAAATCAGGTTCTGCTCCGTTTTGCTAATGAGATCATATAAGTACATGTAGGATTCTCCAGTTTTGATTTGTTGTTCATAATTATTATACCACTTATTAATACTAAGCTTATTGGTATTCATACGTATATTATTTCTTGCATAAATATTCATGGAGTGAAGGGTTAGTAAAGAGCTACAGGGCCGTACCCAGAAATTTTTGTCTGGGGGGCCGAGTTGGGGAGGGTACGGGAGGGGTGTCCCCTCCCGGTAGCCGAAATTTTTTTGGTATGCCGCATTGAATGGTGCAATTTCCTGCTATCTGGATCATTCTATCAATATATAATTTTATGTTATAATATAGGAAATCGACTCCTTTTACACCTGGGTTTATGTGCAGAGACATAATACATGATGAATGATCACCAATGTTTCAATGTATGGACTTCGTACAAATCACCCTAACACAAAAGTTGTGATCAAGGCTAAAGTTTTTTGCCATTGACAGACAGACAGACGGACATGTGATCATGCCTTTTTTCCATTGCAGGCGTGATCTTGGCTAAAGGTTTTTGCCATTGACAGACAGACAGACGGACATGTGATCATGCCTTTTTTCCATTGGCAGACGTGATCTTGGTTAAAGTTTTTTGCCATTGACAGACTGACTAAAGACTTTTGCCATTGACAGACAGGCAGGCAGACATATGATTAAAGTTTTGCCTTTGACAAACAGACAGACATTTGATCATGATTTAAAAAAAATGCTATGGACAGACTCGGCATTATTAATCTCAGAACTAACATCTGCTTATGTCTTTATTTAAGGACATGCATGTTGATCTACCAAGATTGGCAAGAACACAATTAAAAGTAATAAAGAAAACATTTTTTTTTGAAAATCATCTCCATTTATTTATCAAAATAAGAAAACATAAGTATATCAGTTGTCTATATAAATGTATTTACTTTTAAAAGAAAATGACCATTCTTTTATTCATTGATCATAATGAAAATCCTTTTGAATTTTCAAAATTAATTGATTTTATGCAATATGGCTAAAAACTATTATTTTCAAGATTGGGTAAAGAAAAAAAAAGATTTTCTGTAAGTATAAATAACTGAAATGTAAATACATAGATTATTTTGGGGGTTTTTTCTGAACATTACCAAATTATATAAAAAAGCAAAATATCCAAGTAAATATACACTCAACTAACCATAGTATCACACTAGTTCTTTCTTCTAAATGTGAAAACAACCCTGATCAAAACTACAAACATTAAATGTAACAGTTTAACACGAGGATCATGATGGCCCTTAATCGCTCACCTGGTTATAACAGAAATATGTATACATGTACAATGAAAAAGATATTCCATTTTTATCTTATTTTACAATAAAAGTTTCAGGGGTTTTTATTTGGCTATATTCCCAATGGCAAAAGGTGTGTTTTTCAACTATTTTTTAGGACAATCTCAATTTACAAAAATTAATTCATACTTTTTTATCATTCGGAATGTTCGGAGTTATTCTTTCATTACTAGTTATTGATCAATACAGTAAAACGTTTATCGGTCGAAGTGCATACTGCTTAGCGTCTTGATATGTCACCCCGTCCCCTCGTTTTGCGACATTGTCTCCACGCTTGAGTAATTTACATGCCACATGTAGTATTTGTGGACAACGTAGCAATTTGCATTTTGTCACGACTGGTTCCTGAACAATTTATTTGCTAAACTCAAGTATAGCAAAAAACCGGAGCCAACTCGTGATTGCGTAATTCGGGTGTTCTCCGCTGGGGATTACCCTGATTGGTCCATACCAAAATAGTCCAAGCGTGTATCACAGCATGACAGCGTGATAAAGGTGGTCTGTCTATGTGTAGAGAACTAACAGATAGTCTCCCACAGGGAGGAAAATATCGGTCACTAAAAAAATTGCCATGGTAAAATTTCAAAACGGTAGGGAAAACTAAAAAGGGCCCATTAATAAAAATGGTATCTTGGCAGCCAGCTGGGGGGGCCCGGGCCCCCGAGCCCCCCACCTGGGTACGTGCCTGCATGTGTTATTCTAACAACTAATCTAATTAATATTCGTGATGTCATTATTCTTTCATTAGCTGCTAGAAGACTAAGAGAATGTTATGTTGTAGCTGAGCCCCATCCACTATACAGAGTGTCCATTAGTCCTAAAGAACTAGGGGACCCAGAGAGGATCATGTTTTATTTGAGCCCATCCACTATCCGGAGTGTCCATTAGTCCTAGAGAACTAGGGGACCCAGAGAGGATCATGTTTTATCTGAGCCCATCTACTATCCGGAGTGTCCATTAGTCATAGAGAACTAGGGGACCCAGAGAGGATCATGTTTTATCTGAGCCCATCCACTATCCGGAGTGTCCATTAGTCCTAAAGAACTAGGGGACCAGAGAGGATCATGTTAGACACAGAGAGGATCATGTTTTATCTGAGCCCATCCACTATCTGGAGTGTCCATTAGCCATAAAGAACTAGGAGACCCAGAGAGGATCATGTTTTATCTGAGCCCATCCACTGTCCGGAGTGTCCATTAGCCCTAAAGAATTAGGAGAACTAGGAGAACTATTCGGTAAATAGCTTATTGTAGCTAATGTTATCTGTTGTACAACCGACTCAAAATAAAGATTCTTGTATCTTGTATTCTTGTAGACCCAGAGAGGATCATGTTTTATCTGAGCCCATCCACTATCCAGAGTGTCCATTAGTCCTAGAGAACTAGGGGACCCAGAGAGGATCATGTTTTATCTGAGCCCATCCACTATCCAGAGTGTCCATTAGTCCTAGAGAACTAGGAGACCAAGAGAGGATCATGTTTTATCTGAGCCCATCCACTATCCAGAGTGTCCATTAGTCCTAGAGAACTAGGGGACCCAGAGAGGATCATGTTTTATCTGAGCCCATCCACTATCCGGAGTGTCCATTAGTCCTAAAGAACTAGGGGACCCAGAGAGGATCATGTTTTATCTGAGCCCATCCACTATCTGGAGTGTCCATTAGTCCTAGAGAACTAGGAGACCCAGAGAGGATCATGTTTTATCTGAGCCCATCCACTGTCCAGAGTGTCCATTAGCCCTAGAGAACTAGGAGACCCAGAGAGGATCATGTTATATCTGAGCCCATCCACTGTCCGGAGTGTCCATTCGTCCTAAAGAACTAGGGGACCCAGAGAGGATCATGTTTTATCTGAGCCCATCCACTGTCCGGAGTGTCCATTAGCCCTAGAGAACTAGGAGACCCAGAGAGGATCATGTTTTATCTGAGCCCACCCACTGTCCGGAGTGTCCATTAGCCCTAAAGAACTAGGAGACCCAGAGAGGATCATGTTTTATCTGAGCCCATCCACTATCCGGAGTGTCCATTAGCCCTAAAGAACTAGGGGACCCAGAGAGGATCATGTTTTATCTGAGCCCATCCACTATCCAGAGTGTCCATTAGTCCTAAAGAACTAGGAGACCCAGAGAGGATCATGTTTTATCTGAGCCCATCCACTTTACAGAGTGTCCATTAGTCCTAAAGAACTAGGGGACCCAGAGAGGGTCATGTTTTATCTGAGCCCATCCACTATCCAGAGTGTCCATTAGTCCTAAAGAACTAGGGGACCCAGAGAGGGTTATGTTGTATCTAAGTCCCATCCATTATCCGAGGTTTCCATTAACCCTACAGAACAAGGACACACAGAAAGGGTTTTTGAGCCCCATCCACTATCCAGAGTGTCCATTGGCCCTAAATGACAAAGTACGGTCATTACCCCTTTACCTTGTGAATATGCATGTAAGAAATGATGACATCATGGATATTCATTTGGTGACTCTTATGCCCCCCCCCCCCAACACACACACCCCTCCCCCTTCCACAAACACACACACACACACACACACGCATATAGCTATAGTCTTGCTCCTGTCTGTAAGTGCGTACCGCAAATCGTGCGTGTCCAACTCCTCATACTCCAACGGGGACTTTATTTCGAACTTTCACAGATGAACGATGCACGTAAAGAATGTTGGATTGTTTTGCTGCGATACATTTTACTAGGGTTATAGGGCTTTGAAACTTTATTCATTGTATAAGATATGGTGAAAAATTCTTATGTGCCCAACTCCTCATACTCCATTGGGAGGAATTATTTTAAACTTTCACAGATGAACAACCTTGATGTGAAGATGATCATAAAGAAGGGAAATTTTGCTCGAGCCATTTTTACTAGAGCTACATGGCTTGGTAAACTCCTCATGCACTATGGTTTTCCAACTCCTAATACACCACGACTGTCTAACTCCTCATACACCATGGCTGTCCGACTCTGCATACACAACGGCTGTCTAACTCCTCATACACTACGACTGTCCAACTCCTCATACACTACGGATGTCCAACTCCTCATACACTACGGTTGTCCAACTCTGCATACACAACGACTGTCTATCTCCTCATACACTACGGTTGTCCAATTCCTCATACACTACGGCTGTCCAACTCCTCATACACTACGGTTGTCTAACTCCTCATACACCACGGTTGTCCAACTCCTCATACACAACGGTTATCCAACTCATACACCACGGTTGTCCAACTCATACATGACGGCTGTCCAACTCATCATAAAAACGGTCTATTGTGAAAATGGCTTTCAAGGAGTTCACTTTTTATTTGCGGTGACCGTTTTTTGGATTTTTTGCCAAAGCTACGCATATTAATAATTTTCTCGTAAAAACGTTTCTAGTTATAATATCACCAGAAGATGTATCTGTGTCCTATGCATGACACAATTCTATTTTCATGATTTCATTACGAATAGGGATTTTTACCGTTGTTAGTCTGATTAATCAGATATGTTTTATTCCTTAAGCAAACAGAGCAGACGCCGATCAGACGGCTCCAGCGAGAATCGTCTGGTCTGGGTCTACTCTGCTTGTAAATGCGTCTCAATTTCGTAAATGGTTAATGTTTCTTTTATTCTGATGAGTAATGGAGAAGGCCCCTACAAAACCGAAAATGGCTTAACCCTTTCTCTGTTCTACGTTTATCCCAAATTTCAATACTTACTGAATATTCGTGGATAAAATAAAATGAAAAGGAACGGTGGGACATTTTAGCCATTTTACAAAGTAAAGAACCATCTTTTAAATTCCATTAGCAAACAGAACAGACCCTGATCTGACGGCTCCTATAGGAGCCGTCTGATCTGGGTCTACTATGTCTGCAAATGCGTGAAATGCGTTTATATGATGGAAAAGGAGTATGCCTGATCCCGCTAAGCGCAACCTTCAAAGCATCCTGGGACCATGCTTATAAAGCTTTTAGTTGAGTCTGAGTTTCGTTCTCAAGCTTTTGATTGGTCAGATTTGAGTTCTCAAGCTTTTGATTGGTCAGATTTGAGCCAAAGGCTCAAATCTGACCAATCAAAAACTTGAGAACGAACTCAGACTCAACTAAACGTTTTATAAGCACGGACCCAGATGAGATGCCGAGTAATTCAGCGCCTCGTCTGGATTCAAGCTGTTTGACACTCGGTCAGTATATTCTGAAAAGTTTTGTTCGAATTGGAAGTAGTCAAAAATGCACGAGATCTATATTTGGGGAAATCTTTTCTTTTGTTTTATAGCAGGGTAAGGGTTATGACCAAGGAGCAGGTGGACATGGTGTTTCTTCTTGCTGACCAGTCATAACCACTTCTTGAACTCATTGTAAGCGTCTTCAAATATATTAAGCTCACCTATTTAGTATTTTACTGTAGTTTTATCTATCTTTCACATTGAGTTTTTATGCACCCCCCCCCCCCCAAAAAAAAGGGCACACACATACCCGCACGCACATACAAACACAGAATAGGCACACACGAACCCCCCCCCCCCCCCCCCACACACACACACCACCACCACCACCACCACTACCACCACTACCAAACCACTACCACTACCACCAAAATGCACGCGGTGGCTTAATGCGGGCCAAAAGTAAAATGGAAACTTCTTTTGACAGCTTTTTGAATTACTTTCTTCCTGCATTAAGCCACCAGCTGTTTTAAGACTAAATAGTAGACTTCTTCTTGATCGTCGCTTCCTCTGTTTAATATTCATGTTAGGAATAATGACATCATGGATATTCGTAAGTTATTTTTCATGAAGGCATGTGTACACAGGTTGTTTTTGCTCAGGCAGAAACTATATTAGAATCAGATCAGCAAACAGAGCAGACCCTGATCAGACGGCTCCTATAGGAGCCGTCTGATCTGGGTCTACTCTGTTTGCAAATGCGTGAACAGACATTTATTTGAAGGAAATTGTAAGACACGTTCTACGGTAGTTTAGTTAAACTTTTGCCTTATGAATATTAATGTAAGAAGGAAATGCATCATGAATATACATTAGCTGACATTTTGTTATTGTATATGAACACAGAAGTTTTATGCTTTGGCAAAAACTATAGAATAAGATCTACAGTAAAACCGCTCTAAACCGGGCGTTCAATTTAGCGTAAATATCGGCCTTGGAGACAAGTGGCAGCTTAATGCTCTGTGAGATTTCTGCATGACTTTCACCCTGCCTTAAGCAGCCACCTGCCTAAACGTAATTCATTTCTTCTCTACTACAATTCCGATTTAGAGGGGTTTTACTGTATATATATAATTCCATAAGCACACAGAGTAGCTCCTACATGAGCCGTCTGATCTGGATCTATTATGTTTGCAAAGGCATGAGAAGGCACTTCTACCAAGTAAAAGGTTACGTTTATTTTGGGATAATTTAGAAGCAAAACTCTTTTGTAAAACCCAGACAAGATCGTGCTACAGAGGATTCGGGTTTATAGAATCAGATTTTTGAACACCCTGTCGGTGAAAATGGCCGAAATTTTATCTCTGGACGGTCTGATTGATGGCCGGTATGCACGAGATTCGGCGGGAGTTATAGATGATGGTGACGAAACTCCATAAATGTTTTAAGATCTGTCGCAACTACGGTGCGAATTCGAGATTCTTTTTGAAATATTTATGAGAATTTTGGAGGAATTTCCTTGACAACCGTGTCGATTTTCGCGTAGTAACCGACAGATAATTCCAGCCGAGAAGTACTGTCGGGACATCAGTGAATCATATTTAGTATACATCCGAGGCAGAAGGCATAGATTTCAATCTTCTCTAGAAGAAATTCGCCAATGCATACAAAAGTTAGTTCTGTTGGTTGTTTCACCCACTTAACCCTTTCCCTCATATAAACGTGTTTTCGCGCATCTGCAAACAGAGCAGACCCAGATCAGACGGCTCCTAGAGGAGCCGTCTGATCAGGGTCTACTCTGTTTGCTAATAGAATTTCAAAGATCTGTATCTTTACTTTCTAAAATGGCTACAATGGTCCACCTTCCATATTTCATAATAACATTTTTGTCCATGAATATTCAGTAGGTATTGAAATTTGTTATAAACATAGAACAGGGAAAGGGTTAAGCATTTGCCTCATAAATGTTCTAAACAAAAAGTTATTCGTATCATCGTACATAGTCAATGTTCATGTAATAGATTATGACTTTATGTGATTTTTTTTATGTTGGTTTATTAACCCTTTAAAATACACCATGAATATTGATGTGAGAAATAATGACGTCATGAATACTAATTAGTTTATTTTTTATAATGGCACATTGACAGAGAAATCGCTGACGATGGCAGAAACTGTACAACTATATCTATGTTATAGCATAAGCAAACAGAACAGACCCTGGGTCTACTCTGTTTGCAAAGGCACAGAAAGGCATATACATGGAGTAAAGGGACAATTTGATCATGTAAGAAACTGTAAAATCATATTTTTGAATTTCCATAATTTTAGTTGTACATGTACATGTATAATTATATTGTTTCATAAACAAATAGGGCAGACCCGAATTCACCTGTACAGGAAAACCTCTCTAAACTGGACCTTAAGTAAATAATTAAGAAAAACCCTCTAAAACGGACTTTTTAGATTTTTAGGCAGGTGAACTTAATGCTGAGTGAAAGTCACGCAAAAGGGTCCTTTGGAGCTTCCAGTATGTCTTTCTTTCGGCAATAAGCTGCCATTTGTCTTATCCCATTCGTTCCTATTGACTCCCGTTGACACATTCCCTCCTATTAACGCCGTTTGACACCTCTGTAAAAGTCATTTTCTGAAACAAGTGTGATAAATAGAGCAGTTGCTCAAGATGAGTCTGCGTGACTTTCTAAAAATAGTCTAGGAGGGAAGGAGTCAAAGATCAAAAAGTCCGATTTGGAGAGTTTTTACAACACATCCGTTGAGGGCTGAAACGTATCTCTATCGCGACTAGTCTATGATTATCATTATTATTATTACATGTGGACACACCGAGTGACGCGTCGTCTTATCTGGATCCAAACTGTTCAATGTTGTCAGTGTGTTTTTAAAGTAAAATTAAACAATGAAAACTTGCGTACGACAAAAAATGCAGACTCTCGATTCTTAATTGTCGTGTTAGGTCCTGTTTTGCAATAATTGAAATAAAAGTTCCGAATTTATTACAACAGTAAATCCCCTCTAAAATGAACGTTGAATAATGAAGAATTATTTCGTTTAGTGCATGGTAAAAGTCATACAGAAAGCTCCTTTTGAATGTTTTCTGCATAGATTTCACCCTGCATTAAGCTGTCAATTGTTACAAGAAAACCCCGACATCGATACTAATTTGAAATTCTAGTTTATAGAAATTTAACAGCCTGGGTCTAGGTGAAACGGCGTCTCATCTGGATCCAGTCCGTTTGCAAATGCAGTAGCAGATTTTCTCGTAGCATACATTTGTAGTAATTGTTATCCCTTCCCTTCATATAAACGTGTTTTCACGCATTTGCAAACATGCAGAGTAGACCCAGATCCTATAGGAGCCGTCTGATCAGGGTCTGCTCTGTTTGCTGTGGAATTTGAAAATTCTGTGCCTTTACTTTCTAAAATGGCTACAATGTTCCACCTTCGATATCTTATTATAACTATTTTCCCATGAATATTTAGTAGGTACGTGTATTGAAATTTGGAATAAACGTAGAACAGGGAAAGGGTTAAGCCACAAAATAATTATATTACATAGGAGAATTCATACTGTGCGTGGCAAAAGAATAATTTCAACTAAGATAACAAAAAATTCGTAAATGGTGTTATAAATGGAAGAGTTCTTTTCCTCCGTTTCAGAAATTATTCCCCATACTGCGAAACGCGTCCTGATTTACGTTTGCAAATAGCTTGGGATCATTGTGAAATGCCGAGTAACTCTGTATTGCATCAAGTCCCAAGCTGTTTGACACTCGATAAGTTGTGTCTAAAATGCTGAACGAATGAGATGTATTTAAGACTGCAGCATATTTAAATTTAACCAGACTTTAGTCAGGAGGATAAGGCTAAGACATTCACCGTGTCTTGCTGTACCCTTTCCACCATATAAACGCCTTTTCGCGCATAAATTTGCAAACAGAGTAGATTCTGATCAGATGGCTCCTATAGGAGCCATCTGATCAGGATCTGTTCTGTTTGCTTATAAAATTATAATAGATCTTATTCTACACTGTCTATCAATACCTAATAAAACTGTGTTCATAAATCATTTCAAAAGTTCAGTAAATAAATATTCATGATGTCATTGCTTAATTGAATATTAAACAGTTAAAGGGTTAAGCTATCCAAATTATCATCAGGCCCGAGGGTCAAAGTTTACGTCTGGTTCTCAAGCATCTGACTGAATAGTCAGATTTTGAGTTGAACTCAAGATCTGACCAACTGGGTGTTTTATAACGAAACAATGTTTCATTATCATGTGCATAACTGAGTTTGTATCACGTTTGGTAAGTTCATTTATTTGTGCTATCGGCCCTTATCCTACAATGCGCATCTAGTCCTGCGTTTGCAATCAGATTGGATCCAGACGTGTCTCATCAGGATCCAAACTGTTTGATACTCGTTCAATAGCTTTTGGATAGACTATTATTAGACCCAGCATCTTTGAATAAATCTACCGGAAAGGAGCATTTATTAAAGAAAAGGATTTTTTTAGAATTATGTAGTTTTGCAACCATTGTGATAAATAGAGCATTAAAATTTTGTTCCTATGGTTTCAAAACACGACTTTAAAGAGGCGTTAAAATGCGTCAGTATGAAGGAATGGGTTAAACGACTAGGGGGTGGCGGTGGGGGTGGGGGAAGTAAAACCTACCACAGATTGGTGTTTAATCAAACGTCATTTTTTATAATAGGTATGTATTTAGACATATAGTTTGTACAGTAAAATAATGTTCAGTAACAAACAGTTTGTATCCTGATGAGACGCCGGGTTACTCGGCGTCTCATCTGGATCCGAACTGTTTGCATAAGTAATCACAGATGAGATATTGGCAGTTTTTAATCCTTTACCTGGTAGAGACTTCTGTTTACGCCTTTGCAAACAGAGAAGACCTAGATCAACAGTGGCCTGTATGATCCGGCTGATCAGAGTCTGCTCCATTTGCTTATGAAATAATATAGATCTGACTCAGTTTCTAACGTGGTTGAAACTTCCCTTGTTCCTGTGCAATTACATGTATGAAGATTCAGCTAATTAATATTCATATTTACATTAATTCTGACATGAATATTCATGAAGAAAAGGATTAAGAAGCAAATAATCACAAATCAATATAGCGATTATGTGTACATGTACATTAATTTTAATGAGAGTGATTTTTTACCAGTGTTTAAATTCAGACTCCGTATTAAAAATAATCATAGACAAGCAATTATAGTGGTTCCTACATTCTACTGTTCTGAAATGAAATTCATGTCCGTTTAACACTTTCCCTGTTGAATATTCATGTAAGGAATAATGACATCATTAATCTTTATTATCTGGAGTTTTATAATATGGCACATGTACACAGGAGTTTGTGGTACAGTAAAACCTCTCTATAACGGCCACTAAATTACATCAAGTAGTTTGTGTTAAAGGCAGATGGCAGCTTAAAGCAAGGTGAAAGTAAAACACAACGCTCCTATAGGGACGTTCTGTTTTACTTTCACATTGTTTTAAGCAGCCACCTGCCCTAAATACCAACCAATTTACACAATTCAATGGCCGTTATAGAGAGGTGTTACTGGTTTGGTAGAAACGGTAGAGTGACCCGACCCAATTTCCTCTAATATGGAAATAAAATATGTTTAAACTAACGGTAGAGTTAGGTCTATTACAATTTCTTAAGCAAACAGAGTAGAACCAGATTAGACGGCTCCTACAGGAGCCGTCTCATCTGGTTCTACTCTGTTTGTAAAGGTGTGAAAATTCGTTTATATGAGGGAAAGGGTTAACTTTTTCGTTGCCAATGGTCAGTCTGTGATCACGTTTGCGAACAGTTTTGATCCAGGTGAGACGCCGAAAAACTCGGCATCTAATCAATGTCCAAACTGTTTGGTGCTGTGATTATGTTTCTTGAAAACTAAAAAGCAGAACATCAAAATATTAAGCTTGAAGCAGACGACAACAATAGCAGACGGGATTTTTTAGAAACGAACGAGAACGTCATGTATTACCATAAAACTTATTTCATCGGGGTTGTTTTTCTACTTCTTCGTCTTTCTTTTTTTCTATAAGTGCTGAACTATTTGGATCCAGCTTGGTACAGAGTTGAGCGACATGCAATTTGGATCCAAACTAGTGTTTCAAACTTGATAGTGCCAGTTCGCCAATAGGGTGAACATATTAATTCTTTTCGCGAGATAAGTTAACCACCTCTAAACTGAACGTTGAAATTAGTATTTGTGCCCGTCTTTCAGGCAGGTGGACGCGTAATACAGGTTGAAAGTCTTCCGTCCTGCATTAATCTGCAACTTGTCTATAAACCTAACTTATTCTTTATTAACCCTTCGCTTGCTGAATTTTAAAATACATTTCTCCTTCTTTACCCATGCCCTGTTGTATAATTACACATATCTTCACTGTGTACAAGTATTTCGCTGTGCAATCACTGCTGTGGAGTGCACTGGTTGCACAATCAACTTGTAAATAGTGCAGACCCTGATGAGACAGCTCCTGGTCTTCACTATTTACAGGTGTAGGTATATTGACGTGAATAGCAAGCGAAGGGTTAAAATCCCGGTTTATACGTTTTTACTATACAACTTCATGATCTTATTGAAGACATCGTGTGCAAACAGTTTGGATTCTGATGAGACGACGAGTGACCCCACTTATTTGACCCCTATCTTTGCGATCACGGCTTGACCGTCATTTACAACAGCTTGGATCCAAATAAGACACCGAGTAACTGGACGTCTGATCAGGATCCAGGGCATTCGACGCTCAGACTATAGTTTCTCAGAGGCTTAGTCAAATTAAAAGTAAATTAACCCTTCCCTCATGTAAACGCTTTTCATGCATTTGCAAGAAGATCAGTCTGATTCATTTGATTGATCTGTCAGTTTGTGCCATGGCCACAACTCTGTTCATTGTCCATTTTTAAACTTAAGTAAATGAATATTCATGAAGTCATTAATTCTTGTATAAATATTCATAAGTTAAAATGTTCAAGTATTTTAAAAATTGGAATAACAGTTTTGCGCTAATATTTCACACTTATTATTTCATTGAATTGTGATGTCCGCTATCTTCAGTTGCATAGTTACTCATAGTGCACAACGTATGTCAAACAGCCTGTATCCAGTGTCCAAGGTTATAAAACTGGTCTGAGTCTGAGATCATTCTCAAGTATCTGATTGGTCAGATACTGAGCAAGGCGTATTTATGGAGAAAAGGGTTAATTAAATGGTCATGCTGTTGTTGTTGTAGTTTGCGTTTTATTTCAAAAGATACTAGTACTATGCAACTGATATTGTGAAATTATGTAAACGTTATATATATGAATGGATATCACTATCACTCATGTCCCATTCTCGCACTACTCGTGTTCTTTTTCACATTTGTACGTATTACAGTGTCAAAATAACACCATGTTTGTCAGTATTAAGTTTCCTGTTATGAATTGTCATTAACATATACCCGCATGTTATTAGTGTCACGCGCTCACGCGAGAAACAAATACACTAAACAGTCATAAAAAATGTCTATTGGCTTTAACCCTTTACATCATGTATACGCCATTAACGCCTTTGCAAATAGAGTAGACTCAGATCCTACAGGAACCAACTGATCAGGGTCTGTTCTGTTTCTTATGAAATGATATAGGTCTGATTCAGCAGTGTCTCCCATGGCTCAGAATTCCCGTGTTCATAATTCTGTTATACAACTTCAGTTAATTAATATCCATAATCATCATTTCTTATGTAAGTAATATAATACAGTAACACGTGTCTTAACCCTTTACCTCATAGGCTATTTTTAGACACAACATGTTTTAATATGTCTATCAAAAAGGAGCATTAACTAGAGGAAAGATTTTTTTTTTAGAATTGTATAGTGTTGAAACCATTATGATAAATAGAGCATTTGCTCCTATAGGAGCAAATGCTCTATTTATCACAATGGTTCCAACAGGTGACTTTTACAGAGGCGCAGAAAGGCGTATTTATGGAGGAAAGGTTTAAGCGGCCATCAAAAAGAGGTGTAATTATGGACCTGGATCTGGATATGCACTGTTCGCAAAGTCGTTCAAATGCTAGTAAAGTGTCGACGCTGTACATTATCGTATAAAACTTAAAAGCAGGTGGGTGCTTAATGCAGAACGAAAGACATGCAGAAATCTCCTGTAGGAGCTTTCTGCATACTTTTCATCCTGCGTTAAACAACCACCTGCCTCTACTAACCAGAATAAGACCTCTTTTTTGTGGTCGCATTAGAGGGGTTTTACTATATGTATGTACGTTCCTCGGCAAACTTGATGACGTCAGCCGTTCTCTGATGGACTTGTTAAGTGTCAATTTGAGCTCATTTTGATTTTGTACTCGATAGAAGAGGGTTTGGTTACTAGTAGCACCAGCAATCGGTGTTTGAACTCTTATTCGACTGTCCGTGACTTCACTCGCATGTGCAAATAGCTTGGAACCAGATGAGACGCCGAGTAACTCGGCGTCTCATCAGGATCCAAGCTGTTTGACTCTCGGTCAATATCTTCTCAAATGCTTTATCGAATCGAAAGTAATAAAAACAACACCGGATCCAAATTTGAGCAGACGTTGTTTTTTCATAACAGAAAAAGAGTTAACGCAGGTCTAGTTATCATTAGAATGAAGTCTCGTGTTAAATGGCCACGTGCGGTGAGACAGAGACAGTGTTCTGGCACGTGAATGTGAGAAACGCCCGTCAAATTTTACAACCACTTTCTCGGAATTGCGGATTTCCAATAATACATGTAGGCTACTCAACGTAAAACGAGAAATGTGTTGTAGGGTTACAACACCCACAGTGTCACCTACAAAACCTCAAAATACGTGATAGGAAACGCCCTTGATCTTTAGCAAATTGATGTTTTGTTATTTGCTGATAATATCCACCCGCTGTAACTTTGTAGTACACGTACTTTAAATAATATCATGGATATTAATTAGATGCTTCTTTATAATTGTTTATGAAAACATGGCACACACTGTAGAATCAGATCTATTTCGCTGCATAAGCAAACAGTGTTGACCCTGGTCATATAGGAGCCGTCTGATCCGGATCTACTCTGCATCTCTATAAGGCACATGGTTATACATGTATATAGTCTATTATCCATCTTTCTACAGAACAATGAAATAAGGTTTCTCTACAATGAATAAAAGGTTAAAAAAGCGTTCAATAAAAAAGGTCTAATTATGGGTATTAAGGCAGGTGGTTGCTTAATGCAGGTCAGAAGTAATGCAGAAAGCTCCTATTGGAGCTTTCTGCATTACTTTTGCCATGCATTAAGCGACCACATTCTTTGTAAGATGCCTATATTCAATAAACGAATAACCGCTTAAGACAGTTTTATATTAATAAGAAATGATGAACGCGACCAGGCGTGGAACTAGTTGACATCTCACCTGGATCTAAATTGTTTGCATTTAACGAATCAAGATCGCCCGTGATTTGCTATTAAAGCTGGTCTGTAAACGGCAACGAACACAGCAGAATTAAAATACATGTATTTAACATGATGTTCGATAAGAAACTTTCGCAAAAACCATTTTCTACTTTATTTGTCAAAAAAATGCATTTTTATGTAGATAATGCAAGAACAGTGTCAAGCAGTTTGGATCCTGATGAGACATCGGGTAACTTTCATCGCGCTCCAGTTTGCAAATATTTTAGAGCGAACTTTCCTTCAATTTGGGCCCATTCTTATAAAACTTTTAGTTGAGTCTGAGTTCGTTCTCAAGTTTTTGATTGGTCAGATTTGCGCCTTTGGCTCAAATCTGAACAATCAAAAGCTTGAGAACTCAAATCTGACCAATCAAAAGCTTGAGAACGAACTCAGACTCAACTAAAAAGTTTTATAAGCATGGAACTTGTTCTCTAAAACGTAAGTGGTGTTTCAAACAGTTTAGATCATGATTGGATGCCGAGTTACGCGGCGTCTCATCTGGATCCAAACTTTTGGCAAAACCGTAACATATTCGCCCATTCAGCAAGTCCCGTGAGTCGCTTACCTGCGACATTTCGGCGGTAAAAGATAACTTTTGTCCTTTTGGAGTAATATTTTAGATCTAGGTTCGGAGTTTTTTTCAATGAAACATTGCGTTAATGTTTAATTCCTTTGACAAACGCGGCCCTGCAAGCATTACTATGAATGACTTTGGAACGATAGAGTTATGACCCTTTGTTTATAAAAATATCACAAAATATAATTTCTTCTTGTTCATCCGCTACCATATTTCATAAACAGTTTGGAGGTTTTCGATAAAACTTGGTGTAAGCGTCCACTGCTATAGGTTGGCGTCATCCGTCCGTGCTTCCTATTGCCCCGTGTGTCCGTGCGTCCTATTGCCCCGTGTGTCCGTGCGTCCTATTGCCCCGTGTGTCCGTGTGTCTTTCTTTCCGTCCGTCTGGAGTCGTATCTCAGAAGTGGTATGGAGTTTTTCTATGAAACTGTGTAAACATTGAGTAAACTAAAATTTTAACAGTCATTACCATACTTGTATTTCAATAATTCATTCAAATACCGAGACCAGGGTGTGTTTTTGGCGGGGATAACAGTTCAGCAAAATGTGCTCGTACACTCTTGTTTGATTACTACGTGTGTTTGGTCAAGGGGAATAAACTCATCATGCATATTAGCAGATTAATGTCCCTTTTGAAACCTTGGAGGTTGCGCTCGCTAGTACAATAAAACCCCTTAACCCTTTCCCTCATATAAACGTGTTTTCACGCATTTGCAAACAGAGTAGACCCAGATCAGACGGCTCATAGAGGAGCCGTCTGATCAGGGCCTACTCTGTTTGCTAATAGAATTTGATAGATCTGTTCCTTTACTTCCTAAAATGTCTACAATGCTCCACCCTCCAGATTTCTTTATAACTATTTTGTTAATGAATATTCAGTAGGTATTGAAATTTGGCCTAAATACAGAACAGGGAACCAGGGTTAACCGGACGTTAGAATTGGTACCAATACCGGTCTTTCAGACAAATGGCAAATTAATGAAGGATGAAATTCACGCAGAAAACTCCTTTAAGGATTTTCTGCTTGGCTTTCACCCTGTATTAAGCAGTCACTGCCTGAAAGACTTGCTTTTTTCTTTATTAAAATTCTGGTTTAGAGGGGGTTTGTTGTACTCTGTTGCTGGTATTGTTGTAGATGACGATGGTAAGATGATGATGATGATGATTATGATGATGATGATGATGATGATGATGATGAGTTGCTGGTATTGTTGTTGATGACGATGGAAATATTATGATGATGATTATGAGTTTTGTTGTTATTTGTGGTGGTGATGCTCCTGCAACAACCACCAACCAATCTTCACATAGCCTGGTACATATGGCGGCACATGTGACTGAGGAGATGACCTTTGGTTCAAATTAACAGCGTAAGCCATTTGTTTCACCCGCTTCTA
This sequence comes from Azorinus chamasolen, assembly GCA_963576725.1. Taxonomy (NCBI): domain Eukaryota; kingdom Metazoa; phylum Mollusca; class Bivalvia; order Cardiida; family Solecurtidae; genus Azorinus; species Azorinus chamasolen. Next base: position 85,854,681 of record OY755240.1, on the reverse strand, counting down.
ATGCGTATTGGCCATTTTGTATTACTTTTACCAATTACTGAAAAATAATCATGTTTAACTGTCTCGTCCCCTCAGGACCACCCAGCTGAAATGAACATGTCACTTAACTGCCTTCATGCAATTTTGACAAATGTAGAATACTCTCTAAATCGGCCTTTGAATTAACACTTTCCTTCATAAAAACGCATTTTCACGCATAAATTTGCAAACAGGGTAGACCCAGATCAGACGGCATCTGATCAGGATCTGCTCTGTTTGATAAAGGAATTTGATAGATCTGTTTCTTTACTTTCTAAAACTGCTACAATGTTCCACCTTCCATATTTCATTATAACTATTTTGTCCATGAATATTCACTAGGTATCGAAATTTTGAATAAATACAGAACAGGGAAAATGTTATAATTTTCGACAGGTGGTTGCTTAATGCAGGGTGAAAGTCGCACATAAAGCTCCTTGGGAGCTGCCACTTGTCCTATAGACCGATATTGATACGTTTTTGTTGCTGTTCAGAGAGGTTAGATTACACTTATAAATCTGAGTGTTTGGTTTAGAAAAGTTATACTATAATTATTTGTGTGTTTGAGAATCCCCTAACCAAGGTTTTAACCCCTAGTGGTAATTTTACCACTGACCGATCCAATACAAGGCGGTACTCCTGTCTTCATCATGCTTTTGTGTTTGTATCGTGCATCTTTAATAAATACGTTTGTACATGTACAATATTGAGTGTATGTGTGGCGTATGTGTGTATGAGTTCTCTTCAATTGTTGTGACTCGGTGGTTTAGCAATTCCTTTATGTTCAACATCCTCAATTGGCGCTACGTGACCTTTTCAGTGTCGCATTGTCCTAGACCCAGCCCAGCCGATATACTTTTCAAGTGTTGTGACGTTATGTCTTATCACACTCTTGTGTAATTTATGGCGTCACATTTTGTTTTTGTTATTAACCCTTTCACCGTCAGTGTCGCATAAATGCACCACAACAAATAGTGCAGTCCCAGATCAGACGCCGCCTTTTCAATGCGTCGTCTGATCAGGGACTTCACGTTTTGTCTCAGTCTCTATTTCTATATATGTGCTTTATTCCTTTGAAATTTGCATTTATTTATCTCATTTCCTTATTGTACCGAGTTTTTAACAAAATTTGGATTTCAGACGACAATTAGAAATTTGGCGCCGAAAGGGTTAATTAGTTTGAGTTTTGGTTTAACGGCGCAGCTAATATGTTGTCTGTGTTTAGTATGCTTGGAACAGTTATATGTGTATGTGTATGGTATATGTGTATAGTTGCTTTTCATTTGCTGTGAATTGGTACTGGTAGAGTTCCTTCATGTTCAACATCCCATGGCCCTGTGTGACCTTTTCAGTGTCGCAGAGCTCTAAAGTCTTAACTGTCCTATTTAGTGTCGCAGTGCCCAAAGACCCAGACCAACGACATTTACTTTTCAGTAAGGCGTTTTGTGACGTTATGTCATCATACTCTTGCGAAAGTTGTGGCGTCATGTTTTGTCTTTTGTTTCGATGAGTTTGGTTTTACGGCATTTAGGGCTACGAATTTGTTATCGGTGTGGAACAGACAAATGTCGTGTGTGCATTTCATTTGTGCTTCTGGTGTTGCTGTGCACGTTCGTACGTTATGTCTAAATGTCCTGCCTAACTTATGTTCTATATTAGAGAGGTTATACTTCACTTATTTCAGTGTTCGGTTTAGAGAGATTTTTCTGCGTTTATTTTTACTCTTCGGTTTAGAGAGGTTATACTGCGCTTATTTTGAACGTTTGGTTTAGCAAGTGTGTACTGCGTTTGTATTGAGTATTTGAATTAGAGAGTGTATACTGCGCTCGTTTTGAACATTTGAAGTAAAGAGTGTATACTGCGCTTATTTTGAGTATTTGGCTTCGAGAATGTATGTTGTGTATATTTTGAGTGTTTGGTTTAGAGAGTGTATATTGCGTATATTTTGAGTGTTTGGTTTAGAGAATGTATATTGTGTTTCTTTTGAGTGTTTGGCTTAGAGAGTGTATATTGCATTTTTAGAGAATTTATACTGCGTTTAATTTGAGTGTTTGGGTTCTGAGAGTGTATATTGCGTTTATTTTGGGTATTTGGCTTAGAGAGTGTATATTGCGTATATTTTTAGTGTTTGGTTTAGAGAGTGTATATTGCGTTTATTTTGAGTGTTTGGTTCTGAGAATGTGTATTGTGTTTATTTTGAGTATTTGGTTCTGAAAGTGTATATTGCGTATATTTTGAGTGTTTGGTTTAGAGGGCGTATACTGTGTTTTGTTTCGAGAATTTAAACAGCGTTTATTTTGAGTGCTTGGTTTAGATAGAGAGTGCTAACTGCGTTTATTTTGAGTGTTTGGTTTAGAGAGTGTGTATTGCGTTTATTTTGAGTGTTTGGTTTAGAGAGTGCTAACTGTGTTTATTTTAAGTGTTTGGTTTGGAGAGGTTTTACTGAACTTCATTGACCTTTACCATGTTATAGGTATCTATGTGATATTGTTTCCAAAATGTTGGATCCATATGCGACACTGGTTTACCTGCATGGCGACCATCAAGATCATGTTTGATACTCTGATTGCGTTTGCAAATAAAGTAGATATAAATCTGACGGCTGTTGATCTTGGTTTACTCTGTTTGCTTATGAAATAAAATTTATCTGATTCTACTGTTGTGGTCATGGCCAAACATTTCCGTATTCACATATCGCTATAAAAACATAATTTTATTAACACATTACCCCCTAGTGACGCATTTTTGCGCCTCTATAAAATTCACATTGTGAAACCATTGTGATAAATAAAGTATTTGCTCCTATAGGAGCAAATGCTCTATTTATCACAATGGTTTCAAACTACAAAATTCTAAAAGTTTCCTTTTCTTTAGTTAATGCTCCTTTTCGGAAGATTAATTCAAAAAGGTTGAATCTAAAAATAGCCTAGGAGAGAATGAGTTAATATTGTTTATGTCATTATTTCTTACATGAATAATCACAATAAATGGGTAAAAAATGAAATCAACTGAAACATTCTATTTGAACATTAGTGTGGATGATATTTAATGACGGCGAAATTTCTCTAGGGACAGTCAAAGTTTTTAGTGAGAAAGTATGTCGCTGGTCATATTGAAACGAAATCTAAGCTATACGTCATGTCATCTCCAACTACTTGTGTGGGTTTTTTGGGTTATTTACATTCAAATAAAACGTTTGTGATATACATATTTTTGATAACACGGTATATATAATATGCTTTAGGATGCATGCGAGTAGGTCTATACAGACGGATTGTGTGCTTTGGACATATCGTCCCCCAGTATATTAGCAAGGCCATAATTTAGATTTTAAAATATTTCGCCGTCACATACTAGTATTGTCGTCAGTAAATTGATACTGAATTAATTGTTACTTTTTCCCCTTTTTATTTCCGCCTTTTTAAATATGGCGACCAGGTTAGACGTGTTTTTCGCATAGTGATACAAATAGATCAAAACAAAGTGTTTAAATGCAATGCAAAAGTTATTTATGAAGTAAAATGGTTCAAAACTAACAGTTAAAGTGTGTGGGCTTATCTGAAAGTGAAAATGGCGAGAAATAATGAATTTGGACTTGTAAATGGGAATAGATTTGGAATTTTGGAAGAGCGGGAAAACGGTGAGTTGAAAACAATGGAATCTACAGACATTTCTCGACAAGATTTTGTACAAAGTTCATTAGACAACAAAATGATTCTCATGTTTGATGAGCTAAGATTCATCAGAAATGAACAGGTCAGCTGCAGTCGTAGCATAGTGCAATTTCAACAGACAATGGGCAACATGAATGCCAGAATATCTCAAGTGGCAAACATTCAAAATCAGCAAACTGAATTCATGAAAATTCTGGCATATAAATCGATAGATGTAGAGGCAAGATCAAGGAGGAATAATCTTATATTTAGAGGGTTTACAGAGAATGTTGGTGAGAACTGTTTCGTGCTGATAAGAGACTTTTTAGAGAATCACCTTGACATTGACCCAGATCAGATATATCTAGCTCGGGCACATAGGTTAGGACAGCCAGGTCAACGAAATCAGCGAAATCAAAGAAAAAGGCCTATAATTGTTAATTTTAGAGACTTCTGTGATACTGAGAAAATAATGAGTAGAGTTACAATGCTGAGAAATACGCCATTTTCTGTTGACCTTGACCACCCGCGCGAAATACAGGAGGCTCGAACCAGATTGTGGCCGCATTATAAGCAACTCAAGGGTCATTCACCACGATCAAAGGTACAAATAGTATACCCTGCAAAACTTATTCAAGACGGGATACTTGTGCGCGATGAACTTCCTGAGTGGAGCAAGTATACACGGACGAGCAGGTTGCCCCCAGTATACCAGGTCGGTCATGGACGTGGACACCAGGGACAGCGGCCCCAGCAACCACCGACATACATCCAGACTGTCACTCAACCAACATACATCCAGAATGTCACTCAACCAACAAGCACACAGTTAAATACATATGATCGTGACATACCTCAATCTATCGCGATGACAGGAAACATGGTGCAGTCATCATCTTTTGATAGAGACCCAAGGAACAATATCCCAATCCCAAATGTGACACTTATGTCATCACATGGTCCAGTTGTTACAGACCCATCACAATCACATATAGAACCCTCAAATCCTGTACAGATAAACATGTCCCAGGGTCCTTGTCCTATTAGAATCGAGAATTGTCGTATGAACTCTTATAGTGCTTCACAACAGGCCCCCATGGAATATATGCCTTCTTCTCAGACTCACATAGCCAACCAGGTTAACTCCACGGAACCAATGAACACACCGAGCATAACAGACTCAAACCGAGAACCCTCAGTAGCACAGGAGCACAACAGTCAGGGGCACTTTATTGAAGGTATTCTGCCCCTCCCACCGGCAGCTAGTTACAGCACCGCTGATAATCTCCCGTATACTGATCCAACCGTACAGTTAACAGAACTTTTTCCACCCGTTTGTGCTGCGTCTATAGTAATACCACAACTGACAGTAGATCCTGATCATTTAGTCACAAATGTTAATATAGCAAGCATATATACAGAGGGTAGCTCCAATCATGAAAACACAGCTCCTAAAACTGTGGAATGTGTCAGTGAGACAGTGACATCAGTCTGTGTAAACAAAGATAATACACAACCTGCCAATACTAATACATGTACTTCGCCTGTGCGTGGACGTTCACGTGCCTCACGTGCTGTGTCCCGTTCTGAAAAGCGTTCAAGCTCGGCAAATCCGTATAGAAGACAGAGCGTGAGCAGCGTGCGTAACAAAGACAACAGTAAAGATAGGGTTTTACCAGTATCTATAAATAGAACTGCACAAGAACACAGTCAAACGACAGGTGATGGGTTTTCCCCTACAGTAGGTGAAACCCCGGGTCATTAGATCAGAGATGAGGTCTCGCTTCGGTGTGCTCTATTGAATATTCAAGGTCTTGTTACCAGGCGACAAAATAAGCTAACATCACCTGAGGTGAAAAATATATTTGACAATCATGACATTGTTTTATTTACAGAGACATGGGCACACGAATTGTGCGAGTTACAAGTAGAAAATTTCGAATGTTTTGTTTTAAATAGAACACAAAATAAATCTACATCGAAACGAGCTTCAGGTGGCATTATTGTGTACATAAGAAATGACTTTGTTTGTACAGATACATTAGTTTTCCAAAGTGAGGATGATATCATATGCATTAAAATTAAAGGGTCAATGTTATCACTTCAAAATGATTTATTTGTATGTTTATGCTATGTAGTGCCTGAAAATAGTAGCCGACAATCAATGATAGATTCGCATACGTTTGATAGACTGCTAGAACATATTCTAGAATTAAATGTTAAAAATGAAAATGGTTTTAACATGTTGCTGTGTGGGGACATGAACGCACATACTTCAAATTGCCCTGATTTTGTATTAGATGATAACAATGTGCATATAGATTTTTTACCACAAGATTATATAATCGATGCAGAAATGAAACGATGCTCACAAGATAATAGTCGATTAAATAGTAATGGCAAAATGCTACTAGAATTATGCAAGCAGACAGGTCTTCGTATTCTAAACGGTAGGGTTGGTAATGACAAGCATATTGGCCGTTATACCTTTGTAGGACACAGTGGCTCAAGTGTTATTGACTATGTTATTGGAACTTATAATGTACTCCAATATGTTGATATGTTTAATGTAAATGATCCGAATATATTATCGGACCATTGTCTTATTGATTTTACGCTTTCTTTTAATAAAAACGAAACCAGTAATGAAACATCGCACGAGAAGAGAGAATCTGTTACAAGTAAATACGTTTGGAATAGTGAAAGGAAAGTTGAATATGTTGAAAGTTTGTCTTCTACGGATACTATCATGAAACTTGGTGTTTTTAATAATAATGTACTCAAATCCACTTTTCCGAATGACATTGACTCTTGTATAGATGAATTAGCGTCTATTTTTGATGGAGTTGTGTCCCCTTTATTTAAACGTAATATTAGTAAATCTATACCAGGTAATCATGACACGGCCAATTACAACCAAACTTGGTATACAGATGAATGCTATGATAAAAGGCGTATATTTTATAGACTGCTAAATGTATATAGACTAGACAAATCAGAATGTAATAGAGTAAGTATGGTGAATGCTAGGACACAGTATAAAGATTGCATCCGAAAGTGTAAAACTGATCACGATAAAAAAGAAACTCAAAAATTAACAGAAGCTAGACACAAAAACGCAAGATTATACTGGAATATGCTTAAACAATCTGCTGGAATTAGACAGTCAAACATTTCTATTGATGTATTTGAGCAATATTTTAAATCTGTAAATAATCCGAGTGATCACTTCTACACACCTGACGATGACATCCTGCATTTTATTGAGCGATATGAGCGTAATGAGTTCAGCATAATGTTTGAAGAATTGAATATTCCGATAAGTGAAGAAACTCTCTTAAAAGCTATAAGTCAACTTAAATCCAATAAAAGTGGCGGACCAGATATGTATTTAAATGAGTTTTTCACCCATGGCAAACATGTTTTAACGCCCTTTTTGTTGTCTCTTTTTAATAGAATATTTGAATTAGGATATTTTCCGGAGAGTTGGTCTGAAGGATTTGTTGTACCCTTACATAAGAAAGGAAGCATAAACGATGAAAACAATTACAGGGGCATAACATTATTAAGCACATTAGGAAAACTTTTTACACGCATTTTAAACAATCGTTTAACAGAATGGGCTGAAAAGTATTCAATATATATTGAGGCTCAATTTGGGTTTAGACCGAATATGGGCACAACCGATAGTATCTTTGTTTTACATGGACTTATTAATCATATGCTTAATAGCAATAGACATTTATACTGTGCCTTCATTGACTTTAGCAAAGCTTTTGACTATATAGTTAGAGACAATTTATGGACAAAACTGATAAAGCTTGGGGTAAGAGGGAAAATGTTTAATATTGTTAGATCTATCTATTCAGCAGTCAAATCAAAAGTGAAATATTGCAATGAATTAAGTAACTCATACGGATGCATGATGGGAGTCAGACAGGGTGAATGTTTATCACCTTTCCTATTTTCTATGTTTTTGAATGATATAGAAGATACTTTTATAAGCAATGAACTTACTGGTATAGATGTACACATGTTCAAATTATTTTTAGTTTTATACGCTGATGATATAGTTATATTCGCAAACAGTAGTGAAGAGCTCCAAGATAGTCTGGATATATTAGCGAAATATTGTAATAGATGGAAGTTATCTGTTAATACGCTGAAAACTAAGATTATGGTCTTCAGAAAGGGTGGTCGTTTGCCTACAAATTTGTGTTTTTATTATAATAATGATAAAGTAGAGATAGTTAATAAGTTTGTATATCTTGGCATTGTGTTCACCACTGGTGGCTCGTTTTCGGAGGCACAGAATACGCTTGGTGGTCAGGCCTTAAAAGCTATATTCAAAATGAACAAATATTTATATAAATTCACAGATATATCTGTTAAACATAGACTTGAGTTATTTGACAAACTTATAGCACCCATTCTTAATTATAGTAGTGAAGTCTGGGGTTTTGACAAGGGTAGCAAAATAGAAGTTGTTCATTTACAATTCTGCAAGCGCTTATTGGGAGTAAAGAAGACCACTCAAAATGATTTTATCTATGGAGAGCTTGGCAGACTGCCTTTTCAGACACAGAGGTTTTTTAACATCATTAGATTTTGGGTAAAATTATTACAAACCAATGAAAATAAATACACAAGAAAGGTTTACCTCATGCTGAAGGATGATTTTGAACTAAATCCAAATAAGAAAAACTGGTGTTCATTATTAAAAAATTTGTTATGTACACTTGGATTCTATGATGCTTGGTTTTTTCAGGATGTTGGGGATGCTAAGTTATTCTTATGTAGTGTTAAACAAAGGATTAAAGACCAATTCATACAGAACTGGTCTGGCAGATTAAATAACTCTAGTAGAGCTACATTCTACAAGTATATATCGAGTTTTACATTCCAGCCATATTTAAATACATTGAATATAAGAAAATTCCGTACTAGTTTAACAAGGTTAAGAGTATCATCTCATAGGCTATCTATTGAAACTGGTAGATGGTGCAAACCAGTAAGCACACTTTTGATCGATAGAAAATGCAGTGTTTGTAATCTTTTAGAAGATGAATACCATTTTATATTAGAATGTAATATGTTTTATACGTTAAGAAAATCATATATACCAACGTACTATTGGAAACGCCCAAGTATGCAGAAACTTATACAATTGTTTGATAGCGAAAATAAATGCATTATTAAAAACTTGGCAACTTTTGTTAATAAGGCATTTGCACTTAGGAGCAACATTTTGTACAACGATATGTAACATTTGAAATATACAGGGTTAAATAACTATATCAAATATATATCAAACTATACTTAAGATGTTTCAAAATTAGTTCATAGGTACATATATAAATATTTGCTATATTATATATGGCATATTAGAACATAAGTTGTAAGCGATATTGTAAATAAGCAACTATGTGATCATTGTGAAGTCAGTAGATCTAGCCATTTTGATGCCACTGACCATAAGTCGTTGGTGGCGACGAAATATTTTCAATATTTTATTTACGCACATTCATTTAAGTAACGCGGCAACATCTAAAGACACGTGACTGTTTTAGTGTCGGATAAAAATAATGCAGAAAGCTCATACAGAAGCTTTCTGCATTCTGTTTATCCACCATTAATTACATAATTATGTATCTTTTACACGAGTCGAAATTTTAGTCACTGAAGTAACGTGTCAATATCTAAAGCCACGTGACTGCTTAATTCAGGATAAAAATAATGCCGAAGGCTTCTTCGGAAACTTTCTGCATTGTGATTATCCGTCATTAATTACATAACTATGTATCTTTCTCTTTTGTAAGTTTTGTTTTTTACATGAGTCGAAATATTAGTCATTGAAGTAACGTGGCAGTATCTAAAACCACGTGACTGCTTAATGCAGGATAAAAGATACTGCTGAGGGCCCCTCCGGAATCTTTCTGCATTGTATCCACCATTAATTACAGAATTATGTATCATTTTCTCTTGTTAGTTTTGTTTTTTACATTAGTCGAAATGTTAGTCATTGAAGTAACGTGGCAATATCTAAAACCACGTTTTACTGCTTAATGCAAGGAAAAACATAATGCTGAAAGCTCCTCCGGAAGCTTTCTGCATAATGTTAATCCACCATTAATCACATAAGTATGTATGTATATATTTATTTTCTTTTGTTTTTGTTTTTACACGAGTCGTATTGGTTGAACTGTAGAGACGTTAGTCGTGCGATAAACACTTATTGTCCCCTTTTGTAGGTCTTATAATATAATAAGATCTAATATAAAGGGAATATCAAGTGTTGAAACACTTTCAATAAACATATTCAGTAAAAACATAGTTTTTGGTGAAATACTCACATGTCTGCAGTCTGACCTTGTTATATTATTTCGATTTCGAACAAGGTCAGGCGAAAATTGGACACTTTCTACATAAATTTGTGGCGTGGTTTCGCATTAATATAGTTGTATGTTTGTTGTTATTTAACGTTAGAAATTCATATAAAACTACTGTTCTCTTTTCTCGGTACACAGTGGATCTTGATGGTTATCTACATAAACATGAATATACTACGTGGCAAGCAAATTCTATACATATATGATCGAAATTTGTTTTCAATAAATATTAATAGGCGCGTAGATCTAGAGCAAATATACATATATATAAATGCTACTTTGTATATGTACTGTAACTGTATGTAATTATGTCTTTTTTATATCATATATGATGTGTCGCCATATTTTGCATATATGTTTGATTATTCCTCATGGGTCTATGACCTTTTGGAAGAAATTGAAATAAACTTGAAACTTGAAAACTTTCACAGCATAATTGTGTAGTCAAACAGTTTGGATCCTGATAAGGGACTGGGTTACTCTCCGTCTCATCTGGATCCAAACTGTTTGCATAGTTATGGTAACCACAGATTCGACACTGACATCGAAACAGTTAAAAATAGAAACGTGAAAAACAAAGGAATAAAAAAACCATTATTTTATGTTAAACACTTTCTCTCGAGAATATTCGTATGAGAAATAATTAATGTATGAATATTAATTAGATGAATTTTATACTGACATCATGAACAATGGATGCTTTTGCCATAGCAATTAAGCAAACAGATCAGATCCTGGTCAGTTGGCTCCTGTAGCGCCACCTGATCTAGGTCTACTATGTTTGCAAGGACGTGACTATATGACGGAAAGGGTAAAAATATACCGAGATCTAATGAACGTATGAATATTATTTAGCTGGCATCATGAAGACGGGAATTTTTCACCATAAGCTGTAGAATCAGATCTGTATTATTTCGTAAGCAAACACTGCTCAGACGACTCATACAGGGGCCGTCGGATCTGGGACTAACTCCTTCTATTTGTAAATACGCCTGGGTCCAAGCCTGGGCCAGGTGCTTGAGAATGATCCCAGACTCAAGCAAAACGTTTTATAACCTCGGGGTCTGTATTAGAGAAAGGGATAACAATGTGATGAAGTCAAACTTGAACAGGGGATAGTTCCGGTCCTTATTGATTACTTACTCACAGAAATCCCTATTCATGATTGGGTCCCTCGGCGGCATAGGTCTTGTCTAATTATAATGCATACGTTCCGTTCTACATTAACCCTTTCCCTAATAAACATTCATTCATGAACTGATCACTTCATGAATATTCATTAATCTATTTCTAATGTAAATTTTTAAAGGGGGAATGGTTGGCTTGGACGAAAACTGTAAGAACGGATCTAGTATAATTCCATAAGCAAACAGAGCAGACCCTGATCAGACGGCCTTCTGGCCTGGGTCTACCCTGCTTGCAAAGGTGTAATAAAGGCATGTATATGAAGGAAAGGATTAACCCTTTACTTCATGAACATTCATGTCAAACTTCGGCCATTTTGTATACAGTAAGAACACTAAAATACGTATTATTGTCGATCTTTCAAAGACAGTTAGCAGCTTAATGCATGGTGAAAGTCATGCAGGAAGCTCCTCCAGGACTACACTGCTCCTCTGGGAACTTTCTGCATGACTTTTACTATGCATTAAGCAGCCACCTGTCTAAAAGGGTCTAAAACATTCTATACAGTAAAACGAATAATCGAGATTTTACTGTACTAATAATTTTAATTATTGTATAAAAATTATAAAATAAGTTATATTTATATTGTTTTAGCAAATAATAGAGCATTTGTAACATAAAAACTAACAGAGCAGATCCTGGTCAAATAGGTCCTGAATGTCCGGGTCTACTCTGTTTGCAAAGGTGTTTTAAAAAAGGCGGGATTATGAACTATATAGGTTTAACCTTTTCCTAGTGCGTCCATCTGCAAATTTTGTCATCTGCATTTATCTTAATTTTTATTCATCTTCCTGTTTGTTTCAAAACCATGATCATGTAATCAAACAGACTCCGAAGTACTCGATGTCTAATCTGGATCCAAACTGTTCGCATAATTATAGTAAGACATTCACCATTGGCGGTGAAAGTGTTGAGTTGCCCATTGTTTTAACCCTTTCCCTGTTATGTGTTAAACTAAATTTCAATACCTACTGAATATTCATGGACATTTATAATGCGGCCACCAAAAAGGGGCATAATTCACAGTGGCAAAGGTAGCTGGTAGCTTAATGCAGGACGACAGTTATGGGAGCTTTCTGCATAACTTTCGTCCTGCATTAAGCAACCACCTGCATATGAAGACAGCCATGTTTGTTCATTAAGTGGTCGCATTAGAGGGGGTTTACTGTATTTATTCACTATACACGTATCGCCCTGTCCACGACCTGACTCGCATTAACGAACCACTTGGATCAAGATGAGACGCTGAATGACTCGTTGTCTCATACTAGTATCGCCCTGTCCACAACCTGACTCGCATTAGCGAACCGCTTTGATCAAGATGAGACGCTGAATGACTCGTTGTCTCATACGGATACACGCTGTTTGACTCGTTGTCTCATACACGCTGTTTGACTCGTTGTCTCATACACGCTGTTTGACTCGTTATCTCATACACGCTGTTTGACTCGTTGTCTCATACGGATACACGCTGTTTGACTCGTTGTCTCATACACGCTGTTTGACTCGTTGTCTCATACGGATACACGCTGTTTGACTCGTTGTCTCATACGGATACACGCTGTTTGACTCGTTATCTCATACACGCTGTTTGACTCGTTGTCTCATACGGATACACGCTGTTTGACTCGTTGTCTCATACACGCTGTTTGACTCGTTGTCTCATACGGATACACGCTGTTTGACTCGTTGTCTCATACACGCTGTTTGACTCGTTGTCTCATACGGATACACGCTGTTTGACTCGTTGTCTCATACACGCTGTTTGACACTCCGTTAATAGTTTCTCAAAAAGCTTGATTGAATCGGAAATAGTCAAAATTGCACAAGATCCAAATTTGAGCAGACATTATTTTTTGTCAAAGTGGGATAAGAGTTAAAGTTCTACTGTAAATCTCAAGTTTTCGTTTTTTGAGTGAACTACTTTTTGTTGCATTCTAAAATCAGTATCAAGTAGGTTTGCAAACGGCATAAATCGGGTTACCTCGGCGTGTGTTTTTTCCCGAGAATATTACGGAAGGCGTCGCCATCTTGTGGCTCTCTGAAAGAGACCGCAATGTATGATATTTTGATAGATTGAGCTAAATTTTCCCTTAAAAGTAAGTTGATGTGATGGAAATTCACAACTATCACAATCTAGGTACATGTAATATTATGTTAGTATGCAGTTGCATAACCTATTACAATATACACATATTCATAGTAGTCGGAGCGAATCACTGCTTGCTAAACTTTCTCCGGAGTTTGTCGTAGAGTGCCGATCTGATACGATTTTAGAAGCGTGTGTGCTAACCTCTTTCGTTTCTTCTTTTCAAATCTTTTTTTCAATGAATAAGTCGGCGTTTATGATTGATGATAGAAACGCCTTGGTTGGCATTCACGCACAAACTTCCCCGTTTTCCGCGAGAAACATGTTATTTTATCCTCTTTTCTCGAGACAGATTAGCTAAACCATTATTTATCCCAACGCTTGGATAAGTCGCCATAATAAAGAAACAGCTCCTCGGGGACTCGGATCGGCCGCCATTTTGACCATTCGGAATAATTCCATACTCGTTGCGGGTGTCGAAATAGCGTGTGGCTGATAAAATTATATCGTTCGAGTCGAGATAGGTTGTCACAGTTTCGGCCAATACATCAGTAGTAATGAAGCCATTAGGGGCAATTCTACACCGGGCTCGAAGACAGTTTTGCCCCGGTTAGTGCCAATCCGTAAATTTTCTCCATGGGCTGATGAGTTTTCGCGACAAAATCGGGAAATTTCAGCCATTTTATTCTCATTTACCAACCCCGGCTGGTATCTATCGCCGCTAAAACCCGTACGTCGCTATGATAGTCGGAGACATATAAATATTGGGCCGCTAGTTTTCGATGAACAGGGTATAAGCTGCAATTTGTCTTATTTGTGGTGTTTTTTCCGGCGCCGTAAATGGCCAGAGTGGTGTGTGGTGTATACAGTAAAACCTCTCTAAACCGACTATCTAACGAGGAGACAGTAATGTCTTTAAAGGCAGGCGGTTACTTAATGCAGGACGAAAGCAATACAGAAAGCTCCTACAGGAGCTTTCTGTATTGCTTTAATCCTGCATTAAGCTACCACATGTCTCTAAGAGATCACCTGTCTCATTTTGTTGGCCGTATTAGAGAGGTTTTACTGCATATACATAGAGCCACTGAAGTAACCTACTTGACAAAATAGCTTGTATGTATTTGTGCATTTCGAAAATAAATCAATCTCGGTGTTTTCTCTCCCCCCCCCCCCCCCCCCCCCCCCTAAACTCTGGTGCATATCTCTGATTATCGCAGGTCTTCATATGCCATTATAAAAATCATCTAATTAACATTTATGGTGTCAATATTCTCACATGAATATTCAGGTAATGTTTAAACAACCAACAAAAGACTTATTATAAGTCTTTGAACCAACCAACCAACCACATTAAAGCATTCACGACAGATTAGTTCGTGACTGTAAGTTGCTAACTTTCATGTCATCACATAGCCCTGATTGGTTGTTATTGTTTAACCATTCACCTCGTGAATATTCATGCTAGAACTACTGACATCATGAATATTTATTAGCTGATGTTTTATAATGATACGTGTACATAAATTATATATATGAAAATGTGATGTATTGGCTTTCCATTAGCATTCAGAGCAGATCCTGATCAAACGGCTCCTACAGGAGTCGTCTGATCTGGTTATACTCTGTTTGCAAAGGCGTGGAATGGCATTTGTATCAGGCAATGAAAATAATCCATTTTAGACTGCAAACTGTTGAAAGCTCCGTCGCCGATTTGAAGCTCTGTCACCGACTTGAAGCTATGTCACCGATTTAGAATAATAACACATAGTAGTAATAGGATACGTGTATAAAAAATACATGCTGAGAACTGGGTCAGAAGACAACGATTATTCAGCCTTTTACCTGACATATAAATTCTAACACGAGTTTTTCAATAAAAAAATACTTTTCCCGGAGAATACGGCAAAACCGGAAATGTTGTCAGTGGTTACGCCTTTTTTGATGTTACATTTACACTACACGACTTTCACCCATGATGGTGTACGGGTAAAGGGTCAAATCTCAACAGAAAACAATAATTCCAAATCAAAAATGCTTCATCTTTCACATTGAAGCGAGCAAATATACCATTTACATTATGTCCGCACACCTCTATGCCAGAGCCATCGTATTTACAGATTTAGAAATGTGGAATTACATTTGACTGTGTGTGGTTTGAACCAGAGACATATACATGTACATACATATATACATACATGTGTGTATATGTCTCTGTTTGAACATAGAACAGATATAAACACTAAATATTCACTTGTGGCGGAAACGGAACAGCCGATCGAAATGCCGCACGTGCAGTTCTGTATCACGGATTAAAGCACGTTTCTCGGTATTCTTTCTTTATATAGTTTAAACATATTTTATTCCATATAATGTTTGGAATGGGGTCGGGCCACAAGTTCTGACAACATTAGAAACGGCCCTCCCCCTACAAAACTTTTCCAATTTACATTCAACGGCGGTAGTGTATAAATAATGTCAAATATAAACAAACAATATATATATATAGAAAGAGAGAGGGGAGAAAGAGAGAGTGTGAGAGAGAAAGAGAGAGATAAAGAAGAGAGATTGCGGATTGTGATCAAAGGCCGGAAAAAGCAAAGTTTGAGGTAACCAATAATCATATATGCTAACATGTAATATCCTGGTAAATCTTAAATGTTGTTTTTAAATGTTTCTTTATATGCCGTAGGTTCAGAGTGGTGTTGGAATATACAGTAGAATCTCTCTAAAACGACCACTAAATAAATTTAAAAAACCAGTGTCCTGCATTAAGCTACCACCTACCCCTACGACCTAGAATTAGATCTCCTTTTAGTGGTCGCATTAGAGGGGTTTGCTGTATATATTATATGGAAACATTGCTATGACATGTACTACAGATTAAGATTTAAAATATTAAGCAAACAAAGCAGGTCCTGGTCTGGATCTACCCGGTTTAGAAAGGCGGATAAGGCTTCTTTATCAGGTAAATGGTAAGTGTTTAGAATTTTAAGGCATGAAACAACATGGCAGTTGAATCTCATCGCAGTCATCTAAACAGGAGATGCATGCTCCCTAAGTCAAGCGGCGACTGCAGCAGACGACACGGTTTTCTTGAAAAGGACAATTCGACAGACGACAATACAGCTCCAGGAGATGACTGAATATTGATCACAGACGACATTTTGTAATCTGATCTCTGTCCATATGGCCAAGAAGCTATAAACCGTTACAGAGAGAATTTCCTTGTCGTCAACATTGTGTAATTTTATAATAACAACAGGGCGGGGTGTAGCAAATGAGAAATGAATTCGGGATTTGTTCCAAGTTAAGCAATTTGGCTGTCAGCTTGTAATGATTTCCGTTTCTTAACCATTAACATGGCGAGAAATTGTCGTCTGCCCAAATATTATATTATTGTAAACATTTGCTGATTTGCTCAAAGACTGCAAAAACTAATATTAGCAGAGTATAAAATAGTACGAAACCTGATCAGACACCGAGTTGCTAGACGTCAGATCTAGATCCAGAATGTTCGAGGTTCCTGTTTCGATCAGACCAATTACGATAAGTTTTAATTATTCTATAGAGGAAACGCAGTTTGCTTTAATCTCAGTAGGGAGAAGCGATTGTATTTTAGTTCTCGCTAAGGGAAAAGTCATTGTAACTGCGGTCGAATATTTTAATAAATTCTTCATTAAGAAGTTATCATTTAGAAGTGTTCATAAACTCGTGTATTTTTTCGAAGAAGAAAGCACGCGTTTGCTCTTTTTATTGATGACATGTTGTGTTTATAGCTGCGTTCTGTTATACTTGTTCGGACAGGGCTGTTGCGGAGAAACGGTACAAAAGGGGAAATGCGCATTGCTCTTTTACTGTAATTTTAAATTTTAAATAAATTTTCCAGATTCTGTATAACAATAATGTATTCATTTTGCTTTTTTTCACAATAAACAAGAATTCATCTAAAACATATATATGCCTTCTCTTTTAATCCTTTCCCTAATGAGCATTTATGCATGAATTTGCCGCATCATGAATATTCATTAACTCATTTTTTAAAATGTAAACTTTTCAAGGAATTGATTTGCTTTGACAAAACTGTAAGACCAGATCTCTATATTACTTCATTCGCAAACAGAGCAGACCATGATCAGACATAACCCTATACTTGTTCAATATTCATGTAAGAAAAATGCCATCATGAATATCAATCAGATTAATTTTCATAACGGCATATGAACACATGACATTTTGGCTCAGGTAGAAACTGTAGTTTCAGATCTACGAGGGGCTCGTATGTTATACTATAAGCAAACAGAGCAGACCCTGATCAGGTACCTTCTATAAATACGTTCATATGAAGGAAAGGGTTAAGCAAAATCAAGACATATGACATAGTTATTGGTGTAGTAATATATAGAGGATCTTACATGAGTGTTCATTACAAATTGTTTTTATGAAACGAGTTTACTCTTATAATATGAAACGAGCTTTAGCGAGTGTCATATTCATTATAATAAACGAGTTTCATGAAAGCAATTTGTAACGAACACGAATGTAAGTTCTTTTTATCACATAAGCCTTAAAATGCCATAGAAAATGAACAGGCTATAGCTAATGGATAACAGCGTAGTAATACAACGGACGACGCACATGGAGTGCTACGATTGTCTAACGCTTAAATGAGCGCTACGGTTGACTAACGATTGCTAATTTGCATTAAAAAAATGACTAGTGCATTTTTACGATTTACGGCACTCTGTTACGGCACTCCCACAAGGCAGATTATGTGATAGATATAAATATTCACTAGTTCCCATCGTAAATTATTCATTGAAACAGATTTACTATCATGCTCAAATCTGTGTTATAAAAAAAGGCGCGATTTAATGACAACTTTATTCCACATATATCTTGTTCGAAAGGGAAAATAACAAGACAGACGAGCGGAATACGTAATACTATAACATAACCAGTTGCACATGCATGATATATCATAGCTATTCGATAATCACTTGTTAATATCTCCTGGGCCAAATTGTATTCTTACGCTCTATCAAACTGAAATAAAACAAAATGGCCGATGGTATATGACTGCCTGTGGTCGACTCGCAGTGCATGTTAACGCACCTCTGGTTGTCAGGGGAGAGTTGATTTTCGACATTTGGATTAATTAACTCTTTTGCTGCCGAATAATGTCGTCGCCAAAATTTGTCGTTTGCTACAATTTTCTTTTGTTTAATTTCACCCCATTTTCTTTTAAAAGCATAATCACAATACCATACATTTTGGATCCTGGTGAGACACCGAGTTACTCGACGTCTCATCTGAATCCAAACTGTTTGCATAAGAAAGTACAGAGGCAACGTTGGCATCGAAAGAGTTTACACTGTTCTGTGGTTGTGTTTTTCTAAATAGAGTGCTCACATAAATATCACCTCCTGATACAAAAAAATGTATCCAATACATTGTCAATAATTTTGAATAAATGTTATACATGAACGATTATTGTAACATATTTGCACAGTTTTACATTATCTTTAACCCATTCCCTCATATTGACGACTTTTGACGACTCTGTAAAAATCACTTTGTGAAACCATTGTGATAAATAGAGCATTTGCTCCTATAGGAGCAAATGCTCTATTTATCACAATGATTTCAAACTACAAAATTCTAAAATGTTCCTTTTCTCTAATTAATGCACCTTTTCGGTAGATTTTGTATCTAAAAATAGCCAATGAGGTAATGGGTTAAGACAGTGATTAATGTGCACCATTGACCTGTGATATATTTATTTTAACCCTCTACCTTATAGAAATGACTTTTGTCACTTTTGCAAACTGAGTTGACCCAGAACAGATGGCTCGTATAGGAGCCGTCTACTCAGGCTCTGTTCTCTTTTGCTTAACCCTTTCCTTCATATAAACATGTTTTCACGCATTTGCAAACAGAGTAGACCCAGACTTTGTATGCTAATCGGAATTTGAAAGTTCTATTTCTTTAGTTTCTAAAATGTTTGCAATGTTCCACCTTCCATATTTCATCATAACTACTTTGTCTATGAATATTCAGTAGGTGTTGAAATTTGAAATAAACATAGAATAGGGAAAGGGTTAAGAAATAATATAGACTTGATTCTATATACATGTACGTTTTCTGCCATAGTAAAATATGCCCATAATGCCGTCATATTATTTTCAGCTAATTGGCTAATTACATGTATTCATACAATCATGTTTTCTTAGATGAATATTAACGAAGAATATGGTTGAACAAGTGTGTGCGGAATACATTCTATATGCGTTCCGTATGAAGAATAACAACAGTATAAAATCAAAAGAATGGCTATTAAACTTTTCCTCGCTGTAAAAAAATAATGCCATTTGGATCTGTTGCAATTTTGGCTACTTCCGATTCGACCAAAGCGTTTGAGAAACTATTGTCCGAGTGTCAAACAGCTTGGATCATGATGAGAAGCCGAGTAACTCGGCGTCTCATTTGGATCTAAGCTGTTTGCTATTAACACCAATATCGCTGTAAAAATAATGAGTGCTCAAATTTGATTTTTTTTGCAAGTTTGACAACTTCCGGTTCGAACAAGCTTTTGAAAAAAAAAACCACGATGAGAAACCAAGTTACTCGGCGTCCCATCGACGCATTTCAGCCTGCATTAAGCAGCCACCTGGCTAATAGTATATTCATTCTTCTCTACTTGAAATCCGGTTTAGATATGCCGAGTAATTCGGCGTTACATCTGGATCCAAACTGTTTACAAATGAGAGTTAAAAGTTGGATACGAATTGATACAAATTGTCGCATTACTTTTTCCTCGATATTTTCAGCTGCACAGCACATCAAGTGAACTATAACAAAGTGTTATGAAATTGAAGAACTTTTCTCCTGGTAATGAAAGGGCGTGACCTGCAATAAAAGCCCCTATCTTACCCAAAACGTTAAATTTGCCCGGCAATAATTTCAGGCTATTTAGATAAAATACTGCAGATACCCACCCTTAGCTCGTTTTGGCGTCAGGTAATTCTCGTCTGCAAAACATGAAAACAATGACGTCTGCTTTACATTTCAGAACTGAGTTTCCTTCAACGCCATCTTTATTACGTAAGTGATGCGTCAAACAGTGTGGCTCCAGATGAGACGCCGATTTACTCGGAGTCTCATCTTAATTGAGACTGTTTGCAAATGTATTCCCAGATTTTGCCCATTGCATCAAACCCTGTGGGATGCTGTCTGTCGACATCGGCGGTGGAAGAATTAGCCTTTCTCTTACTGCTGGGTCCAAGGTTATAACTTCAAACTCTGAGTCTGAGATTATTCTCAAGTAACTGATTGGTCAGATTCTGAGCAAGCTCAGAATCTGACCAATAAGATGCTTTAGAATGATCTCAGACTCAAGCAAACGTTTTATAACATCGGGGCCTTGTGAATTGTTGATTACTAGTATCTTTTGCAAACAGTTTGGATCCAGATGAGACACCGGGTACTTGGCGTCTGATCTGGATCAAAACTATTTGTAGAGAACTTGAATATACTATAACTCCTCGATAATCCTATTTTTTAAAGAAGAATTGAGAACTTTTAAGACAGACGACTGCTTAACCCTTTCCCTGTTCTATATTCAGCCCATATTTCAATACCTACTGAATATTCATTGACACATTAGTTATAATAAAATATGGAAGGGGGGGGGGGCATTGAAGTCATTTTAGAAACTAAAGAAATAGGTCCATCAAATTCCATTAAAAAACAGAGCATACACTGATCAGACGACTCCTCTAGGAGCCGTCTGATCTGGGTCTTCTCTGTTTGCATATGCGCGAAAGGGTTAATGAATTGTGAAAGTCATACAGAAAGCTCCCAGCAAACAGTGCAGTCCCAGATCAGAATACAGTAGAACATGTCATAAGCGGACCCGTCAAAAAGAGGTCTATTTATGGGTCTGTTATAACAGACAGACAGATATACTTGTCAGACAGATATACTTGTCAGACAGATATACTTTATTCAAGGTGCTAGTCTTGTTTTAGCTTATTGCAGGCCAAAGGTAATGCAGAAAGCTCCAATAAGATATTTCCGCATAACTCATGCACAGTATTAAGCAACCACCTGCTTTTAAAGACGCTTGTGTGAAATGATTGACCGTTTAGGACAGCTTTTATATACTAATACAATCGTATAACACGTTTAGCCCTTACGCAGTTCTGTATTTATTCTAAATTTAAATACCTACTGAATATTCATGGAAGAAGTAGTTTCAACAAAATATGGAAAATGAACTGTTGTAGCCATTTTTTGAATGTAAAGAAGCATATTGTAGCCATTTTTTAAAGTAAAGAAGCATGTCTTTCAAAGTTCGTTAGCTAACAGAGCAGACCCTGATCAGACGACTCCTGGGTCTACTCTGTTTACAAATGCGTGAAAACACGTTTATATGAAGGAACGGGTTAACTCTACACCTCATTTGCAAACACAGTTGACCCAGATTCGAAGTATCGTGCAGGAGTCAGATCAAAGTATGTTCTCTTATCGTATTATTCTATCATTTCTGTCAAGGTTAAAAAACTCCTCTGTGTTCATTTTCCTTATAAAAAAAACATGTAATTAATATTTATGGTATCTTTTTTTTTTCTTACATGAATATTCATGAGGTAGAAATGTTGAGATTAAATCAGAGATGAGCTTGAATTTACACCAGTTGCATTTGCTCTCCGTTAACAACTTATTATAAACCGGAATTCTAGTAGAGAAGAATTTAGATACTTTTAGACAGTGGCTGCTTAATGCAGGATGAAAGTCATGCAGAGCTTTCTGCGTGACTTTAACCCTGCATTAAGCTGCCACCTGTCTCCAAGACCGATATTTATGCTAATTTTTACGCCCGGGCTAGGGTGGTTTTACTGTATTTGCGCGGAAAGTTTTATATCCGAAAAACACCATCACTTTGTGTTCTCTTCCTTTCTTTTTCATTTCTGTTTTCTTTTCCGATTGAACAAATATCTCAATCGTTCATTTCATTTGAAAATGGATTGGTAACGGTTGTAATATGCATGCGTAACTAATGTGTATCAGTCGTAGCGATGAATAACTGCTTTTGTAAAGTATTACATAGTACCAAGGAGAGAAATTCAATACGCTTTCAGCTTTCGGTCCAATCATTCTTGGATGCTATGTCCATGTATACATGCATTTGATAAAATATAATTAACCCTTTACGCCTTTTCATGCATTTACAAACAGAGTAGACAAAGATCAGACGGTTTCTATATGAACCGTCTGATCAGGGTCTGCTCTATTGTATAATATAGATGTGATTATACAGTTTTTGACTGAGCCAATAGGGACTCTGTTTATATGCCATTAACAAATCTAATTAATATGCATGACGTCACTGTTACCTATCTGAATATTAAACAGGTAAAGGATTAAACCAACACCGTGAGCCTTTTTTTTAACAATTTCTGTTCCAATAAAAGATTCAATCATAAAATTAACCATTATCCCGCTATACGCGACCTGCCGTGGCTGACATTCTCCCGCTATACGCGACCTGCCGTGGCTGACATTCTCCCGCTATACGCGACCTGCCGTGGCTGACCTTTGCAAACAGGTGAGATACAGACGAGACGCGAGTTACTCACCGTCTCACTAGTTCAGAAGTTCCTTCACCATTTCCCTGTTCAATATTCATATAAGAAATAATCATGAACATGTATGAACTGAATTCTTTTCCTTTTCAAGGATCTTTTTTTTTTTGCTCTGACATAAACAGTAGCATGAGGTCTATATCATGTCAAAAGCAAACAGAGCAGACCCTGATCAGATGACTCATATAAGAGCCGTCTGATGTTGGTCTCATCTGTTTGCAAATGCGTAAAAATGCGTTTATATGAAGGATAGGGTTAAAGAATCATCGAACCGGAAGTAGTCCAAATTGCACGAGCAGACATTATTTTTACATCGTGATAAGGGTTCTCTCAAAAGTCGTTTAAGAACCCTCTCGATTTGGATCTAAACTGCAAATGGTATCTAGCTTAGAAACATTGTGCTTCATGTTAGTAGCATATGGCTGTGATTCAAGACAAAAGTTTTACGACCAGAGAGAGACTCTCCGATATGGAGGTACGAATATCAAATTTGGACATGAAAAGAGTTCATGCGGGTATCCCTCGGTCCCCTTCGTCCCATAATTAGCATGCATATCTTCAAGTTAATCAAGATGGCAAAGGATAAATGTGTCCGGAGCATATTGTGGATATCGAGCGGCAAAATTTACCCAATATGGCAGAAAAGAGAGTGGATAGTGTTTCAAAGAAAGTTTAAGCTTCCATAGTTATCAAAACAGACGTTTGCGACTTTTCACCGTTATTGAAAGATCAGTTACTAAAATTATTATCAATCAGTTGTGTATTGATTGCTTAGAACTCTATTAAGCATTTACCTCATTAATATTCATGAAATAAATAATGACGTCATAAACACTTATTAGTTTGGTGATTTTTTTATAATGGCATATGCTGTATTTATTACAATGGTTTCAAAACTACACAATTTTAAAATGTCCCTGTTTTCTAGTGTATGCTTCTTTTCGGTAGATTTATTCAAAGAGGCTGAGTCTAAAAATAGTCTAAGAGGGAATGGGTTTATGCGGAATACGGTGACTATTTATAAGAACAAGTAGAAACAAGTCTGTCGGGTCCAATCCTTTCTTTCATATAAACGCGTTTTCACGCATTTGCAAAATGAGTAGACCCTGATCAGACGGTTCCTATAGGCACTGTTTGCTAATGGAATTTAAAAGATCCGTTTCTTTGCTTCTAGAATGGCTACAATGTTCCACCTTCCTTATTTCATTATAACTAATTTGAATATTAAGGAGGTATTGAAATTTGGAATATATATAGAACAGGGAAAGGGTTAAACTTTTATCTGATCAATATTGGTGTAAAAATAATGTATGTAGCCATAGTAATTGTTTTTTAAAGACATAGGAACACAGAAAGTGTGTCCACGTCAGACCATGTAAGCAAACAGAGCAGACCCTGATCAGACCACCCCTATCGAAGCTGTCTGATCAGGGTCTTGTCTGTTTGCCAATGCATGGAAAGTGTTTATATGAGGGAAGTGGTTAAACAAACAGAGCAGACCCTAATCAGACGGCCTCTACATTAGACGTCTGATTTGGGTCTAATCTGAATTCAAAAGGCGCTTCTGCCAGTCTAACCCATTATTTAGACAAAATAGTTATAATGAAATATGGAAGTTGGAACATTGTAGCCAGTCTTCTCTGTTTGCAGATGCGTGAAAAGGCGTTTATATGAAAGAAAGGGTTGGAAGCATAATGACGGACGAAAGAAATGTAGAGCACTCAAAAAATGAATTAATTAATCCAATATTATATTTCATCAATAATCAACGTGTACATGTGTAGAGCAATACTGTGGTGTAATACACACATAGTTGAGATATAACCCTTTAATATAAAATGATACCTTTTGACGCATTTACAATCAGAGTATACCCAGATCAGATGGCTCCTATAGGAGCCGTCTGATCCGGGCCTACTCTGTTTGCTTTCATAACAATGTAGATGTGGTTCAATAGTTTCCGCCAAAATTCGCTTGTTACTGTGACATTACATTTTTTTTTAATGTATACATCATGTATTTATGAACTGATACAACGTTATAGAAATATGTATGAGGGAAAGGGTTAAAGACACGTTTGGTATTGGAAAAGAATGTAGACACAGATCAGTCGTCATAATGAAAAGAAAAATGGCGAAAGAAGGGAAAGCGGGAGAGATGTAAGAGAGATGAAGAATGGCTGTGATGATGTAGAGAGATCTTGATAAATACTGCAAAAGAAGGGGGCAACCAAAGCAACACACAAATATACAGTAAAATGTCTCCATTACTTCATAATAACACCTTTTGAAAACAGAGAAGACCCAGACCAGAGGCTCCTATAGGAACCATCTGATCAGAGTCTGCCCTGTTTGCTTATAGAATCATATACAGATATGTTTCTACAGTTTCAACCATGGCCAAATATTTTCTTGTTCATATGACAATATAAAAATTACGCTAGTTAATATTCACATACACATGCAATATTCTTTACATGAAGTAAAAGATTAATGAATAATCATGGTCGACTATAAGAACAGGTGGTGACTGAATGCGGAACTACACTAATGCAGAAAGCGCCTAAGGGAGTTTGTTTTCTGAATATCTTTGCTCCTGCATTAAGCTACCATCTGTCTGAGTAACAACAACAACACCAATAAAAGAATTAGGCATCTTTTGAGTGATCGCTTTGGAGAGATTTTCTAAAACTGGGGTTTTAGAGGATTGCCAAGAATGTAGACCCAGACTAGGCGCGTGTCTCATTAGGATCCACAGTTATCCGTTTCTGACATCAAAATGCTTCAAATGTTATAAGTGTAGACCCTGGTCAATCAGACACCATGTCTGTGACGCACTAAGCAATAATGAATGTATGAATATTTATCTGCTGATTTTTTTTAAAGGTATATGGACACAGAATGTTTTAGCCGTGGCACAAACAGTAGTCTGTATAATCCCATACGCAAACAGCGCGGAACCTGATCAGACGACTCCCACATGGCCATCTGATTTGGATCTACTCTGTTTTCTAAAGCTTGACAACGTGTGTCTATGGTGTAAAGGGTTAACATACAAAGTGGCCCGGGTCCGTGAAAATACATTGTACAGTAAAACCCCTTAAAGGCGACCACTAAATGAATAGACATCGGTGTCTTTAAAAGCAGGTTGTCGCTTAATACAGAACGGGAGTAATGCAGAAAGCTCCTACAGGAGCTTTCTGCATAACTTTCGTCCTGCATTAAGCTACCTGCCCTAAAACCTAGAATAATACCTCATTTTGGTGGTGGTATTAAATGAGTTTTACTGTATATAATATTTAACAGTTTTCACAGAGAAGGGGGTTTAAAACTGGAAATGTACAACAGTTAGGCTTATACTAAAAAAATCGCTGAGTAAATTCAAATCAATGTTTCATTAAAACAGGCTTACGTGATATCATTTAGCAACTTTGCTTGCAAAATATTAATTTTAGCAAGCCATACATGTACTGACATTTTAGTTGAAAGGCTATAACGCAATTCTAAAATAACATGAGCTTGTCAATGAAATCAGGGTACTGTTTTAGTCGACGCTGTGTAAAATCCTTTATCCCGATATCACTGATTAAATGGAGGAAATAACCAAAAATAGATTTATAAAGAAATAGAAATCTAGATTTAGAAAGAAACAGAAATCGGATCGTTTTACTTCGCGGATACTCATGAAAGAAACAATGACAGTGTGATTATTAATTAGATGGTATTTTTGTAATGGCATATGAACACATGATGGTTTAGCCAAGGCAGACATTTCTCCGTATCAACACTGAACAGACATAAGCAAACATCGCTGATTCTGGGAGCCCGTCTGACCAAAGTTTATTCTGTTTGAAAATGAGTATCTGTGAGATAAGCGGTTAAATGGAAATGGAAGAATGGCAGTAAAATAGACAGAAAATAGAAAGAAAGGGAAACAAGATATAGGGAGCTGTTGCCTTTAACATTTTCTCTCGTGAACATTTAGTAAGAAATATTGATATTAATTATCTGCATTTCTATCATGGAATTATGAACAGGGAAATATTTTACCATGGCAGGAACTGTAGAATAATATATATATTATTTCATAGGCAAATAGAGCAGACCCTGATCAGAAGGCTCCTGTAGGAGCCGTCTGATCTGGGTCTACTCTGTTTGCAAAGGCGGGGAATCGTGTGAAATGCTTTTGAAAAATATTGAAAAATAGGGTTAAGTGACATTTATTACAGGTAATTTATAATTGCACGTGTACTAAGTCGTCTTTTGTTTATTATATCAACACATTTCATCCTCTCTGACTCAACAATGCACGTACATCTAGAGACTTATTATGTTATTACTTTCAACAGTTATCGACATCTATGTGTTATCTCCAATACTTAATTGCATAATGTCCGCCTGTACTAATTTTATTAT
This sequence comes from Azorinus chamasolen, assembly GCA_963576725.1. Lineage (NCBI taxonomy): Eukaryota > Metazoa > Mollusca > Bivalvia > Cardiida > Solecurtidae > Azorinus > Azorinus chamasolen. The sequence goes on along the minus strand of OY755240.1, from coordinate 85,827,288 downwards.
ATCAATTTGTTCATTTCATTTTCTGGCGTAAAGAGGTGTCGATAGAACGCAAGATCACGTGACAATTCAGCGCGTTTCCTCAGCTGTTAATTGGTTGGTTAAAATTTTCTCTCCATGGCGCTATTACCTCGTTAGTTTCACTTAAGTTGGATTTGCAAAGTAGTTGCTTGTTATCGTGTAACCAATTTTTGCGGCTAATTGAATGATTGTTTTGTTTCAAAGATATCCAAGAGATGTTTTTGCGATACAGTACTGGAACCACAACGTTATTATAGAGACTAGAACTGGGTCAGACGTTAGAAACTTAATCCTTCACTTAATGAATATTCATTTAACCCTTTAGTTTACTCCATGAATATTCATGCAAAAAATAATGACATCATGGATTTTAATTAACTGATTTTTATAATAATTCATGATGATTCTGCTAATGAGTCTTAGAATAACAATGGTGTTTGTTTTCAGTTTCTAATTCGGCCGTTGTGCTTCTTTTGTCACTGACCGTTCCAAGGCGGTACTTCCATCTTCCCCCTATTGTATGTTTGTTTTGTCTTTGTGCGTCTCTTGATGTTTTTATAGTTATGTACATTTGCTTTTTCCTTGTGCTGCTGTTCGGGCGACTGTTTGTTCTGTGTGTGGTGTGTGACTCATTTTTGTACTTTTACCTCTGGAAAAGAAAAAAACAATATTTTGGACTCATAAAAAATGATTGAACAATGATTGCACAATGTCAATGTTATGTCATATATCCATGTAATGCATATTTACGAAATTGCAAACAGAGAAGACCCGACTCAACAGCTCCTACAGGAGTTGTCTGGTCTGGGTCTGCTCTGTTTGGTTATAAAATAAAATAGACATGATTATACACATGTAGTTCATAATGCCATTAGATAAAATCAGCTAATTAATATGCATACGGTCATTTGTTTTCTAACATGAATATTCACGAGGTAAAGCACCAACCAGATGCATTTACCCATTTCCTCACAGATTCGCATTTTAACCCTTTCCCTGTTCTATGTTTATTTCCAACGTCAATACCTACTGAATATTCATGGAAAAAATCGTTATAATGAAAAATGGAAGATGGAGCATTGTAGCCATTTTAGAAAGTAACCATTTTAGAAAGTAAAGAAACAGAACTTTCAAAATCCATTAGCAAACAGAGCAGATCCTGATCAGACGTCTAATCTGGGTATTTTCTGTTTGCAAATGCGTGAAAACACGTTTATATGAAGGAAAGGGTCAACACCTCTGTAAACAGAGTAGACCCAGATCATATGATTATATGTTCATATATAAAATGATATACACTGCACATGAATGTAAAAAATATAATTTATTCAAATTTTCAATATCTACAGAATATCCATGAACAAAATAGTTATAATGAAACATGGAAGGTGGAACATTTTAGCCATTTAAGAAACTAAAGAAACATATTTTATCAAATTCCATAAGCAAATAGAGCAGCTCCAATAAGATCCGCCTGATCTGGATCTACTCTGTTTACAAATGCGTGAAAACATGCTTATATAAGAGCAAGGGTTAAAACAGAAAATGAAATGTGCCGTCGCGTTAGCGAGATTTTACTGCAATACCAAGCGGTAAATAGGTCAGTTTTTTAAAATACATTTTAACCCTTTACTCCCCTTTACTCCATAAATGTATACGCGTAAACAGAGTAGACCCAGATCAGACGGCTCCTGTAGGAACCGTCCGACCAGGGTCTGCTCTGTTTGCTTATGATATAATATAAGATATGATTCTACAGTATCTGCCATTGCCAAACCTGTCTGTGCTGAGGTGCTACTATAACAACCGATCTACATGTAGTTAACCCTTCGCTTGCTATTCGCGTCAATATACCTACCTGTAAATAGTGAAGACCCAGATGAGACAGCTCCTGCAGGAGCTGTCTCATCTGGGTCTGCACTATTTACAAGTTGATTGTGCAACCAGTGCACTCCACAGCAGTGATTGCACAGCGAAATACGTATACACAGTGAAGATATATGTAAGTATACAACAGGGCATGGGTAAAGAAGAAGAAATGTATTTTAAAATTCAGCAAGAGAAGGGTTAAATTAATATTCATGACGTCATTATTTCTTTCATTAATGTCCATGGAGTAAAGGGTTATATCCTTTGAATGTTGGTTTTGTTTTTCAAATGAGATTGTCCATTATCATTTAATGATAAAATATATTCAATATGAATAGCCCATAATTGTTAGAGGAATTTGAATAACAACCAGTGTAAACTCTGATCAGCTGGGTCTACACGGTTTGCAAATGCCAGTATTTGTGCACTCATTCTCCACATTCAAAGGATAAAACCCGACGAGCAAAGAAACAGTGAAGATAAAAATGTCCTCTGGAAAAATGTCGTCTGCTACAATTCTCACATGGGAATAACATTGCGACAAAATATTTAAAGGATCATTAAAATCTCAGATAAAAAGTAAATCGAATTAGACAAAAAAGTACGCTTATAAAATGATGTGGTATTTCTTTAATCCAAGGTTAACTCTTTTCTTTATAGAGGCGCCTTTTAAGCATTTAATAAACTTAAAGTCATTAATCGAGAAAATGTGTGTATCTAATGGAGTTTAATCCTTCCCTTCATTAATATTTATGTCAGAAAATATTATGCCATGAATATCAATTACATGTATATTTTTTACATGGACACGGGACTTTTGGCCATTGCAGAAATTGTAGAAACGGTGCTATATTGTTTCATAAATACTTGAATAGCTCTGATCTAATATTTCGACCACTAAGGGCCTTTTCGAAGAGTACGGTATCATGTCAAAATACACGTCGCATTTTTGTTACATGCATTCGACCATAAAATCAAAATACACGTCACATTTTTGTTACATGCATTCAGCCATAAGGTGGAAATGATTAGATGAGCTATTCAAGTATGTATGTATCATATTAACCGTTTCGCTGCCAAACTCTGTCGTCTGCTAACTTTGTCGTCTGCTACAAATTTTCATTCTTTTGATTTTCTTCATTTTTGTTTCAAAAACATAGTAATAGTAACAAACAGTTTGGATCCTGGTGAGACGCCGAGTTACTCGGCGTCTCATCTGGATCCAAACTGTTTGCATAGTTAATCCCAGATCCGGCATTGGCAGCGAAAGGGTTAATTCCTGTAACATGGTGAAAAAGTTGTGCCTCGGCTGGGACTCGAACTGCCAACACGCTACCGACTGAGCTACTAAGCCACACAGTAAAGCCTCTCAACTTATTTCACCATAATCTCTACCCGGCTACACACACACCATCCACACAAGAATTCGTCCCGAATTCTAACTCAAAGAACACTCCACGAGATTCTCATTATTACAAATTATCTACATATAATCCTCATACTATCTTCATATAAATCACCGTATGGGTTATTTACGTTGGGTGTCAAATGTAGCCGGGTGTTCTTATAAAGAAACATACCCGCTCAGACCCGGGATCGAACCCGGGTCGCCAGGTTCGCAGTCAAACACTCTACCACGTCGCCATAAAAGCTCGCTTGTACACCAAGGCCGTACAAGTGATGATAAACCTACACACTGTGACATACTCCCCCAGCAAGTTGAAATTCGTCCCGAATTTCTATGGGTATGAGAACGACTGGGAATCGATCTCGGAGCCCATACAGTCACAGTCCCACGTTGGGCGCCAAATGTAACATGGTGAAAAAGTTGTGACTCGACTGGGACTCGAACCCAGGGCCTCTGGCTTACCATGCCATCACTCTACCGACTGAACCACCAAGCCACACAGTAAAGCCTATCAACTTATTTCACCATAATCTCTACCCGGCTACATTCCCTTTTTGGAATATTTTCTTTATTGTATATTGTTTCGTTAGCAAACCTATCAGACGGCTCCTATAGGATTCGTCTGATCTGGGTCTACTCTGTTTGCAAAAGCGTAGAAAAGCGTATTTATGGAGTAAAGGGTTAGTCCATTCTGTTGACAATCCCGCCCTTTTACGCCATTGCAAACTGGGCAGACGAGATCTGATAGCTCCTGTAGCAGCTGCCTGGTCAGGGTCTGCTCTGTTTGTATATACATGTATGTTGCATATTCCGATTCTCTACGAACGCCTTTTCACGCATTTGCAAACAGAGAAGACCAAGATCAGACGGCTCCTAGAGGAGCCGTCTGATCAGGGTCTGCTCTGTTTGCTAATGGAATTTGATAGATATGTTTCTGTAGTTTCTAACATGGCTACAATGTTCTCCATGAATATTCAGTAGGTATTGAAATTTGGACTAAATATAGAACAGGGAAAGGGTTAATCAATATTCATAAAGGTCGAAACATTATATGAATATTCATCAGGTAATGTGTTAGCAATGATGCAGACAATAATTATGCGGACGACAATTTTATAACAGGTTAACCCTTAGATTCATTTGAGACATAACCTACATCATCAATATCTTTTAGATGCATTTTTATAATTGCATATGTACATATGAAATGTTGATCATGGCAGAAACTGTTTAATCAGATCTGTAACACCTCACAAGCAAACAGAGCCAACCCTGATCAGACATCTCCTACGTGAGCCGTCTAGTCTCACTATATGAGCCTTCTGATCAGGATCTGCTCTGTTGCTAGTGGAATTTGAAAGATCCGTTTCTTTACTTTCTAAAATGGCTACAAAGTTCCACCTTCCTTATTTCATTATAACTATTTTGTCCATGAATATTCAGTAGCTATTAAAATTTGGAATAAACATAGAACAGGGAAAGGGTTAAGAAAATCAGCTTTCTAATGCACACGTTCGTCGCTTAGATACCATTTTGTGATAGTCTTGAATCTTTATTTACAAATCAAAGGTTGAGCGCAAAACTGTCGTTACTATAGTCTACGCGTCGAACCCGTGATGACCTTTGCAAACAGTTTGGATCCAGATGAGACGCCGAGTAACTCGGCGTCTCATCAGGATCCAAACTGTCTGACTCTCTGATAGTGTTTTTCCACACAAAAATAAAAGACAATTTGAGATTGACAATTTTAGGAAAACATTTATTTGGCATGCTTATAAAGTTTATATAATGTAGTTACTACAGTCTTGCATTCCACTCTCGAAATGCAAACGAATCCAGCCAATCATGGTTAGTTTTGACAGTGATGGAAAACTGCCTTTAACACATGACGCGGAACGAGTGTGTCCCACGTGGGATAAAACGCGCTCATATTTCAAAATTCCACAAAATTGGTCACGAAAACTCTCTGGCAATTACTGTTTCTTATAAAAAATTATTCACGTATTTCGAGATTTTTATTCAAACTTTATTTCGCTTCCCATCAATTCTTCCTAGCCGATGACGGATGTGGTGTCAGTTTCGAGACCCCCTTCGAACTTTGTCACCTAGCAACGCAAGTGATCAATAAGTATGGAAACGCTCTTCAGTTTGGCGCGAAATTATGTCACTGTAGAATTTAGTATCAAATCAAGTTGCGGACTCCATCAATAATAAATTATAACGGTCCCAAAAGACCTTTACTTTGGCCGTCTTTAAGCCTTATTCTGTTGAGTAAAAAGGCCTGCCCAAACTCGGATCTGTTGAGTTTTTTCTTATTTCCGGTTTCTTGGAGTTTTTAAGAAATAGTTGACCCGGTGTCATACAATGTGGATCCTGTTTAGATGTCAAGCTACTCGATGTTTCATCTGGTTCCAAACTGTTTGCAAATGCAAGTCCGGTCGCTGTTAACAAGTTAAATTTCTTTCTTTGAGAAGATTTGGTTAAGTCTAGAAAGTAAATCATATTTCGCATATTTTGTTTCCGATGAGTCGACTCTCAAGACAGATAAAAAATGAAAACCTTTTGAATAGTTAACTGTAGTTTTTATTTCATTTAAAGTGCATCTAAAAAGTATCGCTAGAGCGACAATACAATCTTTTAACAAGGAAATGGTTGCTTAATGCAATGCAAAGGTATGGGAACTTTCTGTATAACTCTTGTCTGTATTAAGCAACCATCTGCGTTAAAACTCCAGAATCATACTTTTTCGAGTGGTCGTATTAGCGAGACTTTATTGTATTGCTTAATTTATGCGAACTCGTAGACAAGTGGTTTTGTATAGGTCTACAGTTATTGAAAATAGTTTTATATTACAAAACCCTTTCTCTCATATAAACGCTTTTCCATTCATTTGCAAACGAGTAGATCCAGATCAGACGGCTCCTATAGGAGCCGTCTGATCAGGTTCTGCTGGGTTTGCTTGTGGTAGAATATAGATATGACAGCACTGTTTCTGTCTGGTCCAACACATAATGTGTACACATGCCATCATAAGAATTCAGCTAATAGATATTCATAATGTCATTTTCCTTACATGAATATTGAACAGGGAAAGGTTTAAATATTTACAAAAATATATGCCCTTGTAAGGGGGACATGATGGAGCAGGGGCACTTAGACGATTTTAACTGCCCACTAAACTACAATGTATTTAGTTATGCTGCATATTACATATAATATAACAGTACATAGGTGGCGGTGGTCTAATGGCAACGCTCTTGACTATCAATCCGGAGGTCCGGGGTTCAAATCCCGGTCCCGCCCGGAAATTTAAGAGACGCTTTTCCGTGTCTCCCACCCGCACATCTTCTCCACCCATGGGTTAAAATGGGTACCTGTGGGAGTCACTCGCCGGTCATTCGGACTGAAAGTAGACTATAACTAGGTACTTTACTTTATTTTTTACATAATATTATTACATATTGCGGTACATATAACATATACTCAGCAAAGTTTCTAATTGGTCGCATGCTATTTTGACCAAAATATGAAAACCAAATGTTTGTATTCAAATGCAATATGCATAAAAGGAAGAAAAATTCTTTGCAAAAAGAGTAATCATCGGAAGGTTATGTTTATGTCAACTTGTAAGCGGAGTTTAAGAAAAAAATATATATTAACTTTAGATATATTTAAGATTAACGGATGACCAATGAGAAAGTTGAGTATATTACATACATAATTATTTTAAATATTACATATTCTTATTACATATATTATTAATTATGAATTATCAGATTATATATGACACCGTATTTTTAAATGTTACATATTTTACATATTACATCTTATATAATTCGTCCGTTGAGTGCCAAAAGTGCTCAACAACCACTTTGTCAGGTTTTCCTGCCAAAAGGGCTCAATAACAATTTCAAAATGCCATTGACTATCCAGCTATAGAGATGATGGATCAACACTTTGTATTTAAATGTAACTGTAAGATTGTTTTATATATTTAAAACTTTCCACTGAAATGATACAATTTTTTGCCATAAAAGGACCTTTTGTCTCATTGTTGTTCGGCCATTCAGGCCAAAAGGGCTCAACAACAACAACAACGTGCTGAGGGGTTAAAATTATAACTTGGTTAGACATGTCTGTTCTCGTGGTACCACCTGAACTGAACAAACATCATGAGGTATAACCAGGAATTGCCTTGTCAGGTATTAATATTATAGAACTAGAACGTACGCCATAGTTGTTTGTTTGTTGTTGTTGTTGTTGTGTTGTTGTTGTTTGGTTTTTTGTTGGTTTTTTGGGGGGGTGGAAGGGGGGGGGGGGGTATTATTATCCCTCTACTGCATAAATACGTCTTTCTATGCCTTTGCAAACAGAGTAGACTCAATTCAGACGGCTCCTGTATCAGCCGTCTGATTAGGATATTATTCTACAGTTTCTGTCGTCCATGTGCTATTACAACAATTAATCTAATTAATATGCATGACGTCATCATTACTGATATGAATATTCATGGAGTCAAGGTTTAAACCCTTTACCTGGAGTGTTTTATAATGACATGTGAAGGATCGTTTGGCCATGAATTGTAGACCACGATTTGTATCATTCCATGATCAAACAGAGCAGATCGTGGTCAGTGTCCATGCTTATAAATCTTTTAGTTGAGTCTGAATTTCTTTCTCAGGCTTTTGATTGGTCAGATTTGAGTTCGCAAGCTTTTGATTGGTCAGATTTGAGCCAAAGGCTCGAATCTGACCAATCAAATGCTTGAGAACGTTCTCAGACTCAACTAAAAGTTTTATAAGCATGGACCCTGACGCCTCCTTCGGAGTAGTCCGAACCTACGTCTACTCTGTTTGCAAAAAATTATCAAAAGATGTATCTATCCGGTTATCCCATTTCCTTTATAGAAGGTATGCAGTAAAGTTGTCTCTAATACTGCCACTCAAATGGTCTTCTAATTCTGGACTTCTAAAACAGGTGGTATAGCTTAGTGCAGGACAAAAAGTTATGATGAAATCTCCTGTCGGAGCTGCCTGCATTGCTTCTGTCCTGCATTACCCCTTTCCCTGTTTATTCCAAATTCCAATACCTACTGAATATTCATGGGCAAAATAGTTATAATGGAAGGTGGAACATTGTAGCTATTTTAGAAAGTAAAGAAACATCTATCAAATTCCATTAGCAAACAGAGCAGATCCTGATCAGACGGCTCCTCTGGGTCTACTCTGTTTGCAAATACCTGGAAACACATTTATATGAAGGAAAGGAGTAATGCTGGGCCAAAAGTAATGCATATAGGAGTTCTCTTGATAGCTTTTGTCCTGCATTAACCCATTACCTCATAGACTATCTTTAGATTCAACCTCTTTGAATTAATCTACCGAAAAGGAGCATTAATTAGAGAAAAGTAAAATTTTAGAATTTTGTAGTTTGAAACCATTGTGATAAATAGAGCATTTGCTCCTATAGGAGCAAATGCTCTATTTATCACAATGGTTTCACAAAGTGACTTTTACAGAGTCGTCAAAAGTCGTCAATATGAGGGAAAGGGTTAAGCTACTATCTGTTTTAAAAGTCCAGAATTATACATCTTTAAGTGTTTGTGTTAGCAAGATTTAATGAAATATGGAAGGTGGAGCAGTGTAGCCATTTTAGAAACTAAAAAAACAGACGTTTCAAATTCCATTAGTAAACAAAGCAGACCTTGAACTGGCACTACTCTGTTTGCAAATGCGTGAAAATACGTTTATAAGATGGATAGAGTTAATTAAGCAATCACCTGCTTTCAGAGACGCCTATGTTAATAAATTATCTGATCGCTTTATTGAGAGTCTACTTACAGTAAAACCTCTATATAACGGCCACTAAATTGTGTTAATTAATTGGTATTTAGGACAGGTGGCTGCTTAAAGCAAGGTGAAAGTAAAACAAGACGCTCCTATAGGACAGGTGGCTGATTAAAGCAAGGTGAAAGTAAAACAAGACGCTCCTATAGGACAGGTGGCTGCTTAAAGCAAGGTGAAAGTAAAACAAGACGCTCCTATAGGAGCGTTCTGATTTACTTTCACCTCGCTTTAAGCAGCCACCTGCCTGTAACACAAAGTACTTGATGTAATTGAGTGTTCGTTATAGAGAGATTATACTGTATTGCATTATTTGCAAGTGTGTTAAACTTTAATTCGGTGTTCATGTGGATGTTTTAACCTACAGTCCTTCAAACTCCGATCCCTCATTCGAGGTATTTCCCAGTCTTCAGTCTTTAAATATGCATGAAATGTAGCCAATACCCTTCAGTAATTCGTACAGAAAGCTTAAACAAAGAACAATCTCGATATATGTAGTACCTGTCAATTATACAGTCTAGTTAGGAGATCCCCCCACCCCACCGCACCCACCCCCTTCAGCGACCTCTTCATCAATACATATACACGTAAGTGTTCTTCAAAGCAGGTGACAGATTCACGCAGAGTGAAAGTAATACAGAAAGCACCATTGGGAGCTGCATAACTATTATCTTGTATTAAGCTTTCACATGTCTTAACCCCGTGAACGACTTACCGTAAGCAAAATGGACAGAATCACAATTTTACATGTATGTGTTTTTATTTGCTTTTTATATATATTGTCTCTTGGGTCTGTTTCATATTTTTGTAATGTTATGGTTACACATGTATTATATTGTTTACCCTTGTAACAATCGTAACTACTCGCCGTATTCCGTCAGAGTTCGGAATAGTTTCGATAGAAATAGCCGAGGTGTTCCGAGTGACCCTTGTAACAGTGTCTTCTACAGTAGAACCTGTCTTAAGCGGTCATCAAAAAGGGGTCTAATTATGGGTCTGTAGGGCAGGTGGTAGCTTAATGCAGGGCAAAAATAATGCAGAAATTTCCTATATGAGTTTTCTGCATAACGTTTGTCCTGCATTAAGCAACCACTCCTGTGTTCTATAAATGGATGGTCGCTTAAGACAGGTTCTACAGTATTTGAAAGGCTTGAACACTCTCATTTACAGATATTATATAGTACACCTGTCTACAGCGACCGTCCAATATTAGTCTCATTCTAGGCGTATAAGGCAGATGATAGCTTAATGCAGGGCGAAAGTTATGCAGAAAGCTCCGTATCCAAAATGGACAGAATCATAATACATGTACAAATGTATTATGCTTTTTTATTTGCTTTATATATACATGTATGTATATATTGTTTCTTGGGTCTGTTTCATATTTTTTTCATATTATAGTGTATACCCTTGTAACAGAATCTTCTACAGTAGAACCTGTCTTAATCGGCCATCAAAAAGGGGTCTAATTATGGGTCTGCAAGGCAGGTGGTAGCTTAATGCAGGGCACAATTAATGCAGAAAGCTCCTATAGGAGTTTTCTGCATTACGGCATTACGTTTACCCTGCATTAAGCAACCACCTGTTAAGACTCCTGTGTTCTATAAATGGATGGCCGCTTAAGACAGGTTCTACAGTATTTGAAAGGCTTGAACACTCTCATTTACAGATATTATATAGTAAACCTGCCTACAGCGACCGTCCAATATGTGTCTCATCATAGGCGTGTAAGACAGCTGATAGCTTAATGCAGGGCGAAAGTTATGCAGAAAGCGCCTGTATCACTTATGTCCTGCATTAACCCTTTACTCCGTGAATATTCATGTAAGAAATAATGACGTCATGCATATTAATTAGTTGGGATGTTTTTACTGAAACATGAACACAGGATGTTTTGGCCATTGCAGAAATTATAGAATCATATCTATTATCTTTATTATTTCATAAGCAAACAGAGCAGAACCTGATCAGACGGCTCCTCTAGGAGCCGTCTGATCTGGGTCTACTCTGTTTGCAAAGACGTGTCTATGGAGTAAAGGGTTAATGCTTCCACCTGCTTTTATACACTCCCAGAACAGAACAGAACAGAACAGAACAATCATTTTATTCAGTCACAGATTACAAAACGTACATTTTGTAATAACATGTGAAGCAAAACATAATCAAATGATTTCTAAGGCAGTGGGACAATTAGACTCGTTAGTAAGAGACTCCGATATCGTTATGTGTGTTAGATATGCTTGCATACATGAGTAGAACCCCTCTAATGCGGCCACCAAAAAGGGCATAATTCTGTCTGGCAGAGGCAGGTGGTAGCTTAATGCAGTCCTGCATTAAGCAACCACCTGTTTATAAAGACAACTATGGTTATTCCTTAAGTGGTCGCATTAGAGGGGTTATATTTTATACATTCGAACAGCAAATACTGTTTCTGAAGGGACTGTTTTATCAGGCTCTACAATATTCTCTTCTATTTCAGTCAACAAGATACCAAATCTAATTACAGCAAAACCTCGATACTACGAAACTTAAGTAATGAAGAATTTATGTCTTTGTAGGCAGATGGCTGCTTAATGGAGGGTGAACGTCATGCAGAAAGTTCCTAGAGGAGCTTTCTGCATGACTGTCACCCTCCATTAAGTGTTGAAGATCAATAATGGTACGTATTTGAGTGTTCGGATAATCGAGTTTTCACTGTATTCAGCTTTATCCGAACCAATGGAGAATGCGACACGGTGCCCGTATATCTAGGGCAAATACGGTTTATATGTAAGTATGTGTCTTATACCGAAGTTCATATAAATGCCTAAATAACCCTTTAATCCATAAATACGCCTTTCTACGCCTTTGCAAACAGAGTAGACCAAGATCAGAAGGCTCTTATACCGAAGCTCAGATAAATACCTAAATAAACTCATGTTCAAGAAGTGTTCCTTCATTTCTCCACCAAACTCTCTATTGTGACTAGTTATAAATTGTCTCTTCGAGGCAATATGGGGTTTTATTGAGAACTGACGATTACGCACCTGTATCTCTTGTTCTGGGTATATTCTGGTTTTACGTGCATGTTAGTGAGCCTCATCGATACAGTAAAGCCCCTCTAAATCGGAATTCTAGTAGAGAAGAATTTAGATACTTTTAGGCAGGTGGCTAAATATAGGAGCTTTATGTATGACTTTCATCCTGCATTAAGCTGCCACCTGTCTCCAAGACCGATATTTTTACTCAGTTTAACGTCCGGTTCAGAGAGGTTTACTGTACAGTAAAACTTCTCTATAACGGCCACTAAATTACATCAAGTATTTTGTAATAAAGGCAGGTGACTGCTTAAAGCAAGGTGAAAGTAAAACAGAACGCTCCTATAGGAGCGTTCTGTTTTATTTTCACTTTGCTTTATGCAGCCAACTAATTAACACAATTTAGTGGCCGTTATAGAGAGGTTTTACTGTATTTACAAGTTTGCAATAAAACTCCTCTAAAACGGGCGTTTGGTAAAGAAGAATTTGGATTTTTCAGGCAGGTGGTTGCTAAATGTAGAATGAAAGTCATGTAGAAAGCTCCCAGAAGAGCTTTCCGAATGACTTTCACCTTGATACTTGTCTTAAAGACCGGTATTGATCAATACTAATTTGAAAGACCGATTTAGAGGGTGTGTTACTTTAATACTTTTTGCTTGCTCTCTGTCGCGTCATTCTTTCTCTCCTGTTTTTTATTTGTATTTACTTAATGTATATTTGTTGATAATTTACATGATATTCCCACCTTTTTATACATTTGCAAACAGTGTCGATCTTGATCAGACAGCTCTTGTAGAAGTTATCTGATCAGAATTGACTCTGTTTTCTTGAATACGATACCGAATTTATTCTCTACTATTTGTCAAGACATTTAACCTTTAACCCTTTCCCTGTTCTATGTTTATTCCAAATTTCAATACTTACTGAATATTCATGGACAAAATTGTTGTAATGAAATATGGAAGGTAGAACATTGTAGCCATTTTAGAAAGTAAAGAAACATATCCATCAAATTCCATTAGCAAACAGAGCAGACCCTGATCAGACGGCTCCTATAGGAGCCGTCTGATCTGGGTCTACTCTGCAAATGCGTTCATATGAAGGACAGTGTTAGTTTACATGTTTCATAATTAGATTAATTAACATAAGTGTGATTGTTGTAATCAAAATATTCAATTCTGTTGTTTGTCTGAAGATTCATTAACAGATGTTTAGTGTTGATCATGTTTGTGTGACAGTAACAAACTGATGGCCAAACATATAAACACGTGACCGTCACATCCAATTCATCTTATATTCTTTAACGGACCGTTTTATCTAACAAACCAATTACCTCTGTGTGCTCATATGTACACATTAACAATGTCAGGAATTATAATTACAATTAATGATTAAAATCGAAAATGTGCTGCTAATTACCCAAGCCCTAGACACTCCCTCAAAGTGGACCGACATCGGCGAAGTATGATGATCCCCCGTGAACTTTAAAATTACTTTTAATTGTACTACTTAGAGGGGTGTGATATTCACACTTTTCTTTATCTCTAACAATAGGCCTGATTAATTAAAGCGTTAAAGATCTAACGGGATAGTAGGTGTTATCTCTTGATCTTCATTTTGTAAAATTAAAACCTTACCTACCCTGTACATGTATATGAAAAACAACATGCCTGTCCCTGTTCTATGTTTATTCCAAATGTCAATACCTTCTAAATATTCATGGTCAGAATAGATATAATGAAATATTGAAGGTGGGCCATTGTAGCCATTTTAGAAAGTAAAGAAACAGATCTCTCAAATTCCATGAGCAAACAGAGCAGACACTGATCAGACGGCTCCTATAGGAGCCGTCTGATCTGGGTATACCCTGTTTGCAAATGCGAGAAAATGCGTTTATATGAAGGAAAGGGTTAAACAGATTGTCGTCTGCAAAATGTGTCGTCTGCTATAAATCTTGTTTTTGTTTGATTTTCTCCCCTTTTCATTCAATACAGCAGTATCAAACACTGGATCCTGATGAGACACCCAGTTACTCGACGGCTGATCTGGATCCAAAATGTTAGCATAGGTAATCACGGCTGCGACATTGGCAGCGACAGATTTAACTCAATTTGAAAATAAGCTTATGCAGTGTCTTTGCAACTGGTTTTAACCAATGTTATCCCACGACCCCATAAATGAGACATATACATACAGTGTAGACCCAGATTAGAGGGCTTCAAAGGGAGCGAGTCTCTGTTCAAGGTCTGCAGTATTTGTCGAACTATACCATAATTGCTAGTTCATACGAGCATAATTGCATTTTGTTTGCGCTGCTCACTCATCATTTAATATGAGTGAGTTCTAAATTTCGGGATTAAACAGATTTACTGTTTCCTTCATATAAATGCAAACAGAGTAGTCCCAGACTATCAAACTATTATAAACCTGATTCTATAGTTTCTACCATTGTTTCTACAAATATTCATGATGGCATTATTTCTTCATATTCAATAGGGAAAGGATCCATGAAAATCTCAGTATGTTGGTTGCTTTTTTAGCAGACTGTTGGAAAAGCCTAATTACAGTAGAAGCTGTCTTATGCTACCATAAAAAGAGGTCTAATCATTGTTCTGTAAGGCAAGTGGTAGTTTAATGCAGGTCAAAAGTTATACAGAGCTTTCTGCGTTACTTTTGCCCTGTATTAAGCAACCACGTGCATTTTAACCCTTTACCTCATAGGCTATTTTAGATACAACCTGTTTGAATAAATATACCAAAAAGGAGCATTAACTAGAGAAAAGCAAACTTTTAGAATTTTGTAGTTTGAAACCATTGTGATAAATAGAGCATTTGCTCCTATAGGAGCAAATGCTCTATTTATCACAATGGTTTCACAAAGTGACTTTTATAGAGTCGTCAAAAGTCGTCAATATGAGGTAAGGGATTAAGACCAATATATTCAATAAATGAATGGCCCCTTAACCCCTTCCTTCATATAAACGCCTGTTCCCGCATTTGCAAACAGAGTAGACCCAGATCGGATGACGCCTATAGGAGCCGTCTGATCAGGTTATGGTAAAATATAGATCTGATTCTACAGTTTCTGTCTGAGACAAAACATCATGTGTACATATGCCATCATAAAAATAAGGTAATAAATATGTATAATGTTATTATTCCTTACATGAATGTTTAACAGGGAAAGCGTTAAGACATGTTCTATTGTATACTATACGCTATAGATACAGGTAGCCCTCTTTATAGCCCAAACTCACACGTCCATTAGGAGTAAGGAAAAAGGAAAAATAGGACTCTTTAGGAAAGTAAAAGTATGGATCATGTTCCTTCTGAACCATATCTAAGATCCTTAACCATTTCCTTAATGTGAACACTTTTACGCCTTTACAAATAAAGTAGACCCGGATAAGATGGCTCCTGTAAGGTCGGCTCTGTTGGATTACGGAACATTGTATAGTTTTGCCATAGTCATGACCTGCTCTTTAAAATCTCTCTCTCTCTCTCTCTCTCTCTCTCTCTCTCTCTCTCTCTCTCTCTCTCTTCCTTCATTCTTGATCACTCTTTATTTCCTCCTCCTCGCAGCTTCATGCATACTGAACGCACAACTAATAAGGATGTTAGGAGTTTGGTCAGTATCCGCTTTTTGGTAAACAGAAAGCTCTTCTAGCTACCGTCAGTCAATGGAAGATAGCTTGGTTTGGTCACGTAAACCAACATGACAGTCTGTCCAAGACAATTCTTTAAGACATTATTGGATGCCAACGACGAGGTCGACAAGAAAAAGCTCGTCTGACAATTTCAAGGCGTGGATTGTCTTTGAAATGCCACATCTGCCCAGTCTGCATACAGAGCCCTGACGGTTGTTAAGGAAATCGAGGACCTGATTGTGTTGAGCTTAATGCAGGATGAAACTGATACAAAACGCTCCCATAGGAACTCACTGTATTACTTTCTGTGTTAAGCAGTCATCTGTTTTATCACTTTACCTTATGAATATTCATGTAAGAAATAATGAAATAATAGATATTAATCAACTGAAAATTTATAATCTTTTGAGCGATCTTATTATCAAGACTTTACTTCTACCCCACTGTAATGATCACCGAAAATGATAAATTTGTTGTGTTGTACCCTGAGGAATAATCATTTAACCCATTACCTCATGGGCTATTTTTAGACCCATTACGTCATAGACTATTTTTAGACCCAGCCTCTTTGAATAAACTTCCCAAAAAGGAGCATTAACTAGAGAAAAGGAAAATTTTAGAATTGTATAGTTCTGAAATCATTGTGATAAATAGAGCATTTGCTCCATATGAGCAAATCCTCTATTTATCACAATGGTTTCAAGAAGGGACTTTTACAGAGGCGTAGAAAGGCGTATTTATGGAGGAAAGGGTTAAGAAATATTGACAGCATGAATATTTATCAGTTGAATTTGAACAGAGAACGGTTCTTTTCGCCATGACAGAAACTGCATAATCAGATTTATATGATTCCATGAAGAATCAGAGGAGATCATGAAATGGGTTTATACTGTTTGCATACGCTTCAACAGCAACAGTACAACCGAGAAACCAAACTGGGTTGTTTGTTTCACTTGTACTCTATTGACTTTAACCAACTGCAGTACAATAATTTTAAAATTCCCTCTTATTAGAGATGTATTCGTTGTTTTCGACTTGCATTAAGTAGCCACCTGTCTTTTAACCCTTTCCTACATAAATGCGTCTTTCTACGGCTCTGTAAAAGTCACTTTATGAAATCATTGTGATAAATAGAGCATTTGCTTCTATAGGAGCAAATGCTCTATTTATCACAATGGTTTCAAAATACAAAATTCTAACATTTTCCTTTTCTGTAGTTACTGTTCCTTTTCGGTAGATTTATTCAAAGAGATTGTATCTAAAATAGCCTATGAGGTAATGGGTTAAATACCCCTGTGTGTATTTATTAAGGCATTTTGTGTGCATTTACTATTTATTTGATAAAGTCGCCTTTAAGCACATTTTCAAACAAAGTAAATCATGATCATACGGCTACTGTAGGAACTGTCTGATCAGGGTCTGCTTTGTTTGCTTATCCCTTTACTCCATAAATTTGCCTTTTACGCCTTTGCAAACAGAGTAGACCCAGATCAGATGGCTGTAACTATTTCATATATTTAAAAGATTATATAATTATTATTCATTATGTCATAATTTTAACATGAATATTCATTGGGTATAGGGTTAAGTCATTTGTGCAAAAATGTTAACTTTCTTTCACCTGCAGGATGATTTTTTTTCCATGATCAATATTTGTGTCCCTTTTTCACAGATATGTGACAATAGACAATCCTAATAACAGTGTCTGTTCGTATGTGCAATCACTCATTTTCTAAGGGGGGGGATACCCTTTCCATCATATAAACGCTTTTTAACCATTTCCCTCATATAAACATGCTTTCACGCAACTACAAACAGAGTAGACCCAGATCAGACGGCTCCTATTGGAGCCGTCTGATCAGGGTCTGCTCTGTTTGCTAATGGAATTTGATAAATCTGTTTCTATACTTTCTAAAATGGCTTTGTACAATGTTCCACCTTCCATATTTCATTAAAACTATTTTGTCCATGAACATTCAGTTAATATTGAAATTTGGAATAAATATAGAACAGGGAAATGGTTAACGCTTTTGCAAAAAGAGAAAAACCAGATCAGACTACTCATGTAGTAGCCATCGGACCAGGGTCTGCTCTGTTTGCCTATGGAGTGATATGATCCTACAGTTATTGTCTAAACGTTTGCCCCATAAAAGTTAAAATGACAGTTACTGAATATCCATGAAGTGATCAATTCATGCATACAAACATCATCAGGCAAATGAATAAGCAGACACTCTTCAATGTATTGGATCTAACCCTTTTCTTCATATAAATGTATTTTCACGCATTTGCAAACAGAGTATACCCAGATCAGACGGCTCCTATAGGGGCTGGTTGATCTGGGTCTGCTCTTTTAGCTTATGTAATAATACAGATCTGATTCTATAAGTTCTCACATGCATATTCATAAGGTAAAAGGTTACGCTCTTTTTCTGTTGCATATTGAGAAAAGGTGAGTTTTATCTGCCAAGTGTGTTTTTTCTCTTTCTGTCTTCCCTTCTTTCTCTCTCAATCCAATAATGTGTGATAATGTTAGATTACATCACCGACAGACATGAGGCAGACATCCAGACATGCTTGTTTTGTTCTACTAAACGTATTAATCAAGTTTCTGTATATAACTGTATCTGCGGATTATGTCAAACAACATATCTTCCTGTATGCATTCTAAGACCATTGGAGAGTTTTCAGTGATTCAATCAAACCTATCATTGCCTAAATGCTAACCAACGTCCGGTGATTTCGTAGTAATTTTCGCTGCCAAACTTCTCACGGAGATTCTAGAGACCGGATAGAATTATAGGCGAATACGGACCGACCATTGAGAGTCTCCGAGCCACGTATCATTGCTCCATTGTAATTTGGATTACTTTTCCAATAGCCACTTTCAGCTATTGTCCTCCAATTCTCGTGTTGGTTCGCTGCCAGTCGCCGATTTGTCTTCGCTGGGCGGGGCTTAGGTCGAGCCCAATCAAAGCCGCAACTGTTAAAAAGAGGCGTGGCTGGAAGAAGTATTGAAAACAGAGGAGAGACTTGGTGTTTTAACACAAATTCTGTGAGTTAGACACCTTAAAGTTGGAATTATTTGTGATAGTGGAAATATCAACAATTAAACTGCTAAAAGGTATTGTAAAATTTTACATCTATTTTTATCACGTCCGAATAATGGCAGATAGGGGTACATAGTCCACTGTACTAGAATATAAGTTGAAGCGAATATTTCAAAGATGTTGGTGTAATTAAAACTTTTCGGATTTATGGATATAACAATAAATGCATATTTTGTCAGGATACCCGTTGAGTAGACAGGAAATGGTTGGTATATTTTATCGAGCACATTATGGTCATTCTATTCATAAATGAGACATTTTTATTACGAAAGAAATTATTAGAAAATAAATAAATTGTAAAAGTTTTTGGGTATGGATAGGCTTTGTCTACATTTATTGTTTGTTTTGATTTATTTTTCCTATTTCCATAATTTTCAGTAAATTTATCTTTTATGTTGATCTATTTGTAAACTAAAGATAGTTGTCTTGTTAATCGTATTGAGGGTTTCTACTTGTCATGTGTCGCCAAGTTTGGCCCCACCCACTTGGGGGCACGCGCCCGTTGTAAACAAACACTTTCCCTCGCGCCCGTGTACCTTGTTATTGAAATCTATAATTAGATTTCTGTGATGATTGACAGGTGCTTCAGGTGAAATATACAACAAAACGGTTGATGATGCTCGTGTGATATTCATAGCCTGGGAACAATTGAAACATACGCTTGAGACATAAACTTCTTCAGAAAATTGTGAAAAGTTTTCAAAGTCAGTGAGAAATTTCTAACAGAAGTGAAACTTGTAAGCATTGGACTAGTGAAATAAAATACCTTTGGGCGATCCTGTTATTTCGCAGGAATACCGTGGGTACATATTTTTTGTTTTAATTTTAAATACAAGATTGCGATTTAAGATTCTATTTTTTTAAATGAATTCCAACGGTTTTAATTCAAACTTGTTCTGACTGTTTGATGCCTTGTATTGCTTGTCATATTAGGCTGTTGAAAATATTTGCATAAATGTCGATGTTGCAACTGGATTTTTTGTTTGCTGTAAAAACTAGTTGTTTCAAAAATAGTATACATTTATATTTCGTACACTCATGCTTGGAAAGTTTTTTGTATTGGTGTTTTAAATATTAAACTTGTGTTTCGAACAATATCGCTGTGTTGTAAAAAGAAGAGATTCATGATCAATTCTGATACATCTGCAAAAAGAGTAAACCCAGATCAGACAACTCCTGTACGAGCTGTCAGATCAGGGTCTGCTCTGTTTGCTAATGGACTTGTTTCTGCTCTGCTCTGTTTGCCAATGGATATGTTTCTTATGTACATATTTCATTATAAAGTTCTATCTATGGTTATTCATAATGTCATGAAATCTTGAATAATGTTTAAATGGGAATGGGTTAATAGTTAATACTGTTCTTTAAACCCTACCAGTTAATTCTTTAACAGATTTATAGCGGGAAAATACAAGTATAGCATATCGAGGTTATTACCTGTTGAATATTCATGTAAGACATAATGAAAACTAATCAGATTACCCATTTCCCTCATATAAACGTGTTTTCACGCATATGCAAACAGAGTAGACCCAGATCAGACGGCTCCTCTAGGAGCCGTCTGATCAGGGTCTGCTCTGTTTGCTAATAGAATTTGAAAGATCTCTTTCTCTACTTTCTAAAATGGCTACAATGTTCCACCTTCCATATTTCATTATAACTATTTTGTCCATGAATATTCAGTAGGTATTGAAATCTGGAATAAATATAGAACAGGGAAAGGGTTAACCATTCTCTTCGTTTTCACGCTTTTGCAATCTGAGTAGAACCAGATCAGATGACTCGTGTAAGGAGGCGTCTGATCAGGGTCTGCTCTGTTTATTTATGGATTTATAAAGATCTGATCCTTTGGTTTCTGTCTAAGCCAGAACATTCCTGTGAAGAAATCGCATTATAAGATATGATTTAATGAATATTTATGAAGAGAACAATTCGCTCATAAATGTTCATTTGGGGAAAGGTTAAATTCTTATAATTGTATGTTAATACAGATCTACTTAAATAAACAGAGCAGACCCTGTGTCTGCTCTGTTTGCAAAGACGCGGAAATACCATACTCCGGTAAAAAGCTACGGAAACAATTGATTATTTTCAATTATTTCCTATTCGAATTGAAATACTATATTTTACGCCCCCTTTTTACATAGATTTGAATTACTTTTACAGTTTAAAGTCTTTTTATTATTTACATTTTGTTTTTCCTTTATTTCTATACTTATATTGAGAGCCATCATATATATTTTGTATGTTTTATTATTATGACTATTTTGTATCATTGTGATCGACAGCAGAAGCATATAACAAAATTAAATTGTTGCATACATGCCTTCACCTATAAATATTATTTTAAACAAGTGAATAATTAATTGTATCAATTAAATGAATTCTTGTAATGTTATCATAAAGAAGGGAGAATTGTTCCATTGACGGAATCTGTAGAATCGGACCTACACCATTTCATAAGCAGTAACTGTTTGATTTGGGTCTATTCTGTGTACAAAGGTTTGTCTATGTAGCAAATGGCTGACGGTTACGCGGCCTTTGCCTATAAGTTGCTATTATAATTACTAATGTGTTCACTTATTTTTACAATATTTACTTAACATTTATAGACGCATTTTTGCGCATTTGCAAACGGAGTAGACCCAAACCAGACTGCAATGTTTGCTTGTGGAATGATATACATTCTACAGAGTCTACCACAGCAAACAATGTCATTACAGCAAAACCCCTCTAATGCGACCAGCAAAAAGGGACATAATGCACAGTGGCAAAGGCAGGTGGTAGCTTAATGCAGGACGAAAGTTATGCAGAAAGCTCCTATAGGAGCTTTCTGCATAACTTTCGTCCTGCACTAAGCAACCACCTGCTTATAAAGACAGCCATGTTTATTCATTAAGTGTTCGCATTAGAGGGGTCTTATTGTATAAAGAAACGGCAAACTAATATTGATTGAAAAAGTAATTATATTTTACAAAGAGATTGGATCCAAATGAAACGCCGAGTGACTCGGTGCTTCTTCACGATCCGACCCGACAAGATCCAAGCTGTTTAACATTCTAATCTTAATTCTGAAAAGTAATGGAAGAAATGTTCTATATCTAAAAGTAAAGCGGACTATAAAATAGCACAAGCTTATTTGTGTATGTTTATGTGATCTTGCTCTAAGCATACAAATGTATGTTGTACGCAATAAAGAATTGAATTGAATTAAATTTGTTCAGCGTGCAAACGGTAAAAGATTGACTCTATAAATGTAACAAACACAGGTACTCTACTTCACTTCCTCATGAATAATTATACTATGATACTATGAATGTTTATCAGCCGTTTTTATAATGTTATATGAACACATGAATTTTTGACTTTGATAGTTCTATAGAATCAAATAAAAACAGTTCATAAGCAAATAGGACAGATGGCTCTTACAACCGCGTTTAGGAAAGATTCTAATATTCCAATACTTAATTTTGGTTGACATATTTTACAGACTTTCATATCCATGTAGTGGTATATTATTTTTTAAATCTCATTCAACATTTATTCCTGTTAGTGTTTATTTGTTGTTGCTTTTTAATTATTGCATGCTTAGTTTTCAAATTTGATTTAGTCTACCATTAAATTAATGATTTAATCTAAACATTTATTTCATTCCATTGTCATATTTCCGAAAAGCTTTGCCAACAATTTGGAGCCAGTAGATTAGACTTCTGTAGCGTTATGAAAGAATTTTAACTGAAAAACTGCGTATAATTTTGTGGCAGTTGTCAATGCTTGCAGGAGAGATTTGCTTGAAGTGCCAAAGATTTATGAAACTATATTAAAACATTCTATAACTTTTGTTTAATGTATCACAAACAATACACACAAATTGATGTTTTATTTTTCGAAATGCATTTTCGTCTTCATTAATTTTGTTTTCCCTACTATTTTGCTTCTTTATGTTCGCCCGTCTAGTTTTCTTTCTGTTGTCATGGTTACAGATGCTGCTCTTGCAGGGGAATAACTACGGTGGAGGAACGGGCGGTAACTCAAACGGATACAGCTCTAGTTCGACAGCCAACATGTACGAGGATGATCTCATCTCACGCGGAGCTAGGGGATTCCCCCTGGGTCATGGTATGCTACCCGCCCCTCAGGCTTACTCTTTCGGATTCCCGGTCCATCCAGCACATGACCCCATGGGACTGTCCTCATGTAAGTATTACTATATGGTGCCTCATTTCATTCACCTCAGAGAACCCATAACCCTTTATATGCGAGAGAAAAGTGCACCACAGAGCTCCAGATAAGATGCGTAAATTTAATAATTTTAAATTGCCCCTTTATTTCTGCATCAAACCCTATACTGTCACCACTCTTTAGAATCGTCTCTTTGAGACGATTCTAAAGAGTGGTGACAGTATAGGGTTTGATGCAGAAATAATTTTTTAGTATTTGCGTAAGCTCTGTAGCTCTGGTACTATTACATTTACAAACTGTGTACACTCAGATCATAGGGTGTCTAGAATATCTGTTTGGTCAGGATGCGCACGGTTTGTCATTCAAAATATCATCTCGCACAGTATACCCTTCACCCTGAATAGACTGTCGTTACTAATTGATGAACCATTCCGTTTTGAATAGTCATCAGTCGAAGAGTTAACAATTTCTTTTACAGCGACTACTTTGGGGTACGTACATATATGCGTGAATTGGTGACTTAATGAATATTTTATGGGAAGTTTTTGCTTTGACAAAAAGATGTATGATCAGACCTACATAATTCTAAAAGCAAACACAGCAGACCCTGGTCAGTCACACGGTTCCTACAGGAGCCGTCTGATCTTGGTCTACCCTGTTTGCAAAGCGTTCATATGAGGGAAATGGTTAAAAGCAGGTTCTGCTTTATACAGAACGAACGTAATGCAGAACGAATTCTGAGGAAGTTTTATTTCTGAAGACCTCTTCCTGTATTAATGGTATTATCACTGCATACAGCTACCATTTTTCTCAGAGGCAGGGGTGGGGATGGGGTGAGGGTGGGTGCGACTAGGGGTGGGGTGGGATGGGGATGATATTGATTGGCAATACTAAACTCGCTGATTTCCAATTTTTTTTCTGAGTCTAGTTTCAGAAACTTCGATATGATATGGGTTTTTCACCTCTAAATGTACAAATTTACTCATGCCTTAACATAATATGAAAGAAGAAAAACAACCGTTCTACTAAACAAAACTATATAACTGAAATCTAGGGCACCGTTTTTCCGGATATTGATTTGTCTAGTTTCTGTTTCGCAATAAAACCCGCGTCTGACTGCCTTTTCAGAGTGCACACTTAGATTTTGATAACAGATTGTCGTCTGCTTCTAGTGTAATCGCATATTTGCAAGTAGTGTGGATCTAGATGGAGACGTCACATCAGGGTCTAGACTGTTTTAAACTCTGATCAATTACTTTTTGTAGCAGAAATAGTAGAAAAAGTATATTTTGAACATTGAAGCAGATGGCAAGTATTTCAGCAAACAGTTCCGTAGTTCGCTGATACGTTTAATAAATGTGTGGTTTCTTGTTAAATGTAGACGCTCTGATACAAGGTGTATAGATCCCAGTCAGATCCAAGACAATTCGTTGCTTGTAAGAATTCGAATGTCATGCAGATTTCATTAACAGTAAAACCTCTCTAAATCGGAAATTTGATAAAGAAGGAAATTTCTGAAAGTAATTTTAGGCAGGTGGCTGCTTAATGCACCCTGCATTAAGCTACCGCCTGTCTCGAAGACCGACATTTATACTCAATTTAATGTCCGGTTAAGAGAGGGATTACTGTATTACTTATCTAACTCGCATTGTTTCCGCATTTGAGGGATCTGTGTTCTGCTCTGTTTTTCCCATGTATATACAGTATGAGCAAAGGAATAATCGAGTGAACAAGTTTGATTGAACCATTTACTTCAAAGATAGCTTTTAATTATTCTGCAAACATAGTAGACTCAGACTAACCAAAGCTTGCAGACGACATTTTGTGGGGACTCGTGGGGATCAATATAGACTGACAGATAAACAGACACAACAGATGTTTAAAAGTACAGAATGTCGACAAATTGATTGACAAATTAATTTAATTACGAAACAGAATAATATAGAATAATTATGCTCTCAGTAATTACGATAAACATTTATTAACAGGTGTTTACTCCTTGTTGGCTTGTAATTGATTGAAATTGACATATCGGAGAATGTTTTTCCCCAAAACGATTCTCTTCGATTCAGTGTAATAGTTTGCATGCAGTTTGGTTCCAAATGACACGTAGTGTATATTGGCGTTTTATTTGAATTCAAACTGTTTGACACACGTATTGCATTTAATCCTTTACTCCATGAATATTCATGTAAGAAATATTGACGTCATGAATATTAATTAGATTAATTGTAATAAAAGCACTGCGGGCACAGAAAATGTTGACCAAGGCAGAAACTGTAGAATCATTTATCTATGTTATATCATAAGCAAACAAAGCAGACCCTGATCAGACGGATCCTACACTAGTCCTCTGATCTGGATCTACTCTGTTTGCGAATGCGTAGAAAGACGTTTTTATGGAGTAAAGAGTTCAGAGAAAAAGAGAAGAGAATACAGCTAGTAGCAGACGATACAGCTAGTAGCAGACGATAGTAATTATTAAGCAGACGACGATATAAACAGACGACAATTAGAGGAGACGATAATTTACTCAGGCTAATTATGAGCAAGTACATGTTACTCAGCTCAACTGTGATAATTATCACGTAGGCTTAGTAGTGCTCGTCCTTAGGTAGAAATAAAATGCACATATATATAGCTACGGGACAATTCTCAACATAGAGACCTTCTATATTGGTTACGGAATAACGGAGACAATAAGATATACTGTACTACTAATGGCGTGCACAGCACTTTATTCTATGCCAAGTAAGCTATGTACATGTATTTCATTTTTTCCTGTTTTTACCAGAAGTCTAATTAGATGTGTACATTAAAACGTACTATAAATAGTGGTCACGGCATAACATTTCAGCAAACGGAGTAGACCCAGGTAAGACAGCCAAGGAGCTGTCTGATCTGGGTCTACTCTGCAAAAGAGAATTTTAAGTAAAAAGTTTAATTATTAGTTATGTCAAATTATGTATATATTGATATTATATATCACATGTAGTTATTTTCCCCACTGAATTTCATGTCCATCATTTTTTTTGTCTTTTGTTTTGTTTTATTGTCACATAATTATATGATGTACACCATATTACTTTATTGAAGGCAATGGGCCGAGTGTGTACAAGATTCTTAGTATTATTTATTGTGCACGCATTATACACAGGCGATTTGATATCTTATAACCGTATCACTGTTGAATATTAATATAAGAAATATTTATTAGTAGATTTTTTATAATGGCTTGGAATTGAAAGAAACTGTAGACTCATATCTAAATAGATAAATAAATAAATAAATAAATAATATCTATTATATTTTCTTAAACAAACAGGGCAGACCCTGATCAGAGGAGCCGTTTTATTATATATGTTTTAAAATTTTATTTCAGTTGGCCAATCTCAGCAGTTTGGAGGCTATCCGCCATTCTCTGGACATGCTGACCACAAGAGAATGCTGGGAGGCTCCCAAGGAGAAACGATGGACAAAAACATTAAAATAATCCTGGAGAACAGGGATTTGTGGTCGAAATTCAGCTCACTTGGAACAGAAATGATCATCACCAAAACCGGGCGGTAAGTTGATTTTTTACATTGGATTTGATGTCTTTTTACTGTTTGATGGATTTGATGTCGTTTTACTGTTTGATGGATTTGATGTCGTTTTACTGTTTATTATGCTGTAAACTCGGATGTTCTGTAAGTTTGAATTCTAATTCGATCAATTTCTGTAGAAATTAGTGAGCGGGTACCAATCAGCTTGGATCCTAATGAGACGTCGGTTTACTCCGCGTCTGATCCGGATCCAATCTTTGTGCAAAATGCAGCCAACACGGCTCAATTCACCAGTTTGATTATTCCCAAACGGCCTGTTTTCCTTTTCAGAAAAAGATTAATATTTTGGGATTTTGTGTAATTGTTAGCATTTTTAATAGCTGACGCAATAATAATATTTCATCCATTCTATTAAATCACATGCAAACATACATTAACACTCAGATTTCACTGGTGTTAAATTTCTCAGATCATACAATAGCTTTTTATATACGTCCAAATTCTGAGACCTATCATCATAGTGTACGTGTTATTTTTCCCACACCAAATGATTCTTTCCCATATAACACCGGTCAACTGAAAGGTTCCGGTGTGCGGAAATTAGCACATGCGAAATAAACCGTGCATTTCTCGTAACAAAAGAGCAATCGACATCAGTTGACAGTTTTTATTTTTGTTGTTGTGCTTGACAGTTTTCTGGGTTAGATTCAACGGGTCCATTGTGTAACGGTGTGGCTTATAACACCCTCATACGTTTTGGGGATTCTAGACAAGATTTCTGAACCCTTAAAGTGCGGGAACCGAGCACAAACAGTGTAGACTCTGATCCCAAGAGAAACTCCCGATCAGGGTCTGCAATGTTTGTCATAAAAATCAATTTCTACAGTGATACATATTAATACAATTTTTTGTTTAGTTAATATCCAGGAAAAGGTGTATTTAGCATTATTGGTGGCTGTTTGAAATAAAGCAAGGATAACTGAAAATAGTTGCGCGTGAGAAAAATGTACAAAAAAACTTCCACTTAACTAAGATATGAATTTAGACTTTTAGGCATGTTGCTGTATGCAAGGTGAAGACATGACTCTAATCCAGCATTTTAAGCTGCCACCATTCCTAACCCTCAACTTTTAACGCATTTGCAAACAGCGTAGATCAAGATCAGGGTCTAATCAGGCTCTAATCAGGGTCTAATCAGGCTCTGCGCTGTTGGCTTATGTTATAGATCTTATTCTACAGTTTCTGCTAAAATTTTGCAATGATTATGTGCCATAATAAAAATCTAATTGATATGCACGACGTCATTATTTCTTTGATAAATATTTATG
This sequence comes from Azorinus chamasolen, assembly GCA_963576725.1. Classification (NCBI taxonomy): domain Eukaryota; kingdom Metazoa; phylum Mollusca; class Bivalvia; order Cardiida; family Solecurtidae; genus Azorinus; species Azorinus chamasolen. The sequence goes on along the minus strand of OY755240.1, from coordinate 85,799,321 downwards.
GTGTTAAGGGTTAGTACTAATTTAAAAGTCCGCTTTAGAGGGTTTTGTCGTATTATGAATTAATTGGTTTTACATGTATGAGTGTTAAAGAATAAAATGTAACAGTTTCAAACTGAAGGAAGAATTAAACGAATGGTTGTGATATTTTTGTATGAAAACATGCTAGGAACCATCAATGAATTAAAAAATGTAATTCACTCTATACTTTTTTTTATAAACATATATGAATATTTTTAAACACTGATATTAATGGCAATTTAAGTCATGCTCTGTTCATTTTCGTGGTTAATAATTCTTAGTCCTTAGAATTATGGCTAGACCTTCTTAGACAATATTAACATTAATGGTTAACGCGATAAGCGTTATAGATCCCCTTCAACAAATTGGGTTTATCAATTTCCGTGGGAATGTACTTTCGTTAAAAAAATGCTACGTTTTGTATGTAGCACCAATCTATACCACTTTACAGAATGGGGAATTAAACGGATTACTTACAGTAATCTTGTCAGCCAATGAAAAGACCGCTAGACTGATGTAATAGGTCAATCCAGTTAATATCTAATGACAATCAACATTGATTGTCTAAAATGACACATTTCGCGTCAGAAATTTTCTTGATCTTCTTGACTGGCAATAGCATCGTGGGAAAATCGGCAAGTTTGGTGCAAACACAATCAACAGACAGTTGTCATGTGTTAATATAACCGTTTTCTGACGCTTCTCTGGCTTAAACAATTAATTTACTCAAAGATACGGGGATATGTGCTTCCAGCTTCAATATGGGCATTTAGTTTTTGTTATACTGGAACTTAAAATGTAGCTATAAATTTTGCACCCAACTTTTCTTGTCCCTTGCTTAATATCTGCTATATACAAATGTCTATTGATTAATTAACCCTTTCTCCGACAGAGACGTCATTGAACAAAGTAGACCCAGATCAGATTGGCTGTTTGCTTATGAAATAATATGGATTTGACTCTACAGGTTCTGCCATAGTTGCCATGTGTTGATATATAAGACATACACTAGTTATTCAACATTATTATCTATATGTATTTAGATCAATTATTAGAATTGTTGATTATCAAAATCTCATAAAACGAGGAAACTTGTTTAACATATTTACTCCTGGGCCATTTACAAACAGTGTAGACTCAGATCTGACCCCTTCACATGAATAATGAAACATATTTCAATGTCATTTTGGGCTAGTTATGGGAGCAAACTATTCAATTTGTTTCTTATTACTTACGAGACGACAAGTCTAGAAACTAACCGGAAGATAAGACTATCTATTGTTGGTCAATTTTCCCAGATTTTCACACATTTATGACAATAAGGATGTCTTCTTACATCTAGCGGTGTGTGTGGGAGTTTGTGATCGTTTTGCCGACACTATGGATGAAGAATCACACTAATTCTTTAACTCTGGCTGCAAATGACGAAATTGTCATTACTTATGCAAACAGTTTAGATCCAGATCCAGTTAAGATTGATAATTGTACAAATGAAAATAAGTGACAGAAAGAGTTAAATATAAAGAGTTGAAAAGAAAAAACAACACGGAGACGTTTACATACATTTTTTTATTACATGTACATGTATTATAATCGGCCACCCTAATTCAAGTGAGCTTACGGTATCTCTCTCCTTCGTTCAAGTAAGAGTTTTGAAAATAAATAACATTTTTAACAAGGTCATAACACGTGCCATCGTGCAAGGGCGCGTTTGACTTTCTTTATCAAATTATTTAAATGATGTTCAATGGCAAAATATCAACCACAGGGTAACAAGTATTTAATTATTTGCGCGTGCGCAGCCCCGCGAAATTTCACAAAGTCTTTGAGTTCCAAAGGTTTTCTGTCAGATGTTGATTTTATCCACGTGTCACGAATAAAGCCGAGGACAGGCGAGAAACCGACACGTTTTCGTGATGAAAGCTGCTTTGAAGGGAGACACGCAAGAACATAGGTGTAAAACATGGTGATCACTCAGTCTAAACGTTTGAGTTGAACAGACTAAATTTTGCATAACTTTCCGGTCCCTCTAATTTCAGATTAGGGTCCAAATGTCCCCTACTATTCTGCCATTGTAATACATTGCGTCACAAATCGTATGACGTGAAAAATCGCAACGTTTTGTTCACTAAGCCGTGTTCTTTCTCACCCGGATGTTCTTTGGCGTTCCTGGTCAGCATGGATGAACACAAAAGTCAGAATCTCGCTAATTAAACGAAATTATAAGCAGGAATTTCGCGTTGCGAAGCGCCTCGGGGCTTCTAAATACAATTCTCAGCCTCATTTATACGTTATCTTCATTTTTAGATAAAATAAGGGTATTTAAATGGTGAAAGGAGGGACTATCAACAGTACACCCTTAGGGTAAAAACAGACTGGCCAACGATCGTCAATGATAGCAATAAAACGGTTTATACAATTCTTAATGAAAAGGGATAATGACAAGAATTACACAAATGGTGTAATGCTTGATCGAGGATAAAAATCAGAAATTGGGAGATTTTTGTTTACAGTATCAGTTAAAAAATCTATCCATATAATTCTGTTTTATTAAATGAAATAATAAACGCCCAAGGCGTTGAAAGACAAGCGATACAAATGGAGATAGAACTCATTAAGTGACAAATCGAAGTCGTATAACTTGTCAATAATTTGAATTAGTTGTTGACATTCGCGATATAAGGAAGCATAAGTGAAAACTCTGGGTAAAGATGAATACTATCCGTTGGCAAGGAGGTAGAATTGAACCGATGGATTTTGTCTACTGTTGATTAATACAGATACCATATTTAGCCTTAACATGATAGGAACCCCGTCTGCTCTGTTTGTTCATGAAACAATATACATTGTAGATATAATTCTACAGTGTCTGCCATGGTCACAATGTCCTGTGTTCATGTACCATTATAAAAATTAATTTAATCCATATTCATGATGTCATTATATTTACATGAATATTCATGGGGTAAATGGTTAAAGTAGATGTCAGGGAAAAATTATTTTTAAAAGAAAAGAGTAACAAATAAATATTGTTACTAAACCTTCGACCCTTTACTCCATGAAAATTCATGTAAGAAATAACGAATATTCTTTAACCCTTTCCCTCATATTGACAACTTTTGACGACTCTGTAAAAGCCACTTTGTGAAACCATTGTGATAAATAAAGCATTTGCTCCTATAGGAGCAAATGCTCTATTTATCACAATGGTTTCAAACTACAAAATTATAAAAAAAATCTTTCCTCTAGTTAATGCTCCTTTTCGGTAGATTTATTCAAAGAGGTTGTATCTAAAAATAGCCTATGAGGGAATGGGTTAATGGAATTTTTACAATGGCACAAGGAACAGGGGAATTTTTGCCATGGCAGAATCTATAGAATCACATCTGTATTATTCCAAAAGCAAACAGAGCAGACCCTGATCAAACTCTCCTACAGTTTTAATTATTCAACAGATTACGGGTTAATATTTGATAAGCTTGACGTGCGTGTATGTTCACCCTCTAAACATGTTTCAACCATACTTGTGTTTTGAAATATAATAAATATATCTGTTGCGACTTTATAACATTTTCAACAAATTGTTAATATAAATTGCAATTTATCTTTCTGACGACCCACTGTCTGCCGAGTTTTTAGCTCTCATACAAAAGAGTTGATTTCAGTATTATTCCTAAATTTACTTTATAAGGTGGCAATCAAGTCATTCAGACGCTTTCACAAAGACTAATCATGTCCTGCAGACGCGTTTATGCAATTGTTTGTCCTGAAACGTTATTATAGTAATACTACACGCGACAAAAAATCGAAAAGTTAGGCAAACAGTTTGCCAGTAGTCTAAGTACAATGTTTACGAAACCCAAAACAAACAATTGGTATGGGATTACAATTTATTATTGTTGCTAAGTGATGTTTGTGTAAACCCACTTTGTCGGTAAATTCCATCTGCGAAAAAGAACCACTCTTTGACACATTCAGTAAATGGAATTGTTTAAGGTCACTCTGATTTATACGATGGTGAAAAAAAATGCTCCGACCAGTTCAAGTGGTCAACGGTAGTGTTTGGTCAGTGGGAGATGAGAGGTCAATGGCTATTTGCGAAAAATGACAATAGATAATTGACAGGGAAAGAATACATCGATTGACAAATAATAAGATCACGTACAAATGCATTATTCTTTAAGCACGTGATAAGAAAAAACACACTTTTACTTCATAGATACGTCTTACGAACAGTAGACCCAGACCAGACGACATAAACATTTATTAGCTCATTGTATATAATGTAAACCTTTTCAGTGGATTGTTTGCTTTAACAAAAACTGTAGAATCAGATCTACAAAAAATGTATATAATGTCAAAAGCAAACAGAACAGACCCAGATCAGACGGACCCTATAGGAGTTGTCTGATGACGGTCTGCTCTGTTTGCTTATATTATTGATTACTGATTATTTATACAGTTTTTATTTATATTTTTTGTTTGGGTTTTTCTTCTTTTTTCCCCCTTTTTTTTTGCCGTGGCTAAATTTTCTTTTGTTCGAACGCCATTAAATAAAATTCAGCTGATTAATATTCATACAGTCATTTTTTCTCACATGGATATTCATGAATTAAATGTTCAAAAAATGATAAAATGGCTTATTGTTATAGATATCTCCCTTTTTGCAAATAAAGTTTTTCTGTAGTCTACAAGGTATGGCGTGACAAGTTAGGGATACGGGTAGAAATAATGATTCCTGCTTTCCGAAACAGATATTGCATGTCGTTAATCCATAATCTGCTGGATAATCCAAATGTCTCCTACTTTCCTGAAAAATAAACAAAATTTTATCATTTAAGAAAATGATTTATATGAGTATATACACTGATCTGATGAAAATGCATGTAATATTCATGTAAGAAATAATGACGATCTATGTAATTCTACAAACAAGTAGAACAGATAAGAAAGTTTTACTGCAAAGGCGCTTCTAAATTCTCTGTCGGAATGCCTGTCTATTCAACAATGTAACAAACATAGCACGTGCAGGCGTTTTATTTTGTTGTTACATTTTCACAATATTTTTCGACGATGTGGCGGCTTTGTGTCACATTCGACAATCTTAAACGACCGCGAAGCACCCTTCCATACGACCACTGCGATTTGGGCACGTGCCACTAAAGACACGTGCCGCTTGTTAGAACCTTCTGCCACTCACGCCCTATGAGGTTTTCATCAACGGTTTCGCACGTGAACATGACACTGTGATCGGAACAGTGAAAACAAACGTGATTAATATCCTGGAAGTGTGGAAACTCTATCCCTAGATCTCGGATTTATTTTATATAATACAGTAAAACCCATCTAAACCGGAATTTTAGTAGAGAGGAGTTTATATACTTTTAAACAGGTGGCCGCATAATGCTGGACGAAAGTCATGCAAAACACTCCTAGAGGAGCTTACTGCATGACTTCCACGCTGCATTAAGCTGCCACGTGTCTCCAAGACCGATATTCATACTAAATATAACATCCGGTTTAGGGGTTGACTCTAGGTACAACCGTGCGAATTGATACGGAAGATACAGTAAAACCTCGATTATTCGAACACTAAATTACGTATTAGTATCGATATTTAAGACAGGTGGCAGCTTAATGCAGGATGAAAGTCATGCAGAAAGCTCCTAGAGGAGCTTTCTGCATGACTTTCACCATGCCTCTGGCTCAAATCTGACCAAACCAAAGCTTGAGAACTCAAATCTGACCAATCAAAACGTTCTGTTATCGTATTCTGCTCTTTTTTTCAGACGGATGTTCCCAACTCTCAAAGTAACACTGGAGGGGCTCGATCCCCATGCCAAATATATCTTACTGGTTGACATCGTACCACTGGATGATTGTCGTTACAAGTACCATAACTCTGAGTGGGTAGTCACCGGAAAGGCAGAGCCGCACATGCCCGGCCGCCTCTACATTCACCCGGACAGTCCCGCCTCTGGGTCCCATTGGCTCAAACAGCCAGTCACATTCCACAAGTTGAAGCTGACGAACAACAATCTTGATCAAAACGGACATGTGAGTACATGTATATTATTATTTTAATCCCTCTTTTCGTCACTCCATCTTCTTTCTCTCCCTCCCTCATACTCCTCTTATTCTTCTTTTTTCATTCATTCCTTCCTCCCGCATCTTCCCTCCTTCCACCCATCATCCCTGCCTTCCTTCAACTTTCTCCCTCATTAACCATCTCTCCCATGTTGCTTTCTCCCTCTCTGCTTTACATTTTCACTCAATCGTTTCAGCCAATTCTTTCATGCATTTCTTTCATCGTGCAAAGTTATTCTATTTTTCGGTGTTTAATCTCAATTTGTCCATTTTTTGTGTCTCCATTTTTAACCTTTACCTGATTAATATTGATGTAAGATTTAACGACTGAATGTCAATAAGATGATTTTTAAAAATTTTTTTTATATATATAATAGTATATAAAAAAGGAAATATTTGGCTATTGATGACAGAAACTGTAGAATCAGATCTATATTATTTCATAAGCAAACGTAGCAGACCCTGATCAGACGGCTCTTATAAGAGTAGTCTGTTCTAGGTCTACTCCGTTTGCAAAGGTATCAAAACTCACAACACACGTTTCGAAATTGTGGGAAATAAGTCAGAAATATCTGACCGATAACTTTTCGCCCTGAAATTGAGAACACACATTCGATCATAAATATAATTATTGATAAGTCTATACAAGCATTCAGCCCTCCATTTATCTGCATCATCACTTCCCCATAAAAATCCCGAAAACATGCATAGGCAATAAACACAATCAAGCTCTTTTCCGTTATCACGTGACGGATCTATTCGAATTCTCCCAGCGCCAGAATCTAATAACTACAGCCACATATCCCTTCCTATATTTGAGCCGAATATAAATAAACAATATTCTGGCTGACAGAAAGTGCTGGTCAGATGTCGTAGTAGATGGAAATTGTGATTCATCAAGAAACTCACTGGTGGCCGCTCCAATCATGGAAAACCTTCTTCCCCACTCTTTCCATGCTTACGCACGCACTGACATTCTTCTTTCTGATCCGGACTCGCTAAATCAATGTCTTCTGGACGCATTTCTTTGCGGAATTATGCCCTTGTTGCTGTCTTCAACACTCCCGTGTGTTTAAAATCAAGTTTCTTTTCATTTTATTCACCATTTTTCCTCTCACCGCAAATTGGAAGCTTTCGTGCCAAAAGACATACACAAGCAGGCGAACCGAAGCTTGCGCCGGATTTAGGCCCATGGGACTGGTTCGCTACCCGCTAAAATATACACACGATGTGTACCTAATGAGTTGATGAATAAAGGCAGAGAACCGAACTCGTTTGTGACTTCCGGTTTTCTCATGGGAATGCCAGTTTTTCCGCGGAAACACATGACTTTTCAAACCTAGACGACAAAACAGAATTAAACTGATTTGAAATTATGTATTTTTCCCAGTGCTTTAAATTGACATCTGAATTCTTGGCGACGGTCTCCGTAGGCTGGTTTATGGGGGTTGTGATGTATTTCGTGAGGCATTTGAAAGATTTTACGTAAATTACCGCCGGAAATTGCCAGGACGAATTTTGTTAAAGACGACATCCGCATTAGTTAATCTCGAAACCAAAACACGAACATTGTTCAAACAGAGATATGGACTTCAGTTTTCATTACGTCTTTAGGCAATCTTTTATACATGGTACGAGAACAGAGTGTTTAACAGAAGTTGCACTTCACTCCGCTCGCGTGTGGAAGCCTCCATGGCTCGGCAATAATTTATCAACCCAAACAATCGGCAAATCCCTGAACATACATATTAATTGTAGCAATATTCCATTCAGTTCCTAATTCTCTGGTTTTACCCGGATAAGGTCCAAATGTTAATAGAATGCTATCCGGAGGGAGCTAACAAAAATAATGCTTCCAACATTTAAATAGACATAATTAGAAACGAATGGCTGAACCATCTTTACTGCCTTTCTCTTCGAAAAGACCAACATTTGCCTTAAAACAGAATCCTTTTATCCGTCCATGGAAAAGCCACGATTTTTTGTAACACGATCCGTTTACGAGGGCCAAACACGGCTTCCGTTGCCGTTTTACGACAATGGGAACTTGTGCGGGGATTTTACCAAAAAGGTATTGATTGACATAAAATAAAAAACAGGGTATCAAAGACGTTTACGCAATTGGGAGTTCTTCACCATGCAATTAAAAATGTTTGACCAGAAAAGGCTAAAGCCATTGAGTACTTTTTCTAGGTACCCATTTCATACGTATCGAAGTGGACTTGGTAATATTAGTACTTTAGCGAATTTATTGTTTGTATGGTGGATCTTTTAGGGTTTTTGCGTGGTAAATATTAAAAAAGTAAAATCTGAAAGCGTTTCATAGCTTGTTAATATATTAAGAAGACCTGAATTATTTTTTGTTTTCAAAACAAATAGCTTCTGTCTTTTTTAAAACAAAATTATATGTATATATTGCATACCGAGTCATATACATTTCAAATACTAAAACCGTTATTTCTTCTCAAACCCCTATCTTGTAACATAAAAATTATGTTGTGGCCACGACACAGGATTTGGTGGAGATATAAAGGATATTTCTGAAAACAAAGTTTAATTTACACAACTTATAAATACTTCTGTATATATAGTTCTAATTTTTGGAGTATTGTATAATTTTATTCTTGATGCCTAATGGGCTCATATATTATCGGATAAATAGGAAATAAGGGGAATATTGAAACATGTGATTTTTTTCAATGGAAATACATAACCTTCTTTAAAATTATTAAATGAATAAATAAACAATCTTCAATTGGATTATTTCATTCCAAAAAACAAAATCAAATGCAGAGCATGCATTTTTCCGAGAACATGCTCCTTACCATTTTCAGTGTATTTGATTTAAAAGCCTTTTCCCAATCCGCTTCCCAGTCTTCAGTTAATACCCAAGTGTACCTTATTCGGAGACGGTTACAAACAGAAATTAAAATTAATGGCAACACGCCCAATTTCGCAAATCGGAATAAATAAAGATTTAAATTCAATTAAGAAATTAAGAAGATCGGAGGCAATTACAGTTTTATTTCAAAAAGCTATCGACTCGACGACACCAAATGTGGTTTCGCTTCAAATGTACGCTTCGCTAAACTATCGGCTGTCTTTTGTTTTGGAAACCCGGTCTTTGGTGAACTTGGAAAATGATCTTTTCTGACTAATTATTAATAAATTGAATATGAATTCAATACACACATCATTTGGGAGCCATTTCAAGTCAGGTCCGATACGGCCCCGTCTCCGAAGGGGTCACAATAGTGCGTTGATTTAAGAGAATGGTGGTTGTAGCGAGAAGTTTGTCATTATAGTCGGGTTAGCCCCACCCACCCCTTTCTTCGAAGAAATCAAAAACCGTTAAAATTACAGGGTGGATTTCGCCGGTGGCGGATTTTATCAATCATAAGAGATAATTCTTAATTTAGAATGGGTGGAAAAGAAGCATTTATATTAAGATCACTCGACGGTCTCCGATGTTGTTTTGTAACGGTAGACTAAGAGAACAGATGTGGTAGAATTTCTCGGCAATCTATCATTTCTGGGGTGTCTTGTGCAGGATGGGTCATTCCCAACACCGTATTTCTTTGTTTTGGCGTCTATTTTTGATCCTTGAATTAAGCATGTAGTTAACTCCAATATTCTAGTTGGTGTATTTGGAAAATTATCATTAACAATAAGCAATAGCCAGATGGTTGAGTCGTCGTTGTATCTAATTAAGACCATTTCATGTGAACATTGAAATGTATGTTCTAAGGTGGTTAGAAAATGTAAATTTATATGGAAAGACACAGCCGAGAAAGTTTACAATTGACTTTCAAAAGGTTAATATTATTATTTGTCTCAAATCTGTTTAAGTTACAAACTTGGTGAAAAGAAATGAAATACTATCTCACGTCCTTTGTCAGTGTCTGAAACATTTCGTTACCTTATGTGATGATTTACGATGAGTTAAATTAATGATTCCGTTAATGATGTTATTGTAATCTTTAAACTGCCTCAAACTGAATCTCACCAGTTTTAGGTACACATTGAAAGTATTGCTTTTTATGTTATTCAGTGGAAATGTATATAAATTATGCATATTATTTTCTAAAGAAAGGCGACTCAGTATCAATTTTATCTATTGAAATATTTATTTATTCACATAAAATATTTATTGAAATACAGTACAGTTAATAATAGAATGTCATGTTTTGAAGAGCAGAACTATATGTGCAGACTATTATTAAAACATCAGCACAATAAGTAATAGCTGAATAGACATAATTAGAAATGACAAAAATAATACTTCTTGGTCTTTTGTCAATTTGTTTTACTAACCCAAGTCTGGTGTAAAATATAAGCTAAATCTGTTTCAGAAATAATAAACACTGTCTTAAGCGACCATTAAATAGAAATATATTCCTGGATATTTAAGGTAGGTGGTAGTTTAATGCAGGGCATACGTATTCCAGGAAGCTTACAAAGGAGTTTTCGGTAATACTTTTGCCCTCCATTAAACGGCCATTAAACGACCACGTGCCACAACGCCTTCTATATATTTTGTGTAATCAGTCACAGACCATGGCTTACAATATTACAGCTGCACAGGTTTCATTTATAGACATATTCACACTTTAAAAACTTTCACTCTGAACCCCATCCCGATTTTAATTTCCTATTTGTTCACATTCTATTATTCACATATTCAAACTTTCCCTTAACCCCACCGACCCCGATTTTCAAAACATTTTTCCTATTTTTATGCCCCCAAAGCTAGGCTTTGGCGGCATATAGTGATCGCACCGTGCGTGTGTGGGTGTGTGTGTGTGTGGGTGTGTGGGTGGGTGGGTGTGTGGGTGGGTGGGTGTGTGGGTGGGTGGGTGGGTGTGTGTACCTTTTGTCCGGAGTATATTTCCTTTGTCACATCAGCTACGGATACCAAATTTGGTGTGTGAGTTCATATTGGGATGGGGGAGTGTCGCGTATCATTTTCATGTCACTGTGACCTTGACCTTGACCTTTGACCTTGATTTTACAAAAAGCTTGTCCGGAGCATATCTCCTTTACCTTACCAGCTACAGATTCCAAATTTGGTGTGTGAGTTCATCTTAGGATGGCGGAGTGTCGCGTACCATTTCCAGGTCACTGTGACCTTGACCTTGACCTTTGACCTCGATTTTAAAAAAAGCTTATGCCTTACCAGCTACAAAAAGCTTGTCCGGAGTATATCTCCTATACCTTACCAGCTAAGGATTCCAAATTTGGTGTGTTAGTTCATCTTGGGATGGAGGAGTGTCGCGTACCATTTTCAGATCACTGTGACCTTGACCATGACCTTTGACCGATTTTACAAAAAGCTTGTCCGGAGCATATCTCCTTTACCTTACCAGCTACAGATTCCAAATTTGGTGTGTGAGTTCATCTTGGGATGGCGGAGTGTCGCGTACCATTTCCAGGTCACTGTGACCTTGACCTTGACCTTTGACCTCGATTTTAAAAACCGCTTATACCTTACCAGCTACAAAAAGCTTGTCCGGAGTATATCTCCTATTCCTTACCAGCTAAGGATTCCAAATTTGGTGTGTGAGTTCATCTTTGGATGGAGGAGTGTCGCATACCATTTTCAGATCACTGTGACCTTGACCATGACCTTTGACCGATTTTACAAAAAGCTTGTCCGGAGCATATCTCCTTTACCTTACCAGCTACAGATTCCAAATTTGGTGTGTGAGTTCATCTTGGGATGGCGGAATGTCATGTACCATTTCCAGGTCACTATGACCTTAACCTTGACCTTGACCGATTTTACAAAAAGTTTGTCCAGAGCATATCTCCTATACCTTACCAGATACGGATTCCAAATTTGGTTTGTGAGATCACCTTCAGATGGCGGAGTGTCGCGTACCATTTTCAGGTCACTGTGACCTTGACCTTGACCTTCGACCTCGATTTTACAAAAAAGGTTGTCCAGAGAATATCTCTTATACCTTACCAGCTATGGATTCCAAATTTAATGTGTGAGTTTATCTTGGGATGGCGGAGTGTCGCGTACCATTTTCAGGTCACTGTGACCTTGACCTTTGACCTACATTTTACACAAAGCTTGTCTGGAGCATTTCTCCTATACCTTACCAGCTACGGAATCCAAATTTGGTTTGTGAGTTCATCTTGGGATGGGGGAGAGTCATGTACCATTTTCAGATCACTGACCTTGACCTTGACCTTTGACCTCAATTTTACAGTCCGGAGCATATCTCCTATATCTTACCAGATACAAAAAGCTTGTCCAGAGCATATCTCCTATACCTTAAACGTTGACAATCAACCCAGGGTCCTTTTTAACGTTGAGAATGACTTAGGGTCCTTTTTAACTAAGTTTTGACGCTTGGCTCTTTTCTTAGCTATCATAATCGTCAAAGGTTCTGTTTCTAATGTTAAGAACTGACTCCTGTGTCATTTTTAACAGCATCAAAATTTCATGTTACACCTGCATTACATTGTATTGTTTTTCCACCAAAATGCATTTCGGTGTCAAACACTTTGGGGGCATTTGTCACCCGTGACGACCCTCTTGTTCCTATTCTATTTTTTATACTTTCTCTTCAGATTATTCTCAACTCCATGCACAAATACCAGCCGAGAGTACACATAGTTCAAGCCAATGACATCTTCAGTATGAGGTGGACCTCCTTCAACACCTACGCATTTGAAGAAACAACATTCATTGCCGTGACAGCCTACCAGAATGAACAGGTACAAGATCACTTCAGTTAACCCTTTACATCATAAATATTCATGTTTGAAATAAGGACACAGTTGATATTAATTAATTTGAATTTTTATTATGGCATACTTTTGATCACAGGGATTTTTGTGTATGACAGAAACTGTAAAATGCAAACGCAAATAGAGCTGACCGTCTGATCTGGGTCTGCTCTGTTTGCAAAGGCTTTAAAGGCGTATTTATGAGATAAAGGGTTTTGTGAAAACTGACGTCTTTAAGTAAGCTGCTGTTTAACACAGAACAAAAATAACACAGACGTTTTTAAATTATGTACGTCTTGAATTATGCTACTACATGCTTCTAAAACACTTAGCGATTAAACATTTGTTTGTTTGTCACTTTAAACATGTTTTACATTTTTTGTCTGAATTTCTGTAAATCGTGTTTGTTCTGTCTCTGTATCACACTTTCTCTACTTTTATCGCGCTTGTTTTTTTTTCTTATTCTCATTAAACTTGTTCATTTCCTCTGCCACATCGAATTGACTGTCATTCTCCCGTTTTGCCATATATAGACCAATGTGTCATGTGACTTGTCAGTCAATCATTTAGAGCAAACATACAACGAGCAGAGTCGTTATCAAAATGTCTGCTATTACTTGTACCACACAAACCACAACTTCGGCTACCAATACCGCCAATACAGAATTATAGAATTTCAAATTAGCCAATTACCGGACAGTCAAATTATACTCTAAATATTTTATTACGGCAATTATTTTGTCCAATTTTCCCTCTATCGGACATTGTGCAACACCGTGTATATCGGACAATATATACATGAGAAAAATAGACAATAGAAGTAGGAGTTGAAAAGGTTAACCCTTTTCATGCTGAAAAAAAAAATAAAGGTTGCTAAAACTCTGATATGTTACAAGTTTTATTCGTTCTAACTTTTATGAGTTATTGTTCAAGTATCAAACAGCTTGAAATCCTGATGAGACGCCGAATAACTCTACGTCTCGTCTTGTCAGGATTCAGGCTATTTGCAAATGACAAGATATGTCGCTTTTAGCATGAGAAGGGCAAGCAGATGTAAGCACTAGACCAGGGATAAAAGGCGTCTATTGATGTCAATACGACATTATATGCTCATATATTATACTTATGTCTTAAACAGCTGATTTTGTTATACGTCAGTTCAATAAACATACCCTTTCATTTTTGTTGTTGTTTCATTTTTGGCGCAGCAGTTGCTTATTAGATCTACTTATCGTGCAGTGGTTTTTTTTAATAAACTTGTGCTTTTTTGTTATTTTTGTTCAATGAACTTATTGTTATATTTGATGCTTCAAGGAAAAGTCAGCACTTGTTCTCCTCATTTGTAAATGTCAATTTTTTTTTTATTATTCTTATTGTTTTTATTATGGTTGTTGTTGTTGTACATTAATGATATTAATATTATTATTATCATTTATTATCATTTATTATTATTATTATTATTATTATTATTATTATTATTATTATTATTATTATTATTATTATTATTATTATTATTATGTAGCTACTACTACTACTGCTGCTGCTGCTGCTACTACTACTACTACTACATCCATTATTATTTATCTTTACCGTGTTTTGTTATTACACAATATGTTTTCATTTTTTCAGATCACCCAACTGAAGATAGATCACAATCCATTCGCCAAGGGGTTTAGAGATAACGGCATGGGGCGCAGGTGTGTATTGTGAGTAAATATACCAAATAATAAAACATTTTATTGTTTTGTTATTACATGAACAGTTTAGTCTCGCTAATACGACCACTCAAAAGAAGTATAATTCTGGATTTTTAAAACAGGTGGTAACTTAATACAAGACAAAAGTAATGCAGAAAGCTACTATAGGAGTTTTCTGCATTACTTCCGCCCTGCATTCAGCAACCACCCACCTCTACAGACTCCTATGGTAACACATTGTGGTCGCATTAGTTAGACCTTACTGTAGTTTTCCATTTTATTGCATAGGGATATATGTCATTGTATCAGATGTTGAATTGTTTATGCACAACAGCACCACTTGATATGCCGACTAACTGTTTAGTTACATCCATTAATACGTCGAGTTACTATTCAGTTAGCATAAATTGATACGTCGAGTAACCATTTGGTTAGCATCAATTGATACGTCGAGTTACCATTTGGTTAGTACTAACTGATACGTCGAGTTACTGTTTAGTCAGTATCAAATGATATATTCAGTTGGCTTAGTTAGCGTCAATTGATATGTCCAGTTACACTTAGCATTAATTGATATGTCAAGTTACTATTTAATTGGAATCAATTAATACATCGAGTTACTTTTTTATCTGGATCCAAACTGTTTGCACGCATAATAACAATTCAACACATCGGATGTTAACGCTTTACTTGCATGTAAGGAATGATGACATCGTGAATTAATTAGCTGATTTTTACAACGCCATATGAAGAAGGGAACGTATTATTCAATAAACAAAAAGAGCAGACCCTTACTCTGTTACAAATGCGTGAGAATGTATTTTAATCATGTAAAAGATTAAAGGTTTAAATTAAATGAAAGTATATTTTTCAAATAGGTTTTCGACTTAATATAGTTTTAAAATAAAATATACTTAATACATGTAAATACTTTTTCAATATCACATGCACCGTGGTTAACTCTATCGCCACCATTTTTTTGTAATCTGCAAACTTTGTCGTATGCTACAATTTTCATTTTTTATTTCTCTTCAGTAGTGTTCAATAAAATAACATTTACAGTAATAAACAGTTTGGATCCAGAAGAGACGCCGAGTTACTCGGCGTCTCACCTGGATCCAAAATATTTGCATAGGTAATCACAGATGCGACATTGGCAGCGAACGAAATAAATATAAAACAGTAAATGTATATCTATATTTTTTATTATTTATTTTCACAGGGATCACAGACTAACACTAAAGAGACAAGCGGACGACAACCTTCTCGATTTCGATAAAGGTAAATATCTGCACAATGTCCACACATGCTCTATATGTATCTTTGCCTTTTTCTCTAATAAATATTCTTCCTCATTTTTCGTTCCTCTTTAATACTTTCTTACAGCTTCACATTTTTGGTTGCCTATCTATTCTATATTTCTTCTTTCCATCATTTCTAACATATGTCTAGTAATTAATTTATAAAACATTTATAAAGAATAACAAAAAGTACAAATAATCTAGTCCCTAGGTTTTAAAACTTTTGTTGGAGTCTGTGGTCATTCTAAAACACCTGACTTTGAGTGATAATGAACTCAAACTCAAACTTGATCTCGGACTCAAACTAAGACGTTTTACAGCCCAGACTACAGTCTGTATGGAATTTGTTCTTCTGATTTCCCTAACACAATTTACATAAGAGTGTGTACATATTATATAACCCATTCCCCTGGAGAATATTCATGTAAGAAATAATGACATCATCAGCTGATTTTTGTGTAATGGCATATGGTCACATGATGTGTTTGGTATTGGTATAAACTGTAGTGAGAAACATTAAAACGTTATATTAACCCTTTCCCTGTTCTGTATTTAGGCCAAATTTCAATACCTACTGAATATTCATTAACAAAATATTTATTATTGAAATCTGGAAGGTGGAGCATTGTAGACATTTACTAAAGTAAAGAAACAAATCTATCAAATTCTATTAGCAAACAGAGCAGACCCTGATCAGACGGCTCCTCGAGGAGCCGTCTGATCTGGGTCTACTCTGTTTGCAAATGCGTGAAAACACGTTTATATGAGGGAAAGGGTTAAGCAAATTAAGCAGATTCTGATCAGACGTCTTCAACAGGGCCCATTTAATAGGGGTCTATTCTGTTTGCAAAAGCATAAAATACGTTTATATGAGCGATAGGGATAAATGAAAACTCGAAATCTGAAAGGAGATATTAGAGATTTGCTCGTGGTTTCATTAGATCTATGTGATTCAAATCACGTAGTTCAGTCACAACGAAAAAAGTATATATCTGTACATCTGTATTTATTAGAAATCTCTCCGAAACGGTGGTAAAGCAACGCCAATGTTCCGCATCTGTCTGTGTAATCCCTCTTAGAAGTGGAAAACGGTTTTAATTATTAAACCCCAAAAGCTACGACCAGGACTTAGTACTACGTCTTCTAAATCGAGTTAGCGTCTAGAACGTTAGTTTGAAACCGGATAAAATACCATTATTGCTGAATTTGTAACTTTTACGAGAGTGGCTTTGACCCCAAAGTTCGACAATGAAGCAATTAAAAAGTTTTCCGAGTTTCTACCGGCCAGTGTAATTGAAAATTTAGGAGCCAGTGGCGCAATATATTTTTTTCTGGGCCCAGACGAGAGAAGCGATTGAAAAATCCTATTAAGTAATTTAGTGATGAGAAATCCATTCCTTCATCAAATTCACTTTTCTTAGCTAGTAAGAAATTATCGTTTATACATAGACGAAAAAATCAGATGACGATTCTGTTTTTTATTCTTTCCGTGTAATCAACATTTACGACCTTGTTACTTTGTCTTCCATTTCCCATTGACAAATCCCACTCACATATAAAAAGCACACCAATGTCTTCTAGTACTGTAAAATTACTAATTTCCTGCCTGCAAATTATCCTGGAACTACCTTTTGTCAAAAAAATCCCGGTCTCGTTTTTGTTACAGATCGCGTTTTCACCAATTTTCTCGTTTAGACGCATTTCGTGTAATTTCGTATTTTTTGTGCTAAAACAACAAATCGTTTCTCGACCTTATAGCATCGTTTTGCGCATTCTTACAGCATATTAACAAATTTGGCCGTTTTTGCATATCACTAGGTCTGCTTGATTATTCGGCGCCTTTCTCTGGCAAACTTGCCATCTTTAGAACAATCGGAGCATAATTCCTTAAGCTCCTGCGATTCAATTGCCACCGGCACTGTCAAATTCTTCGCCATGCGCACTCGAGGTGAATTTTAAGTTCACACCTTGCAGAGCGGCAATCGCAAGAAAAGACAGAAAATTCGATCCCTGTTTTCTTTATTCAATTAAGCAGTCATTCTTGAAATATTAATGATCTGGCAAAATTAGATCATCCGTGGAACACCGAGGTATTATTCAGACGCTTCACACCTAGACGCGGAGTAATTCCATTAGCGAATACAGCCACTTCCAGGGAAAATGATTGCGATCAGTTTAAAACGCTCCGGAAAGACGGGTTCAAATTGAATTAAGATTTATTCTTCAGAATCGAACGGCAAGGCATGACTTTATAACATCCTCGATGAAATTTCTCCAAAAGTTTCTCTCTTTTTTCACCGAATATATTTTTCTCCTTGGAGAAGAAATTTGTCAGGAGTGAGTTCTGTGATCATCATCACGGAGTATCTCTTTCAACATTGAAACAGTATTGGAAAATCCAGAGCTCAGAAACAATACATACGATGAAGTATTAGCATATATCGATTCGGAGCATTCGCATTCGGCCTCGCCGTCGCCTCGGCAGATATGAATATGCAAAAGATAGTCGACTGAAAGATAACAAAGTGAAATCTCCAGTTCGCGGGGAAAACACACGCTTCTATCATAGCTTTTGTTCTGAATAAATATGCTGCAGCTATAGCGCTTAGAATGGTATTATCGATATAGAAACGCTAAAATATATTAACTATTTCGGCGCCAATGTCGCATCTGTGATTACCTATGCAAACAGTTTGGATCCAGGTGAGACGCCGAGTAACTCAGCGTCTCATTAGGATCCAAACTGTTTGTTAATGTGGCATTGGATGTTTTTGAAACAAAAATAAAATTGCTGCAGACGACAAAATTTGGCACCGAAAGAGTTAATATAAACAGATACAAAAAATGATGAGGTGTGTTCTGTGATTAACGTACCTAGCTGTATATATTTTTGCTCGATTCATGTTGTCTATATTACGGTGTCCATTGTTTATTTCAGAAGAAGGACATTACCCTAAAAAGCAGAAAACGGATGACGAGGGCAATGATTCAAAACAATCCATCAAAACAGAGCACAAGGAAGATCACGATAGAGTCTCAGACCGCGACCACGTACCAGAACCGACCAACGAATTGTCGGAATCGGAAATTAACCAGTGTCAGTCTGGTTCCTCGTCTGGTTTGCAAATTCCATTGGCAAAGACCAAAAGTCCGTCACTGCCTCCATCACAGGGCAGCAACCCTACAGCTTGTAACTACAGCAGTTCACTGTCAGTTGGATCCCTGCAGAAGAATTACTCGTCTTCGTGTATGGGTGGACTCAGCGGAGTAGGCGGAGAACAAAGCTACTACCCACATCACTCCCCTGTAAACAGGAATAGCTCATCCTCTTTTATGCCCGTGACGAGTACGCCGCCATCTTTGCTGCCGACACAGCCATCAGTTTCGTCTAGTCTCAATCTTCACTCGTTGTCGTCAATGAATCAAATGCAACAGTGTCGTCTATCCGGCACATCAATCTCGAACACAGACTGTGCCATGAGGCAGCCCTCACATTTGTCATCTACCTCAAATTATGGACTTCGAACCTCCCCCACCCCTCAGCACCCATCTCTGCCCTCATGTACATACATGCAAGCATCTCAGAGTGCTGGGTACCCGTCACATCTCACGCCAAACGTTCATATGATGAACATGAATTTCCCAGGGCCGATGGCGTAACACAAGGATGTAACTTCTTGCCAACTTTGTTTTAAGTGTTTTGTCACAGACAGCGATACAAAGAAGCTGCAGGTTATGTGTGTCCAAGTGTGAATTTACAATCTAACAAACTGAAAGAGGTGTTAAGATGTGTTCATTTTTAATTGTAGATAATTTCAGACTACAATACATGAAGTGCTCTGTTAATAAGTTTTGAAGTGCAGTATGTTGATTATATTTTGTACATATGTGAGACCGTTTCTCCTCGTTTGATTTTTATTGCAAAATTATCAAAGTAAATGAAATATTTGTCAAAATGATCAACAAAGAAACCTGACAACTTACAGTGTAGACTTTACCGAAATCATCAATTGACCGTAGATTTACATTGTTATCCAAAACCATTTCATATATTTTCCTCGCAACTTACATATAGCTACCTGCTAACCTAATTGCCGAAAATGATTCCCTCTGTCTCACACCTTAGTGATAATGCATACAGTAGAACCTGTGTTAAGCAGCCATCAAAACGAGGTCAAATTATGGGCCTGTAAGGCAGTTGGTAACTTAATGCAGGACAAAAGTAATGCAGAAAGTTCCTATAGGATCTTTCTGCATTACTTTTGTCCTGCTTTAAGCATCCGCCTGCTTTTTAATAAACGAATGGCCATTTAGGACATATTGTTCTATGTAGATTTTTAAGACGTCTAAAAGTTATTTGACTAAGGAAACCAGGACTGTAAAGTCTCACATGTCACCAAACTTATTTCTTGTTTTACTTCCTTACCAAGGAACTTACAATATTGTATTTCCATTTTCTATAGTTTTGTCATGTTATATATGTTGCGTGTTAATGTCTGAGATATATATTTCCTTTAAAAGGGGGAAAATGGAATGAAATTGACTATTTTTTTCAGAAACACTTTTTTAACCTTTAGCCTGCTGCGGGCCGATAGGTGATTACTTATGCAAACAGTTTGGACCCAGATGATATACTGAAAATCTCGGCATCTCCACAAGATCCAAACTGTTTAACCCTTTCCATGTTCTATGTTTATTTCAAATTTCAATACCTACCGAATATTCATGGACAAAATAGTTACAATGAAATATGGAAGACGGAACATAGTACCCATTTAAGAAAGTAAAGAAATATTTTAAATCCCATTAGCAAACAGAGCAGACGCTATAGGAGCCATCTGATCTAGGTCTACTCTGTTTGCAAATGCGTGAACACGCGTTTATATGAAGGAAAGGGTTATCACCCTGATAGCATTTTGTTAAACAAACTGATTAGTTCCAATTTTGATAATGAAGTGGTTGAAACGTTTGTAAAAATAATTTGCTCAGCTAGCTAAATGTTAATTATTAGAGACAATCAATTGTTTGCCTAAATGAACTTACAGATAAATATTTGTACATACAAAATGTATTTGCCGTTGTTTGTATTTTGTTTTGGCTTTTTCCTTCTGGTTTGATAATTGTTATATCATAGCGGGTCTCATTTGAGTGAATTTTAACATTTTCTCTCATATAAACATTTGCAAAAGGAGTAAACCCAGATCAAGCTTTTGATTGGTCAGATTTGAGCCAAAGGCGTTCTCAAGCTTTTGATTCTTTGGCTCAAATCTGACCAATCAAAAACTTGAGAACGAACTCAGACTCAACTAAAAAGTTTTATAAGCATGGAACCAGACTGTTCATATAAGAGCCGTTCGTTCAAGGTCTGCTCTGACCGTTTATGGAATAATATAGATTTGATTATACAGTTTATGCCGTTAGCAAACTTCTTACGCCATTTTAAAAATGCAACTCATTAATATTCATAACGTCATCATTACTTACATTAATATTCATGGAGTAAATGATTATAGCCCATGCTCTCAGACTGAACAGAACCCGAGGTTATAAAACGTTTTGCTGGAGTCTGAAATCATTCTCAAGCATCAGAATCGTCAGATTTTGACGAATCAGAAACAGCAAAGTCTCGCTAATACCACAAAGAAGCATAATTCAGGATTTAAAAAGGTGGTAGCTTAATGCAGGGCAAATGACATGCAGAAAGCATTACATTTGCCCTGCATTAAGCATCAATCTGCTTTTATTCTCTCCTATGTTGATACATTATGTAATCACTGTAGCTAGACTTTACCGTACTTGAGCTTTTAACCCTTCGCTTGCTATTCGCGTCAATATACCTACCAGTAAATAGTGAAGACCCAGATGAGACAGCTCCTGCAGGAGCTGTCTCATCAGAGTCTGCACTATTTACAAGTTGATTGTACAACCAGTGCACTCCACAGCAGTGATTGCACAGCGCAATACTTGTACACAGTGAAGAGATATGTAATTATACAACAGGGCATGGGTAAAGAAGGGGAAATGTATTTTTAAAATTCAGCAAGCGAAGGGTTAAACTCCGACTTAGAAGTTTTATAACCCGGAAGCCTGAACTTGAGGACGATTTCACATTCATGTGGCTTAGCTGCCAGCTTTTGATGAATCAGATGCTTTGGAATGAATTCAGACTAAAGTAATGTATAGAGTCATGGTTCGAATTCAGTATAACCGTAACAAATAGTTTGGATCCAGGGTCCGTGCTTATAAAAACGTTTAGTTGAGTCTGAGTTCGTTCTAAAGTTTTTGATTGGTCAGATTTGAGCCTTTGGCTCAAATCTGACCAATCATAAGCTTGAGAACTCAAATCTGACCAATCAAAAGCTTGATCCAGATGAGACACCGAATAACCTAGTGTCTTATCAGGATAAATACTATTTGTCATTGTGGGTGTGTGTTGAAACGAATGATCCTACGAGTATTGAGTAGACCAAAACATGCAGTTGCTTATGCAGATAAAAGGGTTCGCATGTCTCTGGATTTTTTTACTTACCTTGAAAAATGACATGTGATGTAATGTGCTGATAATTGATTAACAATTGAAACTGTTGGTTTAAACCTTTTGTTGGTGGTTTTTAAGATGTACGGCAACGTCTCGGTAATACGACAACTCAATAGAACTTCTGGAATTTTAAAACAGGTCGTTGCTTAATACATGTACGATACACTTTTGCCCTGCATTCGGCAACGACCTGCTTTAACATAATAAAGGTTAACGCGCAGAATAAAGGTTAATGTGCATTCAAGGGGTTATTTTTAGGTAGAAGGTTCCATATAGACCCTTTAATCCTTTCCCTGTTCTGTATTCATGTAAGAAATAATGACAACATCGATATTTATTATGTACAAAATACTTTTTTATTAAGACAAAAACTGAGAGATCAGATCCATATTATATCATAAGCACACAGAGCAGACCCAGATCTGACCGCTCCTACAGGAGCTGTCTGATCTGGGTCTACTCCGTTTGCAACGGTACAAAAAGCGTATTTATGGAGCAAAAGGTTAAACATACATGCATCAATGGGCTAGAAACCTTTTTGTTTAAAAAAAATGTAATCCGCTGTTTTTCTCTATGAGTATGTGGCTCAAATGTACAGTAAACCCTCTACATAACGATCAAGCAAAATAATTCTCATGCTGTTGTTGTTGTTTTTTTCAAATAGGTGGTAGGCTTAATGCAGGATGGAAGCTATGGGAGCTTTATGTATTACTTTGGTTCTGCATTAAGCATTCATCCGCTTTTAAACACGCATACAATTTATCTCTAATAAATGCCCCGGGGGCGCTTCATGCAGAATGACATCAATGCAAAAAGCTCCTTGGGGAGCTTTCAGCAGTGCTTTAAGTCTGCATTAAGCTACCTCATGTAATTTGAAGAAAACTTACATTTCTTTATTTAATGGTTATGGTATTTACTCCCCACCCCTCCCCCGAAGTAAAGGGCATTTATTCTGGTTAGGGCGTTTATTATTGGGGAGAATACGGCATGTTTATTATTTTTCAGCTGTAGAGGTGTTCTACTGTACATATTCAATGTTTTAGCATACTAACTGTGTTTTGTTTAGATATCCAATCATTCTTTTCCTACCCTACCATTTAGTGTTCCTTGTGAAGATTTTTTCACTCTATATTTTCCCTAGCCATTCCATTTGTTTTTTGTCAATTCAGCATTGTTTTGTACAGGTTTATTTATTGTAACTTGATTTAAGTTACATTATGGCGAATAAAAATTTCTATTGACATACTCAATCGTTTGTACTTTATGTATGTATGCCTACCCTTGTACTTATAAAATGTCCATTATCAATGAGAAAACACACCTCTAGCTTTGCAAAAAGTATACACTCATGTCAGTTTCCGCGTTTGACCAGCCCTGTTGAAACATTGACTGTAGAACCTGTCCTAAGCAGCCATTTATTGAACATAGGAGTATTGAAAAGCAGCTTGCTGCTTGATGCAGAGCAAAAGTAATGCAGAAAGCTCCTATAGGAGCTTTCTGCATTACTTTGACCTGCATTAAGCTACCGTCTGCCTTATATACCCATAATTAGACCTCTTTTTGATGGCCACTTAAGACATATTCTACTGTATACTGATTATTTATATACATATCATTTAAGTAGAGAAGTTCTGAAGCCCTTATTTAGATGTTCTGTTAGAGACAAAATCTGTTTTGCCGAATTGTGAGATTTTCTGTTTCTTGTTAAATTAAATAGTAAGTCAGCATTAACCCTTCACTGCATGAATATTAACATAAGAAAAAAAGGACAAACTAAATATTAATTAGCTAGAGTTGAGTTTTATAATGGCAAAGGAACCCTTTTATGTACGCCTTATTTTAACGACTCTGTAAAAGTCAGTTTTTGAAACCATTGTGATAAATAGAGCATTTGCTCCTATGGAGCAAATGCTCTATTTATCAAATTGGTTTCAAATTATACATTTCTAAAAAAAAATCCCTTTTTTCTAGTAAAGGCTCCTTTTCAATACATATATTTATTCAAGGATGTTGTGTCTAAACATAGCCTAGGAAGGAATGGGTTAAAGTTGGATCTACACTGTATATCATAGGACAGAACTCGATCAGGCTGCTCCTACATCATGAGTGGGTCTATTCTGTTTGCAATAATGTAAATGTGTGAGAGCATGCTCAAAACAAGTACAGTAGAACGTGCCTTAAGTGGCCATCAAATGAGGTCAAATTATGGGTCTGTAATACAAGTGGTAGCTTAATGCAGGTCAAAAGTAATGCAGAAAGCTCCTATAGGACTCCAGTGTTAAAAATCGAAGTAGTGCGTCAGATATTTTAACACTTTTCCTGTTGAATATTCATGCAGGATATAATGACAACATGAAACTATATTAACGGATTTTTTATTATTGCATATGTACACGTGATTTTTTTGTATTGGTAGGAACTGTAGAGTCCGATCTATTATAAATAAATAAACAGAGCAGACCCTGATCAGATAGCTCCAACAGGAGACGTCTGATCTGGGTCTACTCTGTTTGCAAAGGCGTGAAAAGTTGTTTAAATGAAGGAAAGGGTTAACCCTCTGCACTCTGAGCAATTGTCGTCTGCAAATATTGTCGCCTGTTAAACTTCTAAAAATACATTTTTTTCTCATACTTTCAAAAAGAGTGTCAGAGTGACCAACAGTTTGGATCCTGATGAGACGCCGAGTTCATAAATACATGTGCACTTTTACATTGATCCCAAATGAATGAGTGAAAATAAACTGAATAACTTTCAGATCGAAGGAGGAATTCGCGACATCTGGATCTAATCTGGATCTAAACTGTTTGCAAAGATTTTCACAAAGTCGCCGGTTGAGTGCTATAGATTAATAAGTCACACACTACCTTCTGTCGGAAAAGAATTTGTGGGAATTTTTATTTGCGGTAACATTCAAATTTTCTCTATTAGAATGCTCTATCAAAATTAAGTTCAGCATTTAAACATGCTTCTTTGATTGAGCTTCGCATTGCTTTGTAACAACTTTAATGTGGTCATTGTTGAGGCAAGGTGCAGTGCCGGGGTCTTCATTGTGCCTAGATGCATTACTGGAGTCTTCATTGCGCCTAGATGCATTACTGGAGTCTTCATTGTGTCAAGGTGCAGTGATGGAGTCTTCACTGTGTCTAGATGCAGTGCCGGAGTCCTGATTGTGTCTAGGTGCTGTGCTGGGGGTCTTTATTGTGCATAGGTACAGAAATGAAGCCTTCATTGTGTCTACGTGCAGTGCCAGAGTCTCCATTGTGTCTGAGTGCAGTGTCGAAGTCTTCATTGTGTCTAGGTGCAGTGATAGAATCTTCATTGTGTCTAGGTGCAGTGCCGGAGTCTTAATTGTGTCTAGGCGCAGTGCCGGAGTCTTCTCTGTGTTTAGGTGCAGTGCTGGAGTCTTCAGTGTGCCTAGATGCAGTACTGGAGTCTTCTTGTGATCATGGCCAGAGGTTATGCATTTATTCATTGTGACTACGTGTACATTTCAAACATGTCTCATTGCAACACGGTGCAACATTCAAACACGAATCAGTTTGACTAGATACATTGTTCAAACATGCTTTATTGTGACTAGGGGCAATATTTAAATATTTTTCATTCATTGTAATTAGGTCAAGTACTCAAATGTGCTGCAATGTGACTATGTGCAGTATTCAAACATGCATCATAATGACTAGGTACAGTATTCAAACATGCACCATAATGACTAGGTGCAGCCCTTCGGGCTTCACTAACTTTGCTCGTAAAGCTATGCGTTGCATAGCCTCATGAACACCGGAAGCACGTCATTCATTTTTTAAATGTGTCTAAGTGTATGTGTCCGAGTTTCCCTGGAATCCATCTTTAAATAAAGATTTCAGGCCTGAAACAATGTTTACCTATTGTAAACATGTTCGTTTCAAGTTGCAAATGGCGGACGAATGACGTCGAGTGGAACGTTTGATTTTTTCCCCAGGGATTTATTTTAGCTCTTTGATGTTTAAGTAATATACGAAATTACGTCATTTATATTCATATGAGTATGCAATTCATCCCTATTGAAAATATTATACGCTCCACTATCCTTGCATGCGGCGACCATGTGCAAGGAAACATCTGATCGAATTAGCATATAGCAAATGCATTTTCGACATTTCTTCCTTGGTACTGCATTGCATAGAGGGATATTTAGCATGGGAGTTCCTGAAAAACGATCAAATGGAGTAGATTTTAGTTCAATCTGACTCGAAATAAAACTATTCGGTTTAAATTGAATGACGAAGTTTTGAAATGGACAGTAGGTGCCGTATTCTGACATGCTCTATTGCGACCAGGTGCATTATTTAAACATGCTCTATTATGACAAGGTGCAGTAGCCTACTCCGGCCAGTTATCCGAAATGGTATCGTGACTAGCCGCAGTACTCAAGCATTTTTTTTGTAACTAGGTACACTACTCAGATATGTTCCATTGTGACTATGAGCAATTCTCATACATGTTCTATTGTGACAAGTTGCAGTACTCAGACACATCATATTATGAATAGTTGCAATATTCAAACATGTTCCATCATGACGAGTTGCTGTATTCAAGCATGTTTCATTGTGACTAGTTGTTGTATTCAAACATGTTTCATTGTGACTAGGTGCTGTATTCAAACATGTTCCATTGTGACAAGGTACACTATTCAAGCGTGTTCCATTATGACTAAGTGCAGTATTCAAACATGTTTCATTGTGACTAGGTGCTGTATTCAAACATGTTCCATTGTGACAAGGTATAACATTCAAGCGTGTTCCATTATGACTAAGTGCAGTATTCAAACATGTTCCAGTATGACTAGGTGCAGTATTCAAACATGTTCCACTTTGATTAGGTACAGTAATCAAGTACGTTTCATTGTGACAAGGTGCAATATTCAAACATAGTTCATTGTGACTAGATACAATTTTCAAACATGTTGCATTGCGACTAAGTGCTACATGTATATTGAAACACTCTCTATCGAGGCTAGGTGCAGTATTCAAACAAGTTCTGTTGTGACTACGTGCACTACTGATACGTTCTACTGTGATTAAGTGCAGTACTATGACATGATATAATTTGACTAGGTGCAGTATTAAAACATGTGCCATCGTGACTAGGTGCTGTATTAAAACATGTTTCATCGTGACTAGGTGCTGTATTAAAACATGTTCCATCGTGACTAGGTGCTGTATTAAAACATATTCCATCCTGACTCGGTGCTGTATTTAAACATGTTAAATGGTGACTAGGTGCACTATTCAAACATGTTCTGTTTTGACAAGTGCAATACTCAGACATGTTATGTTGTCACTAGGCGCTTTATCAAAACATATTCCACTGTGACAATGTTCTATTTGTGACTAGGTACAGTATATTTGATTTTGATTAACTACAATATTCCAACATGTCCCATTGCGACTAGGTGCCGTATTTACATATATTCTATTGTGACAAGGTGCTGTATTTAAACATGTTCCACAGTGACTAGGTGCTGTATTTATACACGTTCCTTTGTGACTAGTTGCAATATCCAAACATGTCCCATTGTGACAAGGTGCTGTATTTACCATGTTCCATTGTGACTAGTTGCAATATTCCAACATGTTCCATTGTGACAAGGTTCTGTATTTACACATGTTCCATTGTGACAAGGTGCTGTAGTTACACTTGCTCCTTTGTGACTAGTTGTACTAATCAAACATGTTCCATAGTAACAATGTACTGTATTTAACACATGTTCCGTTGTGACTAGTTGCAATATTCAAACATGTTCCTTGTGACAAGTTGCTGTATTTACACATGTTCCATTGTGACTAGTTGCAATATTCAAACATGTTCCTTGTGACAAGGTGCTGTATTTACACATGTTCCATTGTGACTAGTTGCAATATTCAAACATGTTCCATTGTGACAAGGTTCTGTATTTACACATGTTCCATTGTGACTAGTTGCAATATTCAAACATGTTCCATTGTGACAAGGTTCTGTATTTACACATGTTCCATTGCGAATAGTTGCACTATTCTAACAAGCTCCGTCGTAACTACGCGTTGCATTCAAACATGACTCCATGTGAACTGAGCAGTATTTATATTTGTTTCAATTTTAGTCTAGAACAACGTTCAAACATGTTTCATTGCGACAAAATGAAGCGTTCAAATATGGTATATCGTCAGTAGGTGCAGGGTTCTTTATTGTTGTTAGTGCAGCGTGAACATGTTCCACTGTACTTGATGCAACATTCAAACACACTCCATTGTCAACAGCTTGAACGTTTAAACATGTTCCAGTGAGACTAGGGATAGCTTTCAAACATGTTCATTTGTTGCTAAGTGCTGTGCTTAAACATGTTTTAATGTGATTAAGCGCATCGTTCAAATATAGTTAACTAATTAGGTGCCATCTGACTTAATGAATGGTTTGATGATACGCCAAGTTACCCGGCGTCTCATTTGGATCCCAACTATTTGCAGATGCCAGTTTGGTCGCGCTTAGCACGGTAATGGTTAAGTTTTAATTAGACCATTCGGAAATAATCGGTTCTTTCGGAGTTGCCGGATTTAGCCGAGTAGTTACGAATGGAATAAGACGACTAATTCTCACAATATTTATGTAAGAAATAATGACCACATGAATAATAATTAGAACATTTGTTAATTTGTCTTATGAACACATAAAATATAAAGGCAGATGGTTGCTTAATGCAGGACGGCAAAAGTAAGGCAGAGAGCTCCTATAGGAGCTTTCTGCATTACTTTTGACCTGCATTAAGCCACCACCTGCCTTACAAACCCATAATTAGACCTCTTTTTGATGGCCACTTAATTATATTTGTAAAACTGTTTGAACACAGATGGGACACTGAATAAACTCGGGGTCTCATCGGGATCTAAACTGTTTGATGCTGTGTTTATATTGGACTTCTGTTTGAAAGAAAAATGAAGAAAAGTAAAGCAGGCGACATATTTTGCAGACACAAATTAGGTGCAGGGAAAGGGTTAACCCTTTGCCTGATCTGATAATGACACCTCTTAACGGCTTTGAGAACAGAATAGACCCAGATCAGACCGCTTCCGTGTGAGCCCTCTGATAAGGGTCTACTCTTTTGCTAATGGAATTATATAGATCTGATTCTCTCTCTTCTATACTATCATAAAAAAATCAGCTAATTATTATTCATGATGTCATTATTTCTTATACATGTATAAATAAGGTAAAACATTAAGTGCTAACACAGAATAGCGAGGGCTTGGTGCAAAACTATTCTAACTCCTTCACTTTGTGAAGGAGTTAGAATAGTTTTGCACCAAGCCCTCGAGATAGTTTCAATTGTATATATAATATGTACTCCCCAAGGAGCTTATTCAATAATAATTTTATAACACTATGTTTGGTAATTTCGCAAGTTCTCTTTTTAGGTCGCTTCCTTATTTCGCAGAACTTCCATATTTATTACTTTAATTCGCGCAATATTCCACGGAAGAAAGTAATTTACTTTATATCAATATAAATGTGACATGTACAAATAGATTATATTTCGCGTTGGAATTGTCTATATTCGTGACCTTTATCAAGCTTGGAGTAAATTTGTTATCATCTACCTTTTGTACAAACACTTTGACCCTTTCACTGCCAAATATTGTCGTCTGCTATAATTTGATTTGTGTATTTTTCTCCCATTTCTTTAAAAATATTACCACAGTACCAAACAGTTTGGATCCTGATGAGACGCCGAGTTACTCGGCGTCTCATCTGGATCCAAACTGTTTGCATGCGAACTTGGCAGCGAAAGAGTTGAAGACATAATTATGTACACCATGGACAAGGCGTATAATTACTCGGGATCTAATCTGGATCCAAACTATTTGCTAATGACAGTTATGTCGGGAGAAGTACACCAGGAGTTAATTCTGATATTGTATACTTTGCTAAACACACAGGCTTACTCTCTGTGTAACCCTGGTGACTATTCGCAGTGGGAATTGAACTTGTTAGAATTGTCTCTCAAACATATGCTACAATCGAGTTATAATTATTGTTATATTCTTCGCCAAAATGAGCCACAGACATAACGAGTGTTTTTTAATTATGGTTCAAGTATAATATATTTTAACCCATAGTCCTTTCCCATGTTCAATATTCATGTAAGAAATAATGACATAATGAATATTTATTAGCTGATTTTTCATAATACATGTATAGACTTTTCAATGAATTATTTTGCTTTGACAAAAACTGTAGAATCAGATTGTGCATTTTGTGCAAAATTTGTCGTCTGCTACAATTTTCCTTTCTTTAATTTTCTCCAATTTTCTTTAAAAATAATTACAACAGTAACAAACAAATTGTAATCTGATGATCCACACATCCATTCTCTCACAGGCTATTTTAAGACCCAACCTCTTTGAATAAATCTACTGAAAAGAAGCATTATCTCGAGAAAATCAAAGTTTTAGAATTCTGAAACCATTGTGGTAAAAAGAGCATTTGCTCCTATGGAGCAAATGCTCTATTTATCACAATGGTTTCATAAAGTGACTTTTACAGACTTTTACAGAGGCGTCAAAAGCCCTCATTATGAGGGAATAGGTTATCACAGATGTGTACCATACA
The DNA here is from genome assembly GCA_963576725.1 of Azorinus chamasolen. Lineage (NCBI taxonomy): Eukaryota > Metazoa > Mollusca > Bivalvia > Cardiida > Solecurtidae > Azorinus > Azorinus chamasolen. Next base: position 85,768,314 of record OY755240.1, on the reverse strand, counting down.
TGTAGTTAATATTTTAAACCCTTATACAGCTGCAAAATGGTTTCTGCTCAAACTTTAACCTGGTTCATTTTGGTTTGTTCTTTAAAATCTGATTCGTTTAAACTTTTGAAATAGTATTGACTGAACTTCAAACAGCTTGGATCCTGATGAGACGCCGAATTGCTGTAAGTCAAGTCTCGCTCAGCGGGACAAGTGTTTGAATATCGCAGACACCATTCTGTACCTTAAACTTTAAGTTTTAGCACTGAGAACAAATGTCGTCTGTAAAATGCTTAATAAACGTTGTCCTGGGTTTAGTATATATTTCTTCAAAATCATTTCAAATCAATATGTTTGGATCCTGATGAAACGCCGAGTTACTCTGCGTCTTACAGTAAAACCTTTCTATAACGGCCACAAATTTGTGTTAATTGGTTGGTGTTTAGGGCAAGTGACTGCTTAAAGCAAGGTGAAAGTAAAACAGAACGCTCCTCTAGGAGCGTTCTGTTTTACTTTCAACTTGCTTTAAGCAGCCACCTGCCTTTAACACAAAATACTTGATGTAATTTAGTGGCCGTTATAGAGAGGTTTTACTGTATACGGATACAGCCTATAAATGTTATAAAGAAACAGCACACAACGCATTTAATATTAACCTTTTACCTGAGACAGACGCTTTTTTGGCGCATTTGCGAACAGAGTAGACCCAGATCAGACGGTCCCCATAATAGCCGTCTGATCTGGATCTATTCCGTTTGTTTATGGAATTACACAGATCTGATTCATGTACTATTAGAACAATTCAGCTAATATGTATTCATGGTGTCAATATTTCTAACATGGATATTTATCATGTAAGGGTTAAAATCAACCTGACGCAATAATGTTTTCGTCTTTTTGTAGAGTAGGTAAAATTACTGTGATCGATAGGTAAACATTCCGTACTTACACATTTTCACTCTTAATCTTAGCGCTGTTAATATTTTTTCGTCACCTTGGAAACATTATCAACAAAATTGAAATTCCTAACTTTTGAGATTTTACCACAAAGAACTACATCAACATCCTAAAGGCACAATTTGTGAATCCGGAACAAACGTTAACAATTTTTTGTCGCCTAGTCTTGAAGAAAACTGTTTGAAACTTTTTTAAAGATTTTAGGCGACGGTAGAAGAGTTGGAAAGTAGTGAAATTCAGACAATACGAGACAATGAGCTGTTTCTTTTACATTAGACAATGTCAAATATAGGTACGAGATGGTAAAATTCTGTGAAATATCATATACGTATAAGCAAACGTCATTTTCAATTTCCAGGAAATTACTAGATATCTGATACAGCTTTATCAAACTAAAATATACAGTAAAGCTTCACTAATCTGAAAACTAATCTGTTTTATCCTTTTGGGGTTCTAAACCCTTTACCTGATGAATATTCATCAAGCAATTATTATGACATTATGGATATGTATCAGATAAAATTTATAACGACATTGGAGCACGGGATTTTTATAGCATGGCAGAAACTGTAGAATTATGTCTACATTATTCCACAAGCAAACATAGCAGGCCCAGATCAGATGGCTCCAACACGAGCCATCAGATATATTGGTCTACTCTGATTTCAAAGGTGTCAAAGGCGTCTCTATCTGGTAAAGGGTCGAGACAGGGGGCAGTTTAACCCCTTACGTCATGAATATTTATGTAAGAAATAATGACGTCATGAATATTAATAAGATTATTTTCTATAATGGTTAATGAAAACAGGAAGTTTTAGCCGTGTCAGTAACTGCAGAACCAGTTCTGTATTATTCCATAAGCAAACAGAGCAGACCCTGATCAGACGGCTCCTATAGGAGCCGTCTGATCTGGGTCTACTCTGCTTGCAAATGCGTAGAAAGGCGCATTTATGGAGTAAAAGGTTAATAGAGAGTAAAGGTCATGCAGAGAGCATTCTGTATGCATTCTGGGAGCATTCTGTATGGCTTTCATCCTTCATTAAACAGCCACCGGCCTAAAACATTCCCATTTTTTGTTTAATTCAAGTACGGATTAGCCATGTTTTACTGTTAACGTATTTTGAAATATAATGTATGAGCCGTATATTAGTTTAGCCATAAGAAATATTTGGGAAACCATTTTTTATCCAGAGGTTTTATCAAAACCTTTGTTTACTGTTCAGCATTTTGTTCGGAAGATGCAATATGAAAGAGAACGCCCCATATTATTGGAACAGACCTGAACAATCCTTGTGTTTTTATATATAAGTTATAAGACTCCACTGATTTGTAACTGTTAATCATTTTTTTTAAAATATCTTGATAAATTTTGACTAGTGCATTTTACCTGAAGATAAACTTTCCAAAATTGATTCATTCAATTTGTTCATTTGTTCATGCCAGGGGTCCAGCAAAATAAATATACATGTATACAGGAGGAAACCTTTCACGTACATTGGTTTTGCAGACTCTGACTTTACTGTCCTTTCTAAAATTAGTTATAATGCGACTTTAATCCTAAATGAGGGAACGGCTTAACTCATTCCCTCCTAGGCTATTTTTAGACCCTACCTCTTTGAATTTATCTACCGAAAAGGAGTATTAACTATAGAAAAGGAGAATTTTAGAAGTGTGTAGTTTTGAAACCTGCGTGGTAAATAGAGAATTTGCTCCTATGGAGCAAATGCTCTATTTATCACGATGGTCTCAAAAAGTGCCTTTTACAGAGGTGCCACAATGCGTCATTAAGAAGGAATGGGTTAAAATATCTGTCTGAGTGTCAAACCGTGATGCTATATTACCCAATTGTTTGATAATTCGAACGTGTTTTAGGAAAGAAATGCAAGAACAGTGTGAGCATGTTGAAGATCTTTGATATTTTAACTAGTAACTCGATATTCCGCCTGACTCCAGAAACCAAAATACATGTGTATTTGCATATTGACAAGTTATTTTTGAAAAGTGGTATTGTTGTATTGCAAACTGGGTACACCTAGACATGTATGTTATCAGAACTTATCCAAAAGCACGAACAATAATTGAAACGGTGTAGATTCTACTCTATGACATTGTGACAAGTTGATGACCCTTCATATAGTGAATAATTAAACTTTAAATCAAAATGTATCACGGAAGAAACTCATTTGTATGACAAACAGTGCATTCCTGATCAAAGAGCTCCCTGTTGATAAAAGTCTTATATACATGACTTGGTACTCGGTTTAAATTATATAAAAATGATACTTTGGTGTCAAAATGTCTAAACTTACACTCGTATATTCAATTTCTTTTCAAACTATGATATATCAAGATCTTAAACATTCAGGGTCCATGCTTATAAAACTTTTAGTTGAGTCTGAGTTCGTTCTCAAGTTTTTGATTGGTCAGATTAGAGCCTTTGGCTCAAATCTGACCAATCAAAAGCTTGAGAACTCAAATCTGACCAATCAAAAGCTTGAGAACGAACTCAGACTCAACTAAAAACCTTTATAAGCATGGACCCTGGATTCTAATGAAGTACTTATTCGGTGTCTCATCTGATTCCAAACTGTTTAAAGTGTCACAACAAAAAAAGCTGTAACGTGCTAAAATTAATACACAGTAAAACCGTTTTTAACCGGACATTTGTTAAAGAATAATTGGGATCTTTTTAAACAGGTAACTGCTCAATGAAGGGTGACATTCTAAAGAAGCTTTCTGCATGACACCCCCTCCCTGTGTTAAATGGCCACCTGTCTTGAAGACCGGTGCGGCTACTTAATTCAAGTGTTCGGTTTATGCAGGTTTTTCTATATCATATCCTCCCAGTGTGAGTACTATTCATCTATTATGTTCCGAATAACTATTACGAGTATTGTAGCGAATTACCGATGTGAAACTATTGATCTAAGCGGTTTATGGTGGGACCAATTCTCCCAATGGGTCTATTACAAAAAGCTGCAAGTAATTTTATTGTCTGATATAAAATGTCACACAACTAATGCAAAACATATATGTACTTGCATAACCCTTTACTTCACACACACGCGTGTTTCATGCCTTTGCAAATAATGTAGACCCAGGTCAGACGGATACTATAGGGGTCGATTTATCAGGATCAGCTCTGTTTGCTTATTAACTAGTATAGGTCTGATTCTACAGGTTCTTCCATGGTCAAAAGTACACGGGGTCGTGTGTCAGAATAAACATAAGTCTAATGAATATTCATGAAGTCACGAATTCTTGTAAAGTACAGTAAACCTCTCTATAACGACCACTAAATTGTGTTAATTAGTTGATATTTAGGGCAGGTGGCTGCTTAAAGCAAGGGGAAAGTATAGCAGAACGCTACGATAGGAGCATTCTGTTTTACTTTCACCTTGCTTTAAGTAGCCACCTGCCTTTAACACAAAATATTTGATGTAATTTAGTGGCCGCTATAGAGAGGTTTTACTGTACTCATTAGGGAAAGAGTTAAGAAGAACAAACATGAGAAAAGTTTGGCAGATAGTATAGACCCAGACGTGGCGTCGTTTCTGTAAACCCGTCGTCCATCAATAGTCTAATTAGTTATTCTATCATCTGTTGACATGTTACTCTAAGATATATCATATTTGCTCGATACAGACCTATCACATTTGCTCAACAAAAACATACCATGTGTTCTCAACATAATTATACACATATAAAGTTACCTTTAAATTTGACCAAAAGAGACCTGTTACATTTTCTCAACATACGCATATTTAGTTTCCTCAACATAGATGTGTCAAGTTTCCTCTACAAAAACATATCAAGTCCCTCTCATTTTTCATTAAAATAAACATATCAAGTTTGCAAAACATAGTCGTATAAAGATTTCTCAACATACACATATCAAGTTTCCCAACAGAACCATATTAAGTTTTCTCAGTTTTGACATATTCAGTTCCCTATGAAGTTTCCTCAAAATAGACATATCAAACTTGCTCAACATAAACATATAAGTTTCCTCTCAGGATTCCTGAAAATAGACACATCAAGTTTTCTCAACATACACATATCAAGTTTGTAAAAAAAGACACACCAAGCTTTCTCAACTTAAACGTAATAAAATATTCCAACATATTGTTCAACATAGACAAAGTAAGTTTTTCTCAACATACATATATCAAATTTGTTCAAAATAGACACTTCATGTTTACTCTATATTGGAATATCAAGTTTCCACTCAAGGTTCTTCAACATAAACATATCAAGATTTGTGCGTCTCTTGATGTTTTTATAGTTATGTACATTTGCTGTTTCCTTGTGTTGCTGTTCGGGCGGCTGTTTGTTCTGTATGTGGTGTTTCCTGCATGACTCATTTTTGTACTTATATCAAGATTGCCAATTTGCTCAACATAGGCATATCAAGTTTTCTCAACATACACATATCAAGTTTCCTTAACATGACATATCAAGCTTGCTCAACATAGACACGTTTTCTCTCAAGTTTCCTCAAACTAGACATATACATATCACGCATATAATATTTTCTCAGCCTACAGAAGAACCTGTCCTAAGCGACAATCGATTTATTGAACATAGAAGTCTTATAAAAAACAGGCGCTTATAAGAGGTTTCTACATTACTTTTTACCCGTATTAAGATACCACCTGCCTTACAGACCCATAATTAGACCTCTTTTTGATGACCGTTAAAGACAGGTTTCACTGTACATCTGTTCAGTTTGATCAAAATAGACACATTAAGTTTTCACAACATAATCATATCAAGTTTACTCTCAAGCTTCCTCAAAAACATAACAAGATTCTTCAACATATCGAATTTTCTCATCATACACATGTCAAATTTGCTCAACAAAGACGATTCACGTTTAAGCAGGTTACCATTCGAGTTTCCTCAATATAAACATATCAAGATTGCTCAACATAAGCATATCAAGTTTTCTCAACATACACGTACCAAGTTTCCTCTGAAGCTTCCTCAAACTAGACATATCAAGATTGCCTAATATATCATAAAAATTATTATCTAGACATACATATATCAAGTTTTCTCAATATACACATATTAAGTTTGCACTATATACACGTATATGCACATACATGTATAGACATAGTATACCAACTTTGATTCACATATAGACGTTCTATGTATCCTCAATATACATATACCAAGTGTTCTCAACATAGACGTCACGTGTTCTCAACATAGACACATCAAGTTTGCACTATATAGACATACCAATTTTGCTTCACATATAGACACATCATGTATCTTCAATATACATGTGTCAAGTTTTCTCAACATAGACATATCAAGTTTGCTTTAAGTATAAACATGTCGAGTTTCCTAAAAGTACACATGCCGGTATCAAGTTTGCTTAACACAGATACATGTATATCAAGTTTGCCCAACATAGAAATATCAAGTTTCCAAAAACATAAAGAGACGCACAAAGACAAAACAAACAAACAATAGGGGGAAGATGGAAGTACCGCCTTGGAACGGTCAGAGACTTGTCTATCAAGTGCACTCAGCATAGAAGAAACTTGTTAGCTGGAATTACTGTATAATATCATGTCAAACCCAACCATCCGTAGCTTACATTACCTTATTACAGTAAAACCTCCACGGTGTCTTATTCTGAGCCATATACAGTAAAAACCCCTCTAATCCGGAATTTAGTAGAAAAGAATTTAGATATTTTTAAACAGGTGGCTACTGAATGCATGGTTAAAGTCATGTAGAAAGCTCATAGAGAAACTTTTTGCATGACGTTCACCCTGTATTAAGCTGCCACCTTTCTCCAATGCCGATATTTCTACAAAATTTAATGTCCGGTTAGAGAGGTTATACTGTACACATATAGTAGCCCTTTCCCTGTTGAATATTCATGTAAAAATGACACCAGAAATATCTATTCACTGATTTTTTATAATGACACGCGTAAACATTAATATTCAGAATAAACATCCTAGAGGAACTGTCTGATCTGGGTCAGATCTGCTTGCTAAGGCGTTAAAAGGCGTTTAGGTACAAGTTATGCAGAAATTTCCAACAGGAGCTATACGAGTATATACATGTACAGTAAAACCTCTCTATAACGGCCACTAAATTACATCAAGTATTTTGTGTTAAAGGCAGGCGGCTGCTTAAAGCAAGGTGAAAGTAAAACAGAACGCTCCTACAGGAGCGTTCTGTTTTACTTTCACCTTGCTTTAAGCAGCCACCTGCCCTAAATACCAACTAATTAACACAATTTGTGGCCGTTATAGATAGGTTTTACTGTATAACCACTTACCTGATAGGGACGCCTTTAGACGCCTTGGTAAACTGAAGGAGCCGTCTGATCAGTGTCTGCTCCATTTGCTTATGGACTAATATAACTCTGGATCTACAGTGTCTGCTCCATTTGCTTATGGACTAATATAACTCTGGATCTACATTGTCTGTAATGGCCAAACATTCCCGTGTTAATATGACATTACAGTACAGACCTCTCTAAACCGGAATTTTATGACAGAACAAATTTGGTCTTTTTAAACAGAGCAAACAGAGCAAGCCCTGACCAGACAACTCCTAAAGGAGCTCTCTGGTCTAGGGCTACATGTACTATGTTTGCAAAGGTATAAGCAAAAATCATCTTTACAGCAGGATAAGGGTTAACCACTTGCTCCACAACCCCACTTATTTCCGCATTTGCAAACAGAGTAGACCCAGAACAGACAGATCCTTCATGAGCCATTGATCGGAGTCTGTTTCGTTTGCTTAAATCACAGAACTATCTGCATGGTAGATCTAATATGTTATAGTATACCTTATTCAAATACGCTCCTTCTTTACTTATGTAAACTGTACCGGTCACTAAATTACGATAGTGCCCGCTTGAACATTATATAGTGCCCGCTACGCTCGGTAAGTTCCGGTAGTTTCCGCGCACACGGAAACGCACATACCGGTAAATGAATTGTATTATTTATAGTATAAATAGTATACCTTATCCCAGAGACATATAAATACATATAGATATGGCTCTACCTATCCACATACGCTCCTTCTTTACTTATGTTAAACGTACCGATCCCTAAATTGCAACTGTGCCCACTGGGACACTATATGGACCGCTGCGCTCGGTAATTTCCGGTGCTCGGTAATTTCCGCGCATACGGAAACGCACGTTGATGTATTACGTCATTCTAAATTATATATTAATTAATACATAAATACTTGAATAGCATGATCTAATATTTCGATCACAAAGGGTCCTTTTCAAAGATTATCGTGTCGAAATACACGTCACATTCTTGTTAGATGCATTCAGCCACAAAGAAAATAATGTTGATCCAGAGTCGTGGTGTTTTTACAGATGTCATGACGTCATTAAATGACGTCATTAGCGCAACGACATCATGCATACATTAGCGCATTATCCTCCTTGGTGTTAAGTAGCCTACTGCCAAATGATCTGTAAGTTCTCCATATCCAATCAGTTTGATGGATCTGTCTTTCAATTCTACATGTTTCAAAACTATAAATCTAACATCATCACTGCTATGACCACCGACTCCAGTGATGAGTTAGCTACCCGACCACGCTCTAGATTGAAAAGATAGATGTACTGGGTTTTGCACATTTCAGTCCAAGAAATGTAGATCTATTTAAACAATGCATTTTTCGAAAATAAATTCTGTGTAAAATAATGATTATTATTCAGCTTGAATAAATTGATACTAAAATGTTTTTTAACTTTAGTAAAGGAAATAGATCTAATTGTACTTTAATTTGCAGATTAATACGGCTGAAGGAAAAACTTATTAAACTGAGGTAATCACGGAGCGACACAGAACTGCTAAAATACTTACGTGAACAAAGGAATGCGGTATACTATAAGAAATAGTACAGCCCACTTCGGGCCTAATTGCATTATAGTGACCTACCAGTCAGCCCGAAAATAGTTTAAGGCCCTCAGCCTTCGGCTTCGGGCCTTAAACTATTTTCGGGCTGACTGGTAGGTCACTATAATGCAATAGGGCCCTCAGTGGGCTGTACTATTTCTTATATAGTATACCTTATTCAAATACTCTCCTTCTTTACTTATGTAAACTGTACCGGTCACTAAATTACGATAGTGCCCGCTGGAACATTATAGTGCCCGCTACGCTCGGTAAGTTCCGGTAGTTTCCGTGCACACGGAAACACACATACCGATACATGAATTGTATAAATAGTATACCTTATCCCAGAGACATATAAATACATATACAGATGACTCTACCTATCCACATACGCTCCTTCTTTACTTATGTTAAAAGTACCGGTCCCTAAATTGCGATTGTGCCCACTGGGACACTATATGGACCGCTGAGCTCGGTAATTTCCGGTGCTCGGTAATTTCCGCGCATACGGAAACGCACGTTGATATATTACGTTATTCTAAATTATATATTAATTAATACATAAATACTTGAAAAGCATGATCTAATATTTCAAAGATTATCGTGTCGAAATACACGTCACATTTTTGTTACATGCATTCAGCCACAAAGAAAATAATGTTGATTCAGCGTCATGGTGACATTGGGCGGTTATTACAGATGTCATGACGCCATCAAATGACGTCATTAGCGCAACGACATCATGCATGTATTAGCGCATTATCCTCCTTGACGTTAAGTACTGCCAAATGGTCTGTAAGTTCTCCATATCCAATCAGTTTGATGGATCTGTCTTTCAATTCTCCATGCATTGAGCATCGGTTTCAAAACTACAAAGCTAACATCATCACTGCTATGACCACCGACTCCAGTGATGAGTTAGCTACCCGATCACGCTCTAGATCTACTGGGCTTTGCACAATTCAATCCAAGAAATGTATTTAAACAATGCATTTTTCGAAAATAGATTCTGTGTAAAATAATGATTATTATTCAGCTTGAATAAATTGATACTAAAATATGTTTTAACTTTAGTAAAGGCAATAGATCTAATTGTTATTTGATTTGCAGATTAATAACTTATTAAATGGAAGTAATCACGGAGCGACACAGAACTGTTAAAATATTTACGTGAACAAAGGAATGCGGTATACTATAAGAAATAGTACAGCCCACTTCGGGCCTAATTGCATTATAGTGACCTACCAGTCAGCCCGAAACTAGTTTAAGGCCCTCAGCCTTCGGCTTCGGGCCTTAAACTAGTTTCGGGCTGACTGGTAGGTCACTATAATGCAATAAGGCCCTCAGTGGGCTGTACTATTTCTTATTTAAAGTTGTACTGTACTGAACGATTAAATATATATTAAAAGTGGGCGGAGTGTCACGTGAATAGTGATGGTGTAACGGAGTTATCCCTTTCCGCCATGAATATTCATGTAAGAAACAATGATGTCATGAATATTAATTAGATTAATTTGTTATTACAGAACATGGATACAGGAAATCTTGGCCAATGCAGAAACTATAGAATCACATCTATATTATATCAAACAGAGCAAGCCCTGATCAGACGACTTCTGTAGGAGCCGTCTGATCCGGGTCTACTCTATTTGCAAAGGCGTAGAAAGGCGTATTCATGGAGTAACGGGTTAAATATGATAAGTATATATATGCATGATAAGCAAGTGGCAACAGAAGAGTCCGTTCAAATATTTGAAACACTGTATACTCAGAGTGTCTCACCAGGATACAAACTGTTTACCGTTCAAACATTTGAAACACTGTATACTCAGAGTGCGTCTATCGACAGTGCTGGAGCATGGAGTTTCATCAGAATACAAACTGTTTGGTGTTATGATTATGTTAGAAGAAAAATAAAAAATAAAAAAAATGAGCAGACGACAAATGTTGCAGACGACAATGTTTGGCAGCGAAATAGTTAAATACAAGTGTTGCTTAATGCATTAAGGAGGATAAAAATAATGCAGAAAACTTTCTGCATTACTCTCGATCTGCATTAAGTCATCACGTGATAAGACTTCTTTTTAATGGTCGTTTAAGACAGGTTTCACTGTACATGTATTTTGCACACCACCATTTCTTCCATCAATGACCACCAGAACTGTTCCTCATGCAGCATTGTTTTCTTACACTTTCTGCTTTCACGTATTGTCGTCTGCAAAAAATGTCGTTTGATGCAATTTTAATCGTTTATTTTTCTCCACTTATAACCACAACGTAAAACAGTTTGGACCCTGAGTAGATACTGACTTAGAGTATCGTCCTGTTTGATCTGTCTGATCTGGAGATACACTGTTTGCTTGCCGAATAAGACAGATCTGATTCTACAATTTCTGCTTTGGCCAAAATGCCAATATGCCGTTATTGAATGCATAGTAAAACTCCTCTAAAACGACTGATGTATGGTTAAACATATACAGGACGAGAGTAATTTAGACAGATCGTACAGGAACTTTCTGTATAACTTTTGTCCTGCAGTAAGCAACCACCAGCTTTTTAAGACTCCTGTGTTCAATAAATGAATGACCGCTTAAGACAGGTTCTACTGCCAGACAAGAACAATACAACAGAGTTGAAACAACTCCGTCAGGCGGGATGGGATGTGATGGTTGGGGTGGGGGTTCTGAAAAAACAAGTCCGAAAAGACCTTTACCATTCGGTTCACAAGATCAACATCGGAAAAGAATTCATTTTGTGTAAATATATGTATCTATAGTAATATTGCCGATTGGCATATCTTATAATTCAATTCCAAAACCATTAGACAACACATTTTACAAACTTTGTCGCTTATAACTTTAACCCGAAAAGAATCCAGACTCTGGGCCACTGTTAAATGATATTCCTGGTATGTGGGAGACTTTGAGATATTGAATAAAGACAGTTTGAGTATAGCACATCGTGAAATATTTACGAATTCATAGGCCGAGTCCAGAAATAAGCTTATACAGTACATCCACTCCAAAGCGACCACCAAAAGAGGTCTAATTATGGGTCTTGAAGACAGGTGGAAGCTTAATACTGGCGAAAGTTATACAGAAAGCAAGCACATGCCTTTAAAGACGTCTATCTTTATCCATAAACTGTTTTACTGTAGTTACGAATGGGAACAAGCAAACTTATACCAAAGCCTGTACATGATAAAGGTCATCACTTGTAATAACCATTTTAATGGGGAAATCAGTGTACCGGCGTTAGCAAACAGTGTATACCAAGATCAGAGGGATCCTAAATGAGCCCTCTGATTAGGGTCCACACTGTTTGTCATTCAATATCCCTTTGTTAATTATCCCCTTCCATACTGAATGGACTCTATCGTTAAACAATAATGGACTATTCCATTTTGAAAATTCATTATTTAAAGGGTTAAACCTTGCGTGCTTCTCGGTCCTTCTGTGCCCAAATTATACGGTATACAATATGAGTATTTCTTAACCATGTCAGTACTGTAGGACAAGAAAATAAATAACAAAACGCCATCTTGAATCTCCGGAGATTTAAACATTTTATTGCTTCATAAACGGGTAACGTGGTTGTATTGAACCATTACCAAAGCGAATTGTTATTTTCGCCAAATATGGTGAAAATACCGTTATAACAGGCGGCTGGAAAATTAGATATATTTTATTTACACGGGGGAGCTATGTTTATTGCTCTTCGTAGCGCGGTTATTAGTTTAACCGCTAGTATTACCGTACATGGACAGTTGAGTGGCACAAGTCCAAAAATGCTTTAGCGACTACATGAAAATATTGTCAGTTTTTATGACCTTTCATCCGAAAAGTAAAAAATTAGGTCCGTTTTAGAGCAGGCATTTATTGAGAAGTCAAAATTTGAAGAAGTTTTACAAAGCTTTTCTAAACTAGACTAGACAAATTAGATGCCATAAAAGTGTATAGAGCAATGCTCCGAACAAACAGTAACAACTCCCTGACAGTGTGGAGACACTTCAAATACGACAATTCACGCTTCGACATTTTACGACAATCGGCCCCATTTATGTTACCGTTGCTATAGTGTCACGTGCTAAAAGTTTATTTCCGGTACTTCCTGGAGTCATGCGGAGATAATTTGGTTCCCATCTTTAATCTTTGGCGACTTATTATCAATATTTGCAGTAATTAATTTGAGCAGTGCTAAAATCTGTGAGATATGGACGCGTTTAGGTCAGCCGTGTCATCTGTCTACGTGGTTGGAGCTTAATTAAACTGATATTAGAACACCAAAGACCACCCGAGATTGTTACAATATGTCTCGGTGCATCAACAAAGTACACTTCGTTGTGGTATCCATACTTTTTGTTTTACATCCACAGAGATCATTCAACTATAAGGTCTAGATCTAAAAGCATAGGATTTAAAAACTGACGTCTTCTTTAATTTTTATTTCTCTTTCATTTACCTGATAGGCACGTCTTTTGTCACCTTTGAAAATAGAGTATCTAGCAATATGATTATCAGACTTCTCATAAATGAGCCCTCTGATCTGGGTCCATGCTTATAAAGCTTTTTAGTTGAGTCTGAGTTCGTTTTCAAGCTTTGATTGGTCAGATTTTGAGTTCTCAAGCTTTTGATTGGTCAGATTTTGAGTTCTCAAGCTTTTGATTGGTCAGATGTGAGCCAAAGGCTCACATCTGACCAAATCAAAAACTTGAGAACGAACTCAGGCTCAACTAAAAGTTTTATAAGCATGGACACAGGGTCCTCTCTGTTGCTTACAGACTAATATACATCTGATTCTACAGTTTATGCCATGGCTAAGATTTTCTGTGTTCATATGCCATTATAAAAATTATATCTAATTGATATTCATAGCCATTATTTTCGTACATGAATATTCACCAGGTACAGGGCTAACCATTCACTACATGAATATTTATGTAAGAAATAATGGCATCATGAATATTAATCAGATGCTTTTTTTAAATGACATAATAAGTTGATATTAATAACACAGAAAGGGTGTGCCATGGCAGAAACTATAGAATAATCTCTATATTATTCCATAAGCAAACAGAGCTGACCCTGTTCAGACAGCTCATACATTTTACTGTTAAAGTCAGATAAAGGTGTGTACCCAAATACTAAAATCGTCATTTCTTCACCAAACCCGATATTGTGACCACTGTTAAGAATCGTCTCGAAGAGACGATTCTAAAGAGTGGTCACAATATAGGGTTTTGTGGAGAAATAAAGAAGTTATTCTTGAAAAAAATTAATTTACGCCTCTTATCTAAACCTCTGGATAAAGTACATTTTAATCCTTATCCTGTCAAACTCGACTTTGTCTCATTTGGAAACAGCTTGGATCCAGATGAGATGCCGAGTAACTCGGCATCTCATCAGGATCCAAGCTGGTGATCACTCAAACAACCACTTCCTAAACGGATTAAGGAATTGGAGTTAAGTGGAAAAAATACAGTATATCAGCGTTTGAGAAGACAACAGTTTTTCCCGGCAGGATTAGGTTTTAACCATTTCACTGTTCAGTATTCATGTAAGAAAAAATGACAACATGAATATTTATTACCTCAATTTTTATCATCTTAACTTTTTTTAGGGATTTTTCAAGCAAACAGAGCAGACCCTGATCAGACGGTTCCTAAAGGAGTTGTCTGATCTTGGTCTATTCTGTTTGCAAATGCGTGAAAGGGCGTTCGTTTCCGGAGGACTTTAATCCTTTACCGCATGGACACTCATATAAGAAATAATGGAATAATGAGTATCGATACTGTTATATGAATACTGGAATGTTTTGGTATTGCTAGAATCAGATCTGCAGTAGAGCTTGTCTTAAGCGACCATTCATTTAATGAACATAGGCGTCTTTAAAATCAGGTTGTTGCTCAATTTAGGGCAAAAGTAATGCAAAAAGCTCCCTTTTGCATTACTTTTGACCTACATTCACCTATAGGAGCTTTCTGCATTACTTTTGACCTACATTCTCCTATAGGGGCTTTCTGCATTACTTTTGACCTACATTCTCCTATAAGGGCTTTCTGCATTACTTTTGACCTACATTCTCCTTCAGGAGCTTTCTGCATTACTTTTGACCTGCATTAAGCTACCACCTGTCTTACAGACCCATAAATATACCTGTTTTGATGGCCGCTTAAGACACGTTCTACTGTATACAATTCCATGTAAGTAGATGTTTGATTCGTTAAATAAAAAGGACGAACAATAAAAAGCCAGCAGGCGTCAAATTTCGCAGACGACATTTTACATAGCAGCGACAGAGGTAACTCTTCATTTGTTAGAGACACCATTTTCTCGCCTTTTTACAAACAGAGTAGATCAAGATCAGACGGAGTCTAGTTTAAACGCATAAATGTATTTTACCGGTATTTATTTCTGAAAAGAGAAAGAGGGTCGGGTCACGCGTTCTCATAACCTTAGTAAGAGGTCCTTCTCCTTCAAATTGTAATATCTTTCCAAAATAACAGATACACTGACCACATCTTAAATACAGTAGAACATGTATTAAGCGGCCATCAAGAAGAGGTATAATTATGGGTATGTAAGGTAGGTGGTAGATTAATGCAGATCAAAAGTAACACAGGAAGCTCCTATAAGAGCTTTCTGCATTACCTTTGCACTGCATTAATTAACACATTTGCGCCTTTATAAAATACACAGTGTGAAACCATTGTGATAAATAGAGCATTTACTCCTATAGGGGCAAATGCTCTATTCATCACAATAGTTTCAAACTACAAAATTCTAAAATTTTCCTTTTCTCTAGTTAATGCTCCTTTTCTATAGATTAATTTATAAAGGTTGGTACTAAAAATAGCCTAGGAGAGAATGAGTTAAGTAACACGCGTATGATCCATAAATGAATAACCGCTTATGACACGTTCTACTGTAATTCGCTTTTGAAAAATAAAGATCAAAGTTAGGAGGAGAAGACAGAAAATAAGGAAAGGTTGAAGGCAAATAAATGGGTACATGGTTGAATCAACGATTGAAAATCATAGAATACTCATCTAGTGAAAAATGTGTGTGTACTTAAGTATATCGAATAGATTTGCTGCCTGCAACTGTCTGAAAACACGTTAATATGCGGGAAAGGGTTAAGACTGACATATATATATATATATTAGAGAGATTTTACTGTACGCATATACGATCTGGAAAGTTCAGAGTATACGTGAGAAAATAATCCCATAAATTTAAATACAAATAGAGTTCAGTTACTGGATACACATTTGTGAATCTAATCGTTTTATTAAGTACTTGTTAGATAGTTTTGTGACACTTTGTCCTTATAACCGTTTGCCCGAGTTAAGCGTCTTTTCACGCCTTTGCAAACAGAATAGACCCAGATCAGACGACGTATGCAGAACCCGTCTAATCAGGGTCTGCTCTGTATGCTTAACCCTTTCCCTGTTCTACATTTATTCCACATTTCAATACCTACTGAATATTCATTAATAAAATAGCTATAAAGAAATATGGAAAGTGGATCATTGTAGACATTTTAGACAGCAAAAAAACCCAGATCCATCAAATTCTATAAGCAAACAGAGCAGACCCTGATCAGACGGCTCCTTTAGGAGCCGTCTGATATGGGTCTACCCTGTTTGCAAATGCGTGAAAACACGTTTATATGAGGGAAAGTGTTAAGACATAATATAGATCTGATTATACAGCTTCTGGCATGGCCAACACTTACCTTGTTCATGATGCATACATTCATTACAGTAAAACCTGTTAATAGCGGTCACTGAATTACATCAAGTAGTTTGTGTTCAAGGCAGGAGCTGCTTAAAGGAAGGGGAAAGTAAAACAGAACGCTCCTATAGGAGCGTTCTGCTTTACTTTCACATTGCTTTAAGCAGACACATGCCCTAAATAACAACTAATTAACACAATTCAATGGCCGTTATAGAGACGTTTTACTGTATTTAACACAATTCAGTGGCTGTTATAGAGAGGTTTTACTGTATTATAGATCAGTGGCCATTAAAGAGACGTTTTACTGTATTTCTCACATGAATAATCACGAGGGAAACGGTTAATATCGAACACACTTTTGTCTGCAAAAGTAAGCGTCTGTTTAAATTCTCAAATTATTTGTTTTCCAGTTTCCTTTCCCCAACTATGTTTTAGCGTAAGACTATTTGTATTCCAATAACGTGATGGATTATTCAGCGTGTCATCTGGATCGAAACTGATCAGCAAATTTAAGCTGGCACTAGCAAATATATCCCGGACTCTGTCTTTAAACGATGATAGAACATTCTACTATGAGTAGATCATTTAGAAAGGGTTAAGTACCTTTTGAGGATATTTTCATGTCTATGGTTGCTTCAGACCAATGGTTACTTCAGGCCTAATATTGCTTCAGGTCTATGGTTGCTTGAGGCCTATGGTTGTTTCAGGCATATGGTTGCTTCAGGTCTATGTTTGCTTCAGGTCTAACGTTGCTTCAGACCTATTGTTGTTTCAGGTCTATGGTTGTTTCAAGCATATCGCTGTTTCAGGTCTAAGGTTGCTTCAGGCCCTATGGTTGTGCAAGGCCCTTGGCTGCTCCAGGTCTAAGCTTGTTTCAGACTGACATTTGAAAACAGCCTGGATCCAGATGAGTCGCCAAGCCGTTTGACATGCAGGTAACATTTGGCCTCATGAATATTCATGTAAGAAATAATGATCGCATGAAGATTAATTAGCTTAATGTTTTATAATGGCGTATTAACGATAGAACTATTGGCCATGGCAGAAAGTGTAGAATCATATAATGTTATTTCATGAGCAAACAGAGCAGATCCTGATCAGATACCTCCAACAGCAGCAATCTGGTCTTGGTCTACTCTGTATAGGGGTTAAAAGGTGTCTAATTGACAAGCAAAGGCTTAATAGTTTCTGAAAGGTTTGAACGTAGGTATAACTGAAAGCTTAACTTTGAGTAGACATAATTTGTTTTCAGCAGAATAACGGTTAGTACACATGTACTTTAGCCCATTCCTTCATATAAACGCATTTGCATGCCTTCGCATATAGAGTAGACCCAGATCAGAGGCTCCTATAGGAGCCGTCTGATCAGGGTCTGCTCGGTTTGCTTATGGAAGTTATGGAAATACTTATAGATCTGATCCTGCATTTCTGTTATATTATAAACAATGAATAAAAGTGAATTGGGAAAGAGTTGATCAATATACATATATAATAAAAGGTACCTTATTTGCAATTACAAGCATTGAAGACACATACTAGCCGCCGGATTTCTAGTACAGCAACCGATCCGGACCCGCACTATTTGCAGATATAGTAAAAAGTAAAACCTGGATTACTTAATACAGTACAAACGTATTGCAAAAATTTGGATTGCAGACGACAATTAGAAATTTGGCGCCGAAAGGGTTAAAGGTTTGGTCGGTTCGGAAATAGTCAAATAGCGTAAAAGTAAATGACACAATATAATAAACAAAACACATTACAAAAGGTAAAAGTCTGTCCAATTTTATCGTATTCCCGTTTTATGTGATAAACGTAATATCACATTCATGTTTCTTTTTATTCATTATTAAAAACCTATTTAACTATGAATAATATGACAATCGCGAAATATGATACCCGCGAATAACTAATATGACAATCGCGAAATATGACACCAGCGAAATATATCCGGGAAATATGTCGCCTGCGAATACTCGCGTCTTACTATTCTTTTCAGTGTGTTTCATAACAATGAATAAAAAAGGAAACTCGTGCAAACTTTGCAATTTCGAGTCAGCCGTTGCACTTCAAGAATCTTACACTTTAATCCTTTCTTAAATATAAACTTGTTTTCACGCATAGGCAAACAGGGTATACCCAAATCAGACGGCTCCTCCAGGAGTTGTCGGATCAGGAACAGAACAGAACAGATATTTTATTCAGGGTCAGGGTCTGCTCTGTTTGCTTATGGGATTGAAAGATCATATGTTTCTTTACTTTCAAAAAAGGCTAAATGTTCCACCTTCCATATTTCATTGTAACTATTTTGTCCATGACTATTCAGTAGCTATTAAAATTTGGTATAAACATAGAACAGGAAAAGGGTTAATTCTTTTTTCCTCTATCAGCGATCTGACTCGTTTTTGCAAACAGTTTAGACCCAGATGGCTCGGCGTCTCACCAGGATCCAAACTGTTTGACACTTGGTCAATAGTTTCTTGTTAGAATCAGGTCAGAATTACAATACAGTAGATCCCCTCTAATGCGACCACTTAATAAATAAACGTGTGTCTTTATAAGCAGGTGGTTGCTTAATGCAGGACAAAAGTAATGCAGGAGCTTTCTGCATTACTCCTGTCCTGCATTAAGCTACCACCTGCATCTAGCACCCATACTTATACCTCTTTTAGGTGGTCGCATTAGCGGGGTTTTACAGTAACCATTTAAGAAATGAATGACGTGCTTCCGGTGTTCATGGGGTTATGCAACGCATAGCTTTACGAGCAAAGTTAGTGAAGCCCGAAGGGCTTCACGTGAATCTTTGCTCGTAAAGCTATGCGTTGCATAACTCATGAACACCGGGAGCACGTCATTCATTTCTTATATTTATATTCCATTGTATTTCTTATATTTAAGAAATGAATGACGTGCTTCCGGTGTTCATGAGGTTATGCAACTTTCTTTTTAGAATAAGGTTATATAAGGACGTTGCAGGGCGAATGTAAATATTGTGTTTTAACCCTTTACTCCATGAATATTCATGTAAGAAATAATGACGTCATGAATATTAATTAGATTAATTGTCACAATAAAACATAGACATAGGAATGTGTGGTCATGGCAGAAACTGTAGAATTTTATCTATATTATATCATAAGCAAACAGAACAGACCCTGATCAGACGGTTCCTACAGGAGCCGTCTGGTTTGAGTCTGCTCTATTTTCAAGGCGTACCTATGGAGTAAATGGTTAAAGATTGACATTCTGACAGTGCTAACGACTAGAAATGAGAATATAAGAACGACTGTCGTTTTGCATACAGTGGACTAGGGGTGAAAAAGACCGAATTATTCTGATTGGTTCAAATTCCGAGGTAGGTTGGACCAGACCAAATCCTTCAACAAGACAGGCCAGGGGGGTTAACCAGCCACCAGTTGTGCAATGTCAAGTACACCTGTCCAGCGAAGCGCCTCTAAACTCTCGTCTTTGATGAGATTTTATGAGAAAGTTATTGTGGTCTCCATTACGCTATTATTCAGAGGACTTCAATAAAAGTTGTGTGGTCTCTGACAAGAAACATTAATTTGCGATATTGAAGACCGACGCGAATGTTAATTCAAATGTTTTCATTTAACAG
Organism: Azorinus chamasolen; assembly: GCA_963576725.1. NCBI lineage: Eukaryota > Metazoa > Mollusca > Bivalvia > Cardiida > Solecurtidae > Azorinus > Azorinus chamasolen. Next base: position 85,748,119 of record OY755240.1, on the reverse strand, counting down.
ATACTTACAAAAAGTGCATGATGTGTATTTTTCGAAATTGTCAATGACCGAACACCATTCAAAGCGAACTTTCGAAAGATATGAATCCAAATGATCCCTTTGAATGCAGGAAACGAGTGTACTGCAAACAGTGTAGACCCAGACCTAAGGGATCCACGATGAGCCCTATGATCAGGGCCTGCAATGTAAACTATACTTAACCCTTTCCCTGTGTAATATTCATGTAAGAAATAATGATATCCGGATTTATCTATTAGCTTAATAGTTATAAATTTAAACTTTTCAAGGGAAATGTTTGCTTTGACAAAAACTGTAGAATCAGATCTATATCATGTCACAAGCAAACAGAGCAGACCCTGATCAGACGGCTCCTGCAGGAGACGTCTGATCTGGATCTATTCTGTTTGCAAATGCGTGAAAGGGCATTTGTATTAGAGATTGAGTATTCAGCATTCAAAGAGTTATAACTCGTACATTTAAGCATTTTCATGCTGGTATTAACCCTTTCCCGCATTTTGACGTATCTGCAAACAGAGTAGACCCAGATCAGACGGCTCCTATAGGAGGGTGTGCTCTGTTTGCTTATGATGTAATATAGATCTGATTCTACAGCTTCTTCCTGAGCCAAAATGGCATGTGTTCATAATAAAAATAACCTTATTAATATTTATGACATCATTATTTCTTATATGAATATTCATCAGGGAAAGTGTCAACTGGATTTTACAAACACTTTAGAGCCAAACCATATACTCCACTGTGAATAATTTGATCATAGTCTGCACTGTTTGCCGTTCAAATCAAGATTTTTCATATTGAACATATCTTTATAGTTTAACCCTGAAGGGTTATTTAACTTTAACTATTTACTCCATAGATACACCATTTCACGTCTTTGCAGACAGGGTAAATCCAGATTAGGGTCTTCTCCGATCAGGATCTCTTCCGTTTGCTTATGAAATGATATACATGTACAGTAAAACCTCTCTAAGTCGGAATTCTAGTAGAGAAGAATTTAGATACTTTTAGGAAGAACAGAACAGAACAGATATTTTATTAAGACTTATACATAAGTACATCGTCTACTTAATGAGCACATGAAAATATATATTAATATAACGTGAGTAAAGTGCCAAACGTAATTGATCATAATACAGCCTCTTCAAATACAGTAATACATACAGGGAGACCTCCCTTAACCCTTTCCCTCATATAAACATGTTTTCACGCATTTGCAAACAGAGTAGGGTCTAATCTGTTTGCCAGTGGAATTTAATTCTTTCACCGCCAATGTCGCAAAAATGCACCACGACAAATAGTGCAGTCCCAGATCAGACGCCGCCTTTTCAAGATGGCGTCAGATCAGGGACTTCAATCTTTGTCTCAAACTAACTTTTTCTATATCTTTGCTTTATTCCTTTCAAATTTGCATTTATTTATCCCAATTCCTTATTTTACCGAATGTTAAATAACAAAATTGGTTTGCAGACGATAATTAGAAAGAGTTATTATTTTTACTTTCTAAAATGGCTACAATGTTCCACCTTCCATATTTCATTACAACTATATTGTCCTTGAGTATTCAGTGGGTAATGAAATAAACATAGAACATGGAAAGGGTTAATCGAACTTCTAATAAAGTAGAATGGAACACCTATTTACGTAGGTGACTGATTAACCCTTTAATCCATGAATATTCATACCAGAAAAAATGACAGTATGAATATTAATTAGCTGAATCTTTATAACGGTATCGTGAACAAGGGTTTTTACAATGGCAGAAACATATATCTACACTAAAACCCCTCTAATGCGACCACCTAAAAGAGGTATAATTATGGGTGCTTAATGCAGGTTGTTGCTTAATACAGGACAAAAGTAATGCAGAAAGCTCATAGAGGAGTTTTCTGTATTACTTATGTAGGGTGAACGTTTTTCGCAAAGCTCCTTTGGAAGATGTTTGCATGACTTTCACTTTGCATTAATTTGCAACCCGTCTTAAACACCGACATTAATATTGAATTCGCTTTTTATTTGGCAAAGTTTTACTGTAAAACATCTAGAGCGTGTTAAAACTATACATTCCTATTTTTATTCTGTTGATATACAACAAGAGAGCAATGATAGTCCTAAATCGCTCACCGGAGTCGTCAATTTTGTGAACGACGCTTTGTTTAAGATTTTCGCTAGACATTTGGGGCACGCAGGTAATGTCCTTGGTAGTTATTCTAACATCTGTAGATAATGAGGAGAATTTAGAAAAATGTTTCACAACGAAAGCAGTATTTTCTGAGTAGCATTTTCAAAGTTTTAACCACACAGTTATAAAGCCCAACCAACTGCGGCCATTTTTTGCGGCTTCTGTAGGGACCGTCTGGTAAGGATCTGCTGTTTGCTTACGAAATGATAAAGATCCGATTTTAGTGTCTGCCATGGACAAACATTCCTGAAATTTAATCTGATTAATTTCCATGATGCCATTATTTCTCACATCTCATATTGATGAGGAAAGGGGTGAACAAAAAATGGTAGATGATAAACTTAGGAATATATCTTTAAAATTAATTTGAAATCGGATCCATAACCTCTGAGAGGATTATTTAAAGATTGGATATGTAGCTATGAAAAACATTCCCCGCGGTTGTTTTTCACATGAGAATGATTTTATCCCTTTGAATGTGGGACATTTGCAAACACGGTAGACCCAGAGTAGAGGGCTCATAGTGTCAATCCAAAATCCTCTCACAAATTATAAGGGACTTATCCTTTCTCCGTTCACTATTCATATACAAACGTAATGAAATCATGAATGTATATTAACTGAATACTTATAAACTTTTCAAAGGATTTTTTGCTTTGACAAAACATGTAGAATCATATGTATATCATGTCAAAAGCAAACAGAGCAGACCCTAATCAGATGGCTCCTACAGGCACCATCTGATCTGGGTCTACTATGTTTGCAAGTGTGTGGAAATGCGTTTATATGAAGGAGAGGGCTAAGAAAATCGTAGATAAAAACGTCAGTAGGAAGATTCCGTAAAAGTATTCTGAAATCGGACAAGTAGTTTATCAGTGTTTTACCCGTTTATATAGCAACGTGCATGTAATTGTATGAACTTTACTGTGCTTTATTTGTACAGTAATCCCCTCTAATGCGACCAGCAAAAAGGGGCATAATTCACTGTGGCAAAGGCAGCTTAATGCAGGACGAAAGTTATGCAGAACGCTCCTATAGGAGCGTTCTGCATAACTTTCGTCATGCATTAAGCAACCAACTGCTTATAAAGACAGCAATGTTTATCCATTAAGTGGTCGCATTGAAGGGGTTTTACTGTATACATATGGCAGAGGACCACATGGATACCATTCCCAAAATGTTGGATTGAATGTGCCAAGTAGTCCTTCCAAGTCATTGTTGACGACGGACAAGGCTTTATCCGAAGTGGTACCTTTTGCACTTCATGCCAGATGAGATAAACAAGAGGGCCAGAATGGCCCCGACATCGCTCACCAGACAATCAGAGAAGATTTTCAAAGTTTTCACTATATGTTTCTATAGAAAACTAGCTGGCCCTGGGGCAGGACAAATTTTGACCCCAGGGGCATAATATATATAACATGATGCTATGTACCAAATATGAAAGTTGAGAACCTTCTAGTTTCAGAGGAGAAGCTTTTTGAAGTTTTCACTATATGTTTCTATTGAAAATGGACTACCCCTGGGGCGGGGCCAATTTTGACCCCAGGGGCATAATTTATGTAACTTTTGTAGAGGATCTGAACATGATGCTATGTGTCAAATATGAGAGCTGAGAACCCTGTAAATTCAGAGGACAAGATTTTCAAAGTTTTCACTATACATTTCTATCGAAAACTGGCTACCCCTGGGGCGGGGCCAATTTTGACCCCACGGGCATAATTTATATAACTTTTGTAGAGGACCTCAACATGATGCTATGTGCCAAATATGAAAGTTGAGAACCTTCTAGTTTCAGAGGAGAAGATTTTCAAAGTTTTACTATATGTTTCTATAGAAAACAAGGCACCCCTGGGGCGGGGCCAATTTTGACCCAAGGGACATAATTTATATAACTTTTGTAGAGGACCTGAACATGATGCTACGTGTAAAATATGAAAGCTGAGAACCCTGTAAATTCAGAGAAGATGATTTTCAAAGTTTTCACTATACATTTCTATGGAAAACTGGCCATCCCTGGGGCGGGCCAATTTTGACCCTATGCCCATAATTTATATAACTTTTGTAGAGGACCTGAACATGATGCTATGTGTCAAATATGAAAGCTGAGAACCTTCCAGTTTCAGAGGAGAATATTTTCAAAATTTTACTATACGATTCTATTGAAAACTGGCCACCCCTGGGGCGGGGCCAATTTTGACCCCAGGGGCATAATTTATATAACTTTTGTAGAGGACCTATAGATGATGCTATGTGCCAAATATGAAAGCTGAGAACCTTGTAGATTCAGAGGAGAATATTTTTAAAGGTTTAAATTGTTGACGACGGACGACGCACACCCGCACATCAGGTGATCCCAAGAGCTCACCCTGAGCACAAAAGTGCTCTGGTGAGCTAAAAACAAAGTTTGGGATAATTAAAAATTGAATAGGAGACATTTTGTGACTGGTACTTTGCCATTTTCTTAAATATTAAAATATACAGTATCTGTATTATATGGTTCAAATAATTGAAATTTCATCCTGAATAAGGCTTTTTGATTTCAATATCTTGATATATTATTTACCAATGAAAAACATTTTTTCATATAAATTTGAACTTTGACCCCCGATTGTGACATTGGCCTTTGAGATAGGAACCTGGTTCTTTTTCGCGACACATCGTCTCAATGTGGTGAATATTTGTACCAGGCTATTTGGAAATCCGCTCATGTATGTATGAGTTACTGAGCGGGAAACGACAAATGTTCCCATTTTTTTTAACTTTGACCCAGATTGTGAACTCGACCTTTGAGATAGGAAACCTGGTTCTTTTTCGCAACACATCGTTTCCAAGGTGGTAAACATTTGCACCAGGTTAAATTGATATCCACCCATGCATGAAGGAGTTACAGAACGGACACGGCATAATGTTCCCCACTGTGCCCCTTGTCCTTCGATATAGCAACCTGGTTCTTTCAGACAGGTTAAAGCTTGATGCTGTGTGAAAATACAGAAAGCTTCCAAAAGAAGTTTCTGATTGACTTTCTCCCTGTATTAAGCGGTCATCTGCCTAAACAGCTAAATTGTCCTTTATTAAAATTCCGGTTTTGGGGGCTTTTACTGTATAGACTAGAGAGGTTTATTGTATTGTGTAGCTAAGGTAACTTAAGTATCACAAGCATTGTATTGTAAAGCTAAGCTAAGCATTACAAGTATTGTATTGTGAAGCTATGCTAAGTATTACGTGTTGTATTGTGAAGCTAGGCTAAGTATTATAAATATTATATTGTGAAGCTAGGGCAAGTATTACAAGTATTTTATTGTGAAGCTAGGTAAGTATTACAAGTATTGTATTGTGAAGCTAGGTAAGTATTACAAGTATTGTATTGTGAAGCTAGGTAAGTATTACAAGTATTGTATTGTGAAGCTAGGTAAGTATTACAAGTGTTGTATTGTGAAGCTAGGTAAGTATTACAAGTATTGTATTGTGAAGCTAAGTATTACAGATATTGTATTGTAAAGCTAGTTAAGTATTACATTGTGAAGCTATGCTAAGTATTACAAGTATTGTATTGTGAAGCTAAGTTAAGTATTACAAGCATTATATTGTGAAGCTAGGTAAGTATTACAAGTATTGTATTGTGAAGCTAAGTTAAGTATTACACGTATTGTATTGTGAAGCTAAGCTAAGCTAAGTGTTACAATGGTAATCTATTTCTTGATTACAGAACCTAGATGATGGGTACAAAAAGAAAACACATCATGTGTTCAGTCTCATTCATGTATTCATACTTTGGTCAACATTAAAACTACAAAATCATAGACATGAAAATGGACGAACATGTACACACAATGACTTTTACATGATCAAAAGAATGTAAGTATTATCGCCATCCTCCATAAAAACTGACAACTCAAATACAGTAAAATCCTCTAAACCGGACGTTAAAATTAGTATCAAACCTGGGCTTTCAAACAGGTGACAGGTGGTAGCTTAATGCAGGTTGAAAGGAGCTTTCTGTGTGACTTTCGCCCTGCATTAAGCAGTCATCTGTCTAAAAAGACCTAAATTGTTCCTTATTAAATTCCGATTTAGAGGGGTTTACTGTTATATACACTAAAACGTACAGTAAAACTTCTCTACAGCAACTGCCCATAATAGGTCGTGACCCTTTCCTCCATAGATACACCTTTCTATGCTTTTGCAAACAGAGTAGACCCCAGATCAGACCTCCTATATCAGGGTCTGCTCTGTTTGCTTATGATATAATACAGATATGATTCTAAAGTTTCTGCCATGACCAAAACTTCCAATGCCCATGTGATATAACAACAAATTAATCTAAATTAATATGCATGGCATCAATATTTCTTCCTAATTATTCATCAAGGAAAGGGCTAATATTAGTTAAGCCAGATGGTAGCTCATGGTATGGAGCTTTCTGCATTATTTTCATTCTGCGTTAAGCAACCATCAGCTCTAATAGACCCCTGTTAATTAAGCAGTTGTTGCAGAGATATATGTCTAGCAATCTTTATGGCAACCAACAACATTTGCCACCTGACAGACTTCTTTCACTAAAATACAGTAAAAAACCTCTCTAATCAGAAGTTTTAGTAAAGAAAAAATAAAGATTTTTTTACACTGATAGCCGCTTAATGTAGGGTGAAGGTCATGCAGAAAGCTGCCACCCTGTCCCCAAGACCAATAATGATACACATTTAAGTGGTTGGATTAGCAACGGGTTTACAGAGGGTATGTTTAACTTTGTGAAAAGCATTACAAACAGTTGGAATCCATGGGCACATTTTACTTAACCCATTACCTCATAGGCTGTTTTTAGCCCAAACCTATTTGAATAAATGTACCGAAAAGGAGTATTTACTAGAGAAATGGAAAAGTTTAGAATTGTGTAGTTTTGAAACCATTGTGATAAATGGAGCATTTGCTCCTATGGAGCAAATGCTCTATTTATCACAATATTTTCAAAAAGTGACTTTTACCGAGGCGTCAATATGAGGGAATGGGTTAAAGATCATACAACTAAAATTACAGGAAGTTCCGCAACTTGAACTTACGATAATTTCTGATTTCAAAATTAGCTGATTTTGGTCTCATTTCGGTCGTACGATCTTCAACGTTATCGGAGTTTGTATTAAATTAGGACTTAGCTGATTTTGGTCTCATTTCGGTCGTACGATCTTCAACAAAATAGACCCAAGATGAGAAACAGTGCAACTCATTAACCCTTCTCTTGCTGAATTTTAAAATACATTTTTCCTTCTTTACCTATAACCTGTTGTATAATTACATATATCTTCACTGTGTACAAATATTTCGCTGTGCAATCACTGCTGTGGAGTGCACTGGTTACACAATCAATTTGTAAATAGTGCAGACCCTGATGAGACAGCTCCTGCAGGAGCTGTCTCATCTGGGTCTTCACTATTTACAGGTAGGTATATTGACGTGAATAGCAAGCGAAGGGTTAAGATCCAAATATTTGAAAACTTATATTTCGAACAGAAAAAGACGAAAATTCATGGAAAAGATGAAGCCGATTTTTTCTTTGCAAATTAATTTTGCACAGTATGCACCAAGTTAACAGTAGAACCATATTAAACAACTACATGTACATGTACAACTAAGTGATAAAACAAGATTCATCAACATAAAACGGCTGCTTAACGTTTTGATGCCATTGCAAACAGAGTAGACCCAGATCTGGCAGTTCCTACAGGAGCTGTCTGTTCACGGTCTTAAACTGAAGAATCACATCATAAAATTTCTTAACAGAGCAGATTCTGACAAGATAGCTTCTAAAGGAGCCATCTCATCTGGGTCAACTCTGTTTGCACAGGTGTCAAAGGGGAGTCTCTATCATGTAGAGTTAAAGTAGCTTAATGCAGGACCCAAAATGAGCTTAATGCAGGACCCAAAATGAGCTATCTCTATTTATTTGACCCTGCATTAAGCCTTTCCCTCATGTTTAAACGTGTTATCAAGCATTTGCTAACAGAGAAGACCCTGATCAGACGGTTCCTATAGGAGCGGTCTGATCAGGGTCTGCTCTGTTTGCTAGTGTAATTTGAAATAAACAGAGAAAGGGTTATGCAAACACTTTGCTTTTACAATTCCCATGTTTAATTTGCCAATGGTCCCTTATCACTTTAACTGATAGAGATTACATTTCCTGCCTTTACAAACAGAATAGACCCAGATCAGATGGCTCGAAAAGAAGACATCTGATCAAGGGTCTACTCTGTTTGTATATGGACTAATATAGATCTGATTAGAACTCACGTGTTCCAAGGTCATGTTGGTGATACTTGCAGGGCCTCATTTCCTTATGGTACTTTACATGTACACACAGTTTCTGAGATATGATTCCAGATGGATGGAAAGACGGATGCAAGGATAGAAAAACTCCAAACTGTTTCTGAGATGTAAGTGTGGATGAACGAATGCACAGATAGATGCATGATGCCAAAAATATATCTGTCTGCCTACAGCGGGGATAATTAATATTCATGACGTCTTTATTTCTTTAACATAAATATTCATCAGGTAAAGGGTTAAAACAGGTTTTACTGTAAACACACAAGCCAGTTCACATAATGTAAGAGAAAAGAAACACAAAACAATTGTACACATTGTACATGTATGTATGTACAACTCCAGAAAATATCTTTTCTCTGTATATACATATTACCTAGTGGAGATGTCTAACACAATAAAATTACAGTACAGTAAAAATTCTAAAAAGTGAACAAACGTTGGGATAATTAAAAATAGGCAGCTTAACCCTTTCCTTCATATGAACACCTTTTCAAACAAAGTAGACAAAGATTAGATATGCCTATAGGAGCCATCTCCTCAGGGTCTACTCTGTTTGCTTATGGCATACTGGTAATATAGATCTGATCTACAGTTTCTGCCTGAGCCAAAATGGCCTGTATTCATATGCCATTATAAACAATAATAATTGAATTAGTATTATTGATGTCATAATGTCTTACATGAATATTCAACAGGGAAAGGGTTAACCCTTTATCTAATAGAGATGCCTACCAAACCCAAAGACCCAGATCAGACGGCTCCAACCCATCTGATCATGGTCCGACTGTTTGCTATGCCAGAATAAAGGTCTGATTCTACAGTTTCTGCCATGGTAAGAAAAACCTGTATTCATATACCATTATAAAAATTCAGCTTATAAATATTCATGATCTCATTATTTCCTATACGACTATTCATGAGGTACAGGGTTAACAAGAGCACCGCAAGCGGGTGCCAACGCTCGTCTGTCGTCATTGTCAAGATGAACATGCATACCAAAAATGAAGGTTGTAAATGAAAAATTGAAGAAGTTATGGTCAATGTTAAGATTTCGGACGACGACAACAACAATGACGCGGAAGCATGAGTTACGACAATAGCTCATGATTTCTTCGAAACAGATGAGCTAAAAACAGTTATACAGAATCATGCATGCCTTTAACAGAGCATTAACCCTATTCTCCATAAATTCACCTTTCTATGCATTTGCAAACAGAATAGATCCAGATCAGACGGCTCCGATAGGCTCTGATCAGGGTCTACTCTGTTTGCTGATGAAATAATATAGACATGATTCCACAGTTTCTGCCATTGATAAAATCCCTTTGTTAATAGTGTCATTATAACAATAGATTAAATTAAGTTTCATATGAATTATTTCTTACATATAACCTGTCTTAACCCTTTCCTCCATCAATACGCCTTTCTACGCCTCTGTTATAGCCACTTTTTGAAAACCATTGTGATAAATAGAGCATTTGCTCCTTAGGATTAAATGCTCTATTTATCACAATAGTTGCAAAACTACAAAATTCTAAAATTTCCTTTTCTCTAGTTAATGCTCCATTTCGGTAAATTTATTTAAAGAGGTCGGATCTTCAAATAGCCTACGAGGGAATGGGTTAACCCTTTACCTAATGGACTATTCATATGGGTTGAATCCTTATAGTGGTATACAAACTCACACGTTTTAAACCATGGCAGAAACTGCTGAATCAGATCAATATTATTCCATATGCAAACATATGGTTGGAGTTGGATCAGACAGTTCCTAAAGGTTAAAGGTTTACCCCCCCCCCCCCGAGTTTTATATTTATTCAAAATTTCAATACCTTTTGAATATTCATGGACAGATTAGCAATAATGAAATATGAGAGGTGGAATAATATAGCAGCCATTTTAAAAAACTAATGAAATAATTCTATCAAATCCTATTAGCAAACAGAGCAGACCCCAATCATCCGATCTGAGTCTTTTCTGTTTGCAAATGAGTGAAAAGGCATTGATACGAAGGAAATGGTTTAACACCTACATATGTTTTGAAAAAAGAAGTTGCTATAGATAGTTTTAAATGTAGTTCAAAACAGCATTAGCTTCATATTTCCTAGCCATAACTAGATGCAACATATTGATATGATAAAATCAAATTTTCTGATTCCTTAGTAAGACAGAACAGACATGGAAGCATTTTTCTACCATTCAAATTACACAATAATGGTTAACAATTCTCACAACAAGAAACTCTGCCCTTTTGACATTGGTTTTGTTTTATTGACATATGCAGCAGAACCTGTCTTAACCCTTCGCTTGCTAATCGCGTCAATATACCTACCTGTAAATAGTGAAGACCCAGATGAGACAGCTCCTGCAGGAGCTGTCTCATCAGGGTCTGCACTATTTACAAGTTGATTGTGCAACCAGTGCACTCCACAGCAGTGGTTGCACAGCGAAATACTTGTACACAGTGAATATATATGTAATTATACAACAGGGCATGGGTAAAGAAGGAGAAATGTATTTTAAAAATCAGCAAGCGAAGGGTTAAGTGACCATTACAAAGGTCTAAATCTGGGTCTTTATGACAGGTGGTACCTTAAGGCAGGTCGAAAGTAATGCAGAAAGCTCCTACTGGAGCTTTCTGCATTACTTTTGTCATGGCATTAAGCAACCACCTGTTTTTCAAGACTCCAATGTTCAATAAATGAAAGGTCCCTTAAGACAGATTTTACTGTATATGAGAATTGTAAAGTGCAATAATTAAAACATGTATAAGTATTCAGAAAGACAAACTTTGGCAAATAGTGCAGACCCTGATCAAACTGATGCTGAAAGAGCTGCTTGATCAGGATCTACACTATATATATATATATATATATACATGCTACTATGTCAGTCTAATTCCAAGCAGAGCTACAGAAAAATGTGCATACTCAAATATTAAAACCGTCATTTCTCCACCAAACCCTATGTTGTGACCACTCTTTAGAATAATCTCTTTGAGACGATTCTAAAGAGTGGTTACAACATAGGGTTTGGTGGAGAAATAAAGAAGTTATTCTTGAAAATGTTTAAATTACGCATCTTATCTATACCACTGTCCAAATTATCAATATGATGATGCATTATAAAGCCGTACAAAGCAATGGAGAGGAGAGATTAGGTGTCCGTATATTTATGGTAAATACCATACAGATCTAAAAATCAATTTTGTGCAGAAAAATGGCACCATATCTTACAATACAGTACTCAACCCTTACTCTATGAATATTTATGTAAGAAATAATGACGCCATGAATATTAATTAGATTAAGTTTTATAATGGCACATGGACACAGGAATTTTTGGTCATGGCAGAAACTGTAGAATTATATCTATATTATATCATAAGCAAACAGAGCAGACCCAGATCAGACGGCTCCTACTCTGTTTACTAAGGCTTATTTATGGTGTAAAGGGTTAACATTGAATGTTCATGTAAGATATACACACAGATTAGCTGAATTCTAGTACACAGCTAAAGACAATTCAGCTGAATTCTAGTACACAGCTGAAGACAGATCAGCTGAATTCTACTACACAGCTAAAGACAATTCAGCTGAATTCTAGTACACAGCTAGACAATTCAGCTGAATTCTAGTACACAGCTAAAGACAATTCAGCTGAATTCTAGTACACAGCTAAAGACTATTCAGATGAATTCTAGTACACAGCTAGACAATTCAGCTGAATTCTAGTTTACATTCATGAGCACACAGAGCAGACCCTGATCAGACAGCTTCTGTAGGATCCGTCTGATCTGTGTCTACTCTTTTTGCAAAAGGCATATTTGGAGTAAAGGGTTAACCCTTTCCCTGTTCTGTATTTAGTCCAAATTTCAATACCTACTGAATATTCATGGACAAAATAGTTGTAATGAAATATGGAAAGTGGAATATTGTAGACATTTTAGAAAGCAAAGAAAGATCTATCAAATTCTATTAGCAAACAGAGCAGACCCTGATCAGACGGCTCCTCTAGGAGCCATCTGATCTGGGTCTACTCTGTTTGCAAGTGTGTGAAAACACGTTTATATGAAGGAAAGGGTTAAGAAATATTTAAAATAATGTACTTTGAGAATTGAAATAATATTGCATACAGTTGAAAGGTTTAACACCCAAGTGAGGACACTGATTAGATTTCACACATTTCTGATCAGAGGCTCTTATTTCCAGTTCAATTCACACCCCTTTGATTCCAAATCAAATAGCTGTTGATGTACCTATATGTAATTCAAATTAGTATTTCAAGGACGACTAAAACACTTATTAGATATGGTTTAAACAGTACAAGCTGTCACTGCCAGTGTTATAGTGCTCTGAATATCCCTCTAGAATGACCTTGACCTTTTATGGAACTAACCCTAGGCCTGTATTATGAAAGACTGAACTATCGAAATTAAAATAATTTCTAACGAAAGATGATTGCAATTTCAAGTTGTGATCCTCTAAGGTAAAGAGTTTATGATAGTTTCTGTCATAACAGTTGCATGCTAAGATGTGCAATAATATCAGGTATACCTGCAATACTATCAGGTATACATGTAGTAAATAAGTCAAAAATTGGAACTTATGAGAAATATTTGTGCACAATCTCTCATAAGGGATGTCCTATTGGTTACCATTTAACACATGTTACTGATCAATCTGGCATTCCTTTACAAGAAATATGAACAGTAAATCCCCTCTAAATAGGACATTCAATTTAGTATAAATATCGGTCTTGGAGACAGCCTAATGCAGGGTGAAAGTCATGCAGAAAGCTCCTCTAGGAGCTTTCTGCATGACTTTCATCCTGCATTAAGCAGCCACTTGCCTAAATATATATAAATGTATATAAATACAGGGAGTTCCCAGTGGAGAAGAGCATGTAACAAGTATTATGCTGGTTTTGCTTAAAATGGTTTAAGTTTTAGGTATGACCAGGGTCATGGATAAGGGGTTTTATCTTCTGATATTTGCAAAATAGTTGATCAGGGCTGAGGGACATATCTTACAAAGGATTGTACAACTGAAATTATCGCTAAACTTTAACATATGACTTTCAGTTGCGATTGTCATAATTATGTCAGAACTTAATAATTTCTGTTGTACAAAGTTAGCCTCCATTGTTGCCCACTAGAGTGACCAATAATTTTGGCTATGGGAGAAGAAGCAAGTGTTGGTTATAATCTTTCGCAAGACGGGCCATGGATCAGCTGTAGTGCAAGAACGTACACTGATCAGGGTTTACTCTTATGTAATATGTAACAAGATATTTGGCTACTGCTGCAGACCCAGGCAGATGATCTTGGTCTACACTGTCTACAAATGACTCACAGCCCTTCTTCCATGACGCTGGTCATGTGCATACAGTAAAACCTCTCTATAACGGCCACTAAATTGTGTAATTAGTTGGTATTTAGGGCAGGTGACTGCTTAAAGCAAGGTGAAAGTACAACAAAACGCTCCTATACTTACACCTTGAATTAAGCAGCCACCTGCATTTAACTCAAAATACATGATGTAATTTAGTGGCCGTTATAGAGAGGTTTTACTGTATATTAGATACAGCATTAAAAATATACAAGAAGCTTTACATATAAGACTTTAACAACACTGAATTTTCAAATGGACTATTCCAAAATTCAAACAGGTCAAGTTTATGATGAATATTTAGGGATTTTTTCTAAAGAAAAGTGTAACATGACAAACAGTGCAGACCCTTATGAGAGAGATTCTAGACTCTCATCTGGGTCTACACTGTTTGCAAAGGACATTAGTGGCTTGTGCACTGTAAGGGTTAACCCTTTACTCCATGAATATTCATATAAGAAATAGTGTCATCTTGAATATTAATTGGTTTAATTTTTATAATGACACATGGACACAAGAATTTTTATGACAGAAACTAAAGAATCAGATCTATATAATTCCATAAGCAAACAGGAGCCGTCTGATCAGGGTCTACTCTGTTTGAAAAGGTGTTTATATGAGGGAGCCGTCTGATCAGGGTCTACTCTGAAAAGGTGTTTATATGAGGGAGCCGTCTGATCAGGGTCTACTCTGTTTGAAAAGGTGTTTATATGAGGGAGCCGTCTGATCAGGGTCTACTCTGAAAAGGTGTTTATATGAGGGAGCCGTCTGATCAGGGTCTACTCTGAAAAGGTGTTTATATGAGGGAGCCGTCTGATCAGGGTCTACTCTGAAAAGGTGTTTATATGAGGTGAAGGACTAAGACAGATAATGATACTTGAGAGATCCAATTAGCAAGGTTAAGCAAGGTATAGTAAAATATCTGCAAAACCTGGCAGCTAGAGTCAATAGCGACTCATCACTGAAATTGCAACTCTTATTACAGGTGGCTGGAAGCTATGCACCAAATAAATCCAATTAGTCTTCAGCATACTGAAAAGTTTTATCGGCATAAATTATTGTGTATAACATTTCTCAAGATTTTTTATTCCAACTCCATCAATACATCCTTTTTAACACATATGCATACTGAGTAGACTGAGATCAGATGACTCCTGTAGGAGGTGTCTGATTAGGGTCTGCTCTATTTGCTTATAGAATTACATGTATAGAGATACAGTTTTATAGTAACCAGTGTTCATGCACCATTATAAAAATTCAGTAAATAAATATTCATGATGCCATTATTTCTTACAAGAATATTGAACAGGTAAAGGGTTTAGATATAACGACACATACAGTAAAACCTCTCTATAACATCCGCTAAATTACATCAAGTATTTTGTGCTAAAGGCAGGTGGATGCTTAAAGAAAGGTGAAAGTAAAACAGAACGCTCCTATAGGAGCGTTGTTTTACTTTCACCTTGCTTTAAGCAGCCACCTGCCCTAGATACCAACTAATTAACACGGTTTAGTGGCCGTTATAGAGAGGTTTTTACTGTAATTGAATGGTTTTACGGTACTATACCTATAAAACCTGGCAGAGAAAAGAGTAAAGAGTGACTTGTTCTCCTCACTGAAATTGCAACTCTTATTACAGGTGGCCTGAAGCTATGTACCAAATAAATATACATTGTATCTAATCTTTAGCACACAGAAAAGTTTCATCTGCATAAAACATGAAATCTTATAAACCTTTACTCCATAAATACACCTTTTGACACCCGTGCAAGCCGAGCAGACCCTTATCAGGTGGCTTCCTGTAGGAGCTGTCAAATCATCTGTTGTGTTTGGTTATGAAATAATATAGAACTGATTCAGCATAATTACATTTTGTGCCATTGCCAAAACTTCCTGTGTTCATATACCATTATAACAATTCAGCTAATACATATTCATAAGATCATTATTTCTTACATGAATATTCAACAGGGAAAGGATTAAGTATCACATTATGATCTGTATCCACACTGTTAGCATACATAAGGTTGAGCTTAATTAGGATTCTCAATCATTATCTCTTTACTCCATAAATATTTTAATGCCTTTGAAAACAGAGTAGACCCAGATCAGACAGCTCCAATAGGAGCTGTCTGATCCGGGTCTGCTCTGTTTACTTATGGGATAGTATAGATCTGATTCTACAGTATCTGCCATTTTAAAAATTCATTGAATTAATGTTCATGATTTCAATATTTCTTACATGAATATTCATGGTGTAAAGGGTTAAACCTTTACCTGACAGAGATACCTTTGTAAACAGTGTAGACCCAGTTCAGACAGCTCTTACACCATCTGATTAGAGTCTGCTCTTTTTGCTGATGGAATTATATACATTTCTGCTATATCCAAATTAATCCTGATTTAGTATACAATCAAAATACATAAATTTTCAGCTAATCAATATTCACTGTCATTATTTCTTACACGAATATTACAAAGTAAAGTACAAACACAATGATGTTCTTTAACCCTTTCCTCCATGAATATGCCTTTCTACGCCTCTGTAAAAGTCACTTTATGAAACCATTGTGGTAAATAGAGCATTTGCTCCATAGGAGCAAATGCTCTATTTACCACAATGGTTTCAAAACTACCTCATTCTAAACTTTTCCTTTTCTCTAGTAAATGCTCCTTTTTGGTAGATTTATTCAAAGAGTTTGGGTCTAAAAATAGCCTATGGAGGAAAGGGTTAACCATTAAGTCTGCAATCCGTGATAATTATGTAAACAGTGTGGATCTTGAGAACTCGGCATCTCATCAGGTTCTAAACTCCATGTCACTCCTTGCATGCTAGATAGAGTCAGATTCTCCCACCCCTTAGGACCTCTACACAATGTGGAGCCTGATCTGAAATCCGAACTGTTTGACACCATGGCTCATCTTCTGCCAAAAAAAATCCAGAAAAAAATAATAGTAGCAGACGACAATTGAGCAGACGACAAAATTACTTAGCATGCAAAGAATTAAACCTTTCCCTGTTGAAAACTCATGTATGAAATAATGGCATCATTTATATTAGCTGAATTTTTATACTGACATATGTATACAGGATGTTTGGGTATTGGTATAAACTGTAGAGTCAGATATGCTATAATTTCAAAAGCAAACAGAGCAGACCCTGTTAACAAAGGCATAAAAAGGTGTTTACAATTTCAATATGGAATGCAATTCTTCGAACAACTTTAGTACAGGACCATCCTTGCCAAGCACCATCAACTATCAGACATTGGTTTCAGGAGATGTTGTTTAACCCATTACCTCATAGGCTATTTATAGACCCAACCTCTTTGAATAATTCTACTGAAAAGCAGCATTTACCAGAGAAAAGGAAACTTTTCAGAATTGTGTAGTTCTGAAACCATTGTGATAAATAGAAGCAAATGCTCTATTTATCACAATGGTTTCAGAAAGTGACTTTTACAGATGTGTCAAAAGGCGTCAATGAGGGAATGGTTTATTGGAATTCTACTACGAAAAGAACAAACTTGCCAAAAGCTTTGGAATAACAGAGTGTATACCCTGATCAGAAGGCTCCTGTAAGAGCCCTCTCATCTGGGTCATGCAAATATGAATCGTTTCCAATTCAAAGGGCTAACCCTTTACTCAATAAATATGCCTTTGCAAACAGATTACTGGTAGTAGCCATCCTGACCTGTCCTATAGCAGCCATCTGATCAGGGTCTGCTATGTTTGCTTAAGATATAATATATACCTGATTCTACAGTTTCTGTCATGTAAAACATTTCCCTTGTCCATAGTGCCATTGTAAATATTCATGATGTCATTATTTCTTACACAAATAGTCATGGAGTAAAGGGTTAAATAGCCCCACTAAAACTATAACACTGGCTTCCAATAGAAAGTTAGTCAGCACATAGGTTCAATCTAGTGTTGTACAATCTTGTTTCTCCTTTCCTTTAGCGACTGCTTTGGTCAGCTGAGCAATATAGTCCAATCACACATCACAAGATCTCTGCTGCTTAAGAGGACCCCTCGGCAGGGGTTTTGGTATTGCTGGCTTGAAGACAGGCAAGCAAGAATTCATCGACCTGTTCACCGTCACATTCTGGATCTATATTAAACTCCTGAAAATTAAAACAAAATCAGACTGTGAAACTTTGTACACACTTGCAGTACAATGTAAAACTTTGTACACCATAATATTCCAATGTAGTACTTTGTCAACATCCACAGTACAATGTAAAGCTTTATAACCTTTGTATTACAATGTAATACTTTGTAAACATCCAAAGTACAATATAAAACCTCTCAGTACAATCGGCAACTTTGTACACCTTCATAGTACAATGTAAAACTGTACACCTTTACAGTACAGTGTAATAGTTGGTAAACATCCACAGTGCAATGTAAAACTTTGTACAATGTCACAGTACAATGCTAAACTTTGTACACCTTTACTGTACACTGTAAAACTTTGTACACCTTCACAGTACAATGTAAAACTTTGTACACCTTCACAGTACAATGTAAAACTTTGTACACTGTCACAGTACAATGTAAAACTGTACACTTTCACAGTACAATGTAAAACTTTGTACACTGTCACAGTACAATGCTAAACTTTGTACACCTTTACGGTACACTGTAATACTTTGTACACCGTCAAACTACAATGATACTTTGTACACTGTCACAGTACAATGTAAAACTTTGTACACTGTCACAATACAATGTAAAACTTTGTACACTCACAGTACAAAGTAAAACTTTGTACACCTTCACAGTACAATGTAAAACTTTGTACACCTTCAAATACAATGTAGAACTTTGTACATCTTCATAGTACAATGATAAACTTTGTACATCTTCACATACAATGTAGAACTACGTCGTAGAATTTGCAAGACAGGTGTAGGGGATTTTCACAGAGCTTACATTTTATCTCCTTGCATCCCCGAGCAGGCAGCCTCTTTACCAGACACATCAACCTGGACAATTTTCCCCGATCCAAAGTACTACAGAAACTAAACATCCAACTAACCCCTACTGAACAACATATTGAATATCTAGAACAATGCATCAAGACCAAATCAACACCCAAATCACCGAGTGTAAATTTAACCCTGCAAGTACCAATTTTAAAGTAAAGTGGGAAGAAAGCACGTATCAATTTTGGGATACAACTTACAAAATTCCTACTAGATTATTGGAAATCAAAACCCTTAGTATGGCGACATTACCTAAACGATATCTTCACCTTATGGCCACACAGTAGAGAAGAACTGAGTTCTTTCAATGAGGCCTTTAACAGTCATCATCCAACAGTAAAATTTACTGTCAAAATCAATGAACCAGAAGACTAGACACACACCCAAGAAGCATCCAACATTAACTCCACCATCTGCCTTGAGGAGAGAACCTACGCCACAGACTAACAAGTCTATGTTTACCCAATCTATGGACTCCTTTAAATAATTTCTCATATAGGACAATTTCATACGACAAACACACTTTTTAAGACTGATAAATCATTTTTTATTCTTTACATGTATACCATCACTATTAATCGCCTTAGCAACTCTTATTTTCATCATAATTGATTTCATTGTTTGCTACTATTTTTAGAATCATTATCACGTGATCGATTAGTACCTAATATGCACGTGTTAGGTGTAATAAATTGTACTTGCTTATATTCCCTGAAGAAGGTCATTGTATGAACGAATTGTTGGATAATTAAAAGAGTTAAGACCACAAGTCTGAGATCATGTGTTGTCTCTTCTATACCTTTAGAGCTTAATGTAGAACTTTGTACATCTTCATAGTACAATGATAAACTTGGTACATCTTCATAGTACAATGATAAACTTGGTACATCTTCATAGCACAATGATAAACTTTGTACATCTTCATAGCACAATGATAAACTTTGTACATCTTCATAGTACAATGATAAACTTTGTACATCTTCATAGCACAATGATAAACTTGGTACATCTTCATAGTACAATGATAAACTTGGTACATCTTCATAGCACAATGATAAACTTGGTACATCTTCATAGTACAATGATAAACTTTGTACATCTTCATAGCACAATGATAAACTTGGTACATCTTCATAGTACAATGATAAACTTTGTACATCTTCATAGCACAATGATAAACTTTGTACATCTTCATAGCACAATGATAAACTTTGTACATCTTCATAGTACAATGATAAACTTTGTACATCTTCATAGTACAATGATAAACTTTGTACATCTTCATAGTACAATGATAAACTTTGTACATCTTCATAGTACAATGATAAACTTTGTACATCTTCATAGTACAATGATAAACTTTGTACATCTTCATAGTACAATGATAAACTTCGTACAATGATAAACTTTGTACAATGATAAACTTTGTACAATGATAAACTTTGTACATCTTCATAGCACAATGATAAACTTTGTACATCTTCATAGTACAATGATAAACTTTGTACATCTTCATAGTACAATGATAAACTTTGTACATCTTCATAGTACAATGATAAACTTTGTACATCTTCATAGTACAATGATAAACTTTGTACAATGATAAACTTTGTACAATGATAAACTTTGTACATCTTCATAGCACAATGATAAACTTTGTACATCTTCATAGTACAATGATAAACTTTGTACATCTTCATAGTACAATGATAAACTTTGTACATCTTCATAGTACAATGATAAACTTTGTACATCTTCATAGCACAATGATAAACTTTGTACATCTTCATAGTACAATGATAAACTTTGTACATCTTCATAGTACAATGATAAACTTTGTACATCTTCATAGTACAATGATAAACTTTGTACATCTTCATAGTACAATGATAAACTTTGTACATCTTCATAGTACAATGATAAACTTTGTACATCTTCATAGCACAATGATAAACTTTGTACATCTTCATAGTACAATGATAAACTTTGTACATCTTCATAGTACAATGATAAACTTTGTACATCTTCATAGTACAATGATAAACTTTGTACATCTTCATAGTACAATGATAAACTTTGTACATCTTCATAGTACAATGATAAACTTTGTACATCTTCATAGTACAATGATAAACTTTGTACAATGATAAACTTTGTACATCTTCATAGTACAATGATAAACTTTGTACATCTTCATAGTACAATGATAAACTTTGCACAATGATAAACTTTGTACATCTTCATAGTACAATGATAAACTTTGTACATCTTCATAGTACAATGATAAACTTTGTACATCTTCATAGTACAATGAAAAACTTTGTACATCTTCATAGTACAATGATAAACTTTGTACATCTTCATAGTACAATGAAAAACTTTGTACATCTTCATAGTACAATGATAAACTTTGTACATCTTCATA
Organism: Azorinus chamasolen; assembly: GCA_963576725.1. Taxonomy (NCBI): domain Eukaryota; kingdom Metazoa; phylum Mollusca; class Bivalvia; order Cardiida; family Solecurtidae; genus Azorinus; species Azorinus chamasolen. Next base: position 85,726,792 of record OY755240.1, on the reverse strand, counting down.
GTACAATGAAAAACTTTGTACATCTTCATAGTACAATGATAAACTTTGTACATCTTCATAGTACAATGATAAACTTTGTACATCTTCATAGTACAATGAAAAACTTTGTACATCTTCATAGTACAATGATAAACTTTGTACATCTTCATAGTACAATGATAAACTTTGTACATCTTCATAGTACAATGATAAACTTTGTACATCTTCATAGTACAATGATAAACTTTGTACAATGATAAACTTGGTACATCTTCATAGTACAATGATAAACTTTGTACAATGATAAACTTTGTACATCTTCATAGCTTCATAGTACAATGATAAACTTTGTACATCTTCATAGTACAATGATAAACTTTGTACAATGATAAACTTTGTACATCTTCATAGTACAATGATAAACTTTGCACAATGATAAACTTTGCACAATGATAAACTTTGTACATCTTCATAGTACAATGATAAACTTTGCACAATGATAAACTTTGTACATCTTCATAGCTTCATAGTACAATGATAAACTTTGTACATCTTCATAGTACAATGATAAACTTTGCACAATGATAAACTTTGTACATCTTCATAGCTTCATAGTACAATGATAAACTTTGTACATCTTCATAGTACAATGATAAACTTTGTACATCTTCATAGGACCATGTAAAACTTTGTACACCTTCACATTCTAGATATATGTCACCAGAGCAGTATAGCTATACCTCTCTTTAATAGCCATTTTTCTGTAACAGCAGGCGACTGCTTAATGCCAAGCTAAAGCACCACAAAAAGCTTGTACAAGAGCTGTCTGCATAACTTTTGTCCTGCATTAAGCTACATCTTGCTTCAAAGATTCAGAAACAGAATTCTGTTGTTTGGTAGATATTTCAACTCAGACATACAATGTATATTGAATTCCAGCCAATGGTTTCAGAGAATATTTGAGTGGTCATTGTTGAGGTTTTACTGTATAGTTAAAAAGGATTCTAGCTTTAGAGAATTACCCAATGTATGTTTTGTCTCACTGCCTCTCTGTACTATCTAGTAACATGTGGCAAAGACACTATAATGTAATAAAGCAATGTTCTCTTCAAACATTTTACTACTTTCCAAGAAAAAAATAACCACTTAAAACTGGCTAGACTAGGCAGCATAACATTTCCAACAAAGCCGTGGCACAGGAAAAAATGTGTTTTGAGGTTTTGGAAGTTTACCTGCTATGTAACACTGTGACCATCAGCAGTGTCAGAGATGCTGCTCTGGGTTTACACTATTTGAAAGGTTACATATTAACCCTCTCTTTCATATAAACATGTTTTCACGCATTTGGAAAAATAGGGTCTGCTCTTACAGGGTTTGCTCTGTTTGCTAATGGAACAGGGAAAGGGTTAACATCCCTGATGAATACTCATGCAAGATATGACATGAATATCTATTTGCTGATTTTTTATAATGGCATATGTAAACAGGATTTGGGGGAATTGGAAGAAACTGTAGAGACATATCTATAATAATTTCATAAGCAAACAGAGCAGACCCTGATCACTGATCCTACAAGAGCAGTCTGATCTGGGTCTGTTCTGTTTGTAAAGGTGTTGGAAGGATTTATATGAGATAAAGAGTTTATATTAGTACATGGGTGTTTGCAAATGTTGGTATTGGCTACATGTTTCAATGTTAACATTTCTACCATTTGCTATCTGCTATATTAATATTCCTTCCATTTATCTGAAACCATTCAAAGTGTCAAAACCAGTTTTGATCCTGATGAGATGCCATGTTACTCGGCGTCTTGTCCCGATCAAAACAGTTTGCAAATACACTTATGGTAAATCTTCTTTATTTTCCTCCATTTCCTTTCAAAAAACAGTGTGAGAGCATGGAGTTACATATCATCTGGATCCAGCCTGTGTGTAGAGGTAACAATTAATTCAATCATAGTATGTAAACGGTTTCACCATTTCAGCTTTTGAAGTGAAATGGTCCATCTTAGTTAACCCATTCCCCCATATAAACGCCTTTTCACACATTTGCAAACAGGGCAGACCCAGATCAGACCAATCCTGAGAAAAAGGAAGTATGTTAGATAGATTTATTTAGCATCTAAATTTGCATACAATTTAAAAGATATTACCGTAATACATAAAAATGACATATTTAAAAATATGGTACAATAAAAAATTGTCATGATTTCCATATAAATATTTAAATATTACATAGAAGCAATTTCTAATCAGTTAAATTGAAATATTACAGTAGTGTAGTTCGACCGAATAAGATGGTATAATATGTTAAAATGATGATGATAAAAAATAGATCTAAGTTGAATTTGATCTTGACTTGGAAGAGTATGCCGATGCTGGGAAAGCCCAGAAAAGTCCAAAGTCTTATTTCCACGTAATCTCAGTGTCAAACAGTTTGGATCCTGATGAGACATAAAGTCATTTAGCATCTGTCTAATCTGGATCCAAACTGTTTGCAAAGGTAATCACATATTTGCCAATAGAGTGCTGGAAGTTTCCTGACAATAATTTGTCATGCAAACAGTGCAGATCTTGACGAACAGACACCTACAGGAGCTCCCTAACCTAGGTCTACACTGTTTGCAAATACTAGCTACTCATTTCTCACATGAAAGGGATAACCCTTTACTCCATAAATTGCCTTTCTATGGCTCTGCCAACAGAGAAGATCCAGATCAGATGGCTCCTGTAGGAGCTGTCTGATCAGGGTCTGCTCTGCTTACTTATTATATAATATAAATATGATTAAACAGTTTCTGCCATAACTAAAATTTCCCGTGCCCTTGTGCTTTTATAACGATTTATCTAATTAATATTCATGATGTTATTTTTTACATGAATATTCATGAAGTAAAGGGTTAACCCTTTCCTCCATAGGCTATTTTTAGATCCAACCACTTTGAATCAATCTACCGAAAAGGAGCATTTTTAGAATTTTGTAGTTTGAAACCATTCTGATAAATAGAGCATTTGCTCCTACAGGAGCAAATGCTCTATTTATCACAATGGTTTTGTAAAGTGACTTTTACAGAGGCATAGAAAGGCGTATTTATGAAGTAAAGGGTTAATAGAGGTTACATACAATACAGGCTGTGGCCTCGCCGCCGGTTGTCTGAATAGATTAAGTAACAACACATGTAGTTTGGTAATAAAGCCTCAAATTATTCAATGTAGTTATTTCAACAAATGGATTTATTCATGAATTTAGGAATTCATTTACTTTCATCAATCAAACCACACAAATTTAACCCCTTGAATGCGGTAAACAAGTAAACCGCCATTTGCAAGCGGTGTAGACCCAGATCAGAGGGCTCCTAGAAGATCCCTCTGGTTAGATTCTGCATTGTGCGATTCAAAATCCTCTCACAAATTTTACCCTTTCGTACAGTACTGGGTTCTACCAATAAACATTGATGGACTATTCCACTCTGAAAATGTAAACTCCTTATTTAGAATAAAACTTTCTGCACGCTAGTGGTCAATTTGTGAAAACCTATTCAAACAATTTGAATCCTGATGAGGTGCAAAGAAACTCAGCGTCTCATCAGTATCCAAACTGATTGACACTCTGATCAGGTATTTTTGAGGACAAAACAAGTCCATATCATATCTAAATGATTTATAGCAGATGACATTTTCTGCAGATATGAATTTCTATGCATGCTAAGAGTTAATAACTTGCGTAGCTGGATCTGCAGTAAATTCAAGCACATAAAATTTGCATTTTTCTTGTTTTCTGAAATTGGCTTTCAATTTCTACACATTCATCTGCATAAGAAAACACCTTATAAGTCAATCAACAAAAGCAACAGTTTCTGCCATTCCAATTATCGTAGAAAACTTCTTCCGTTTCCCTGAAGGCACCAGACAAGGCTTGAGAATTAGTGCGTTTTGCTGGTTTATATCTCTCCCGCACTGGCAAACACGATTAACCCCAAATCTTAAACTTCAGCACAATTTCGGCAGATTCAGACCCTGTGTCTAGAACATCCCCAACATTAGTCGAGTTCCGAGCCACTTTAGCATATAAAATTTTCAAATCTGTATATTCACCAGTAATTGTCGCCACTTGGATGGCAAATTGAAGCGGAATGGAGCAAAACGAAGCCGTAACTAAGTGAAAGTTAACTACCGATTTATCTTATTTCTCCCAAGGCGCAGATTTACGAAGCGCAGCATTACACAGAACATTAACGCTGCATTTAGAAGTGTGAAAATTTGTCCTGCTTCCAGCCCACCATATGTCAATTAATTCTGCACACAGCTATACTACAATCGTGTGGCTTTTAGGGGTGTCCCTAGAGACTCGCTGATTTTCAAAGATTACTCCAACCCTAATGCATGCCGCCCTTATAAGGCAATAACATATAAAATGATAGGGCTCATCCTTTTAGACTGGAGGATAGTTTTTCATCTTGATGGGGGAACAGCCAAAATACATGTGGATGTAATTGCCAAGTGGAAGCCTTACTGGTCAATATAACAGAAAAAAGATGACCATAGAAAATTCATCGGAGAATAAGAGTTGAAAGCAACATTATTTAATCCTTCACTGGATGAATATTTAAGCAATACTCTGTCCATTATGAAGATTATGCTTGTATTTTAACCCTTTACTCCATGAATATTTATGTAAGAAACAATGACATCATGAATATTAATTATTCAATTGTCTGATCTGGGTCTACTCTGTTTGCAAATGTGTGAAAAGGCATTTTTATGCATGAATGGGTTAAAAGACAAATAAATAATTATGGAAATTGATGGTGAGGCAAACAGTATAGAATCAGATCTGTAACATAAAAGCAATCAGAGCAGACCCAGATTCCTGTAGGAGCTGTATGATGTGAATCTACCCTTTTTTGTAAAGGCATTAGGTGATGGATCATCAAGTTCATGATTAATTGAAATTTAAAGGTAATTGTAAATATTACCTATTTAGCCTTTTCCCTGTTCTGTGTTTATTTCAAAATTTTGATGCCTACTGAATATTCATGGAAAAAATAGTTACAACGAAATATGAAAGGTGAAAAATTGTAGCCATTTTAGAAAGTAAAGAAACAGATCTTTCAAATTCCATTAGCAAAGAGAGCAGACCCTGATCAGAGGCTCCTACAGGAGCAGTTCGTCTTAATCTGGGTCTTCTCTGTTTGCAAATGTGTAAAAACACGTTTATATAAAGGAAAGTGTTAACTCTACATGCTACGTAATTTTTCATCTGAAACAATTCATAAAATAAAATTTCTCTCATTTCTTTGCAAAAATATGGTCAAAGTATCAAACAGTTTGGATCCTGATGAGATGCCGCCGCAGTGCGACGTCTCATCAGGATCCAAACTGCTTGCATAGGTTATCATGCTTTTGCTGCTAGTATGCAAAGATATAACCCTTTTCTCCATAAATACGCCTTTCTACGCCTCTGTAGAAGTCACCTGTTGAAACTATGGTGATAAATAGAGCATTTGCTCCTATAGGTGCAAATGCTCTATTTATCACAATGGTTTTAAATTACAAAATTCTAATAATTTACTTTTCTCTAATTAATGCTCCTTTTCGGTAGATGCATCCAGAGGTTGGATCTAAAAATAGCCTATGGAGGAAAGGGTTAAGCAAATTTAACTCTAAAATACAGAATGGACTCAAAGGTTATAGAATGACAGACCATTCCACTTCAACATTGGAAAGGTTAATGTTAATTTTTTAAAAATATTTTGCTAAAGAACATTCTAGAGGATGGAAGATTTGTTTCTTTAACCCTTTACTCAATAAATACAACTTTCTACGCATTTGCAAACAGAGTAGACCCAGATCAGACAGCTCCTATAGGAGCCGTCTGATCATGGTCTGTTCTGTTTGTTAATGGAATTCGATAGTTATATTTCTTTAGTTTCTAACATGGCTACAATGTTCCACCTTCCATATTTCATTATAACCATTTCATCCAAACAGGTATTGATATTTGGAATAAATATAGAACAGGGAAAGGGATAACATGCCAAGGCCAGTGTAAATCAAAGATTTGTGTGAATGGAAAATGTTATTTGCAGACAGTGGGTAACCAGATATGACATTTCGGAGTCTTGATTTGATAATCTTACCTTTTAACCCATTACCTCATAGGATATTTTTAGATACAACCTCTTTGTATAAATCTACCGAAAAGGAACATTAACTAGAGAAAAGGATTTTTTTTTTAGAATTTTGTAGTTTGAAACCATTGTGATAAATAGAGCATTTGTTCCTATAGGAGCAAATGCTCTATTTATCACAATTGTTTCACAAAGTGATTTATAGAGTTGTGTAAAGTCGTCAATATGAGGGAATGGGTTATCCAACGTCAGATAGCTGCAGTAGGAGCTGTCAGCTGTCTGCTCTGTTTGCTTATATGTTACAGATCCGACTGCTGCTTGCCATGACAATAAACTTCCTTATTTTATATTACAAGGAAAGAAATAATTTTTATAACATGTGCAGTTGTAAAGTAAATTCATCAAGAATTAACCTTTTGGATTCATATAGACCCAGATCAGAGGGATTCTAGAGGACTGCATTATATGTCAAATTCCTCTCGCAAATTAACCCTTTCCTTGTTCTATGTTTATTCCAAATTTTAATACCTACTGAATATTCATGGACAAAAAAAAAGTTATAATGAAATATGGAAGGTGGAACATTGTAGCCATTTTTGAAAGTAAAGACCCATATCTTTCAAATTCCATTAGCAAACAGAGGAGACCCAGATAAGACAGCTCTTCTAGGAGCCATCTGATCTGGATCTTCTGTTTGCAAAAGTGTGAAAAGGCATTTAAAAGGCATTTATATCAATGAAAGTGTTAAATACTTCACCCATTCCCTCACAATGACGCCTTTCTGTGCCTCTGTAAAAGTCACTTCTTGAAACCATTGTGATAAATAGAGCATTTGCTCCATGGGAGCAAAATAGTGCTCTATTTACACAATGGTTTCAAAACTACAAGATTCTAACATTTTCCTTTTCTCTAGTAAAAACTCCTTTTCCTTTTCATACTGAATGAATTTACTTTTATGCAATGATAGACCATTCTACTTAGAAAATTCAGCATTTTAACTCTTTCGCTGCCAATGCCGGATATTTGATTACCTATGCAAACAGTTTGGATCCAGATACTCGGCGTCTCATCAGGATCTAAACTGTTTGTTACTGTTACTATAATTTTGAAACAAAAATGAAGAAAAACGAAAGAATGAAAATTTGTAGCAGACGACAAAGTTAGCAGACGACAGAGTTTGGCAGCGAAAGGGTTAAGGATTAAGAACTACTATGAAGTAAGTTCTGACCTCTAGTGTAAATTATAACACTTTTAAACTTTTTGAAGCTAAGTGCGATCATAATTTCAAACAGATCGGATCCAGCACATAGTTTCTTGTTTCTCAAACTTTTTAACTCTTTCCCTGTTCAGTATTCATGTCAGAAATGATGACATCATTAATATTTATTAGATGAAGTTTTATAATATAACCTTTTCAAGGATTTTTTTTTGCTTTGACACAATCTGTAGAATTAAATCTATAATTATGCCAAAAGCAAACAGAACAGACCAATTTAAGTTGAAAGTGTCAGATTTTCATAAATGGTTTGAAATAATAATTTAATGTAAGGAATTTAACCTTTACATGATGTATATTCATGTAATAAATACTGGTATCATGTACATTTGTTGGCTGAACTTTAATAATGCTATATAAACATAGGTTTTGGACATATAAAACAATGTAGTTATATATAATTCCATAAGAAAAACAGAGCAGACCTTGATCAGACAGCCCCCACAGGATCCTGGACAGAGCAGACCTTGATCAGACAGCCCCCACAGGATCCTGGGTCTACTCTGTTTGCACAATGGGACAAAATGCTTCTATCAGGTTTAACACTTCCTTCATATAAACACCTTTTGATGCATCTGCAAACAGAGTAGACCCAGATCAGATGGCCCCTATAGGAGCCGTTTGACCAGCGTCTGCTCTGTTTGCTAATACAATTGGATAGGTCTGTTTCTTTAGTTTCTAAAATGGCTACAATGTTCCATCTTCCTTATTTCTTTATACCTATTTTGTCCATGAATATTCATTATTCAGTCGATATTCAAATTTGGAATAAAATATATATAGAACAGAGAAAGCATTAAATAAAGCAAACATGTTTAGTATGTCTGAATCCCATAATTATCTCCAGTAGAATTCCAGTTTTGAGGGGTTTTACTGTACCTGATAGAGACGCCTCTTGACGTCTTTGCAAACATTGTAAACCCATATCAGATGGCTCCTACTGGGTCAGGCTCAGCTCTGTTTGTTGGTAGTAAAATAATTTCAGCTAAATACTATTCATAAAGTCATTATTTCTAACACGAATGTTCATTAGGGAAAGGGTTAAAAATATCAAAATGGCGCATAATGGTCTTATTCATTTTTTTACAAACTGGTGGAAAAGGGAGATTGGGTGTCTCTATATTTTGGATAAAGATGGTAGTTGTAAAAAATAACAACATAAAACACAGCTTTTCTTTCGAAGACGAACAGCCATCCATTACAATCAAACACACAAATCAGTGGAAAGCTGAAGTTTTAAAAGGCACATTAGTGGAAACAGAGTTATGCCAGACGGGAGGAGAGGTAATCTTGACGTTGAGTAATGACTGGCTTATTGACGAGCTACTGCCAAAAGAGTGATGGGAACCAAATGAAGATCTGTGATTGGTCACCATCAATAGCTATGGCAATCGCAATACCAACCAATCTCACTCCAAACCTTCAGTACAATAAGCAAATTGTCCTATGCCTCAAATTGTTACCTGAATTAATTAATATTTTATCTACCTAAGTAAGTAAAGTCCAACTATGTCTGTGCCATTTAACCCTTACTCCATAAATATTCATGTCAGAAATAATGACATTAGGAATATTAATTTAGATTAATTTTTATGAAACTTTGGCCATGACAGAGACTGTAGAATCATATCAATATTATATTATAAGCAAAAAGAACAGACCTTGATCAGATGGCTCCTACATGAGCCATCTGATCTGAGTCTACTCTGTTTGCAAAGGTGTAGAAAAGTGTATTAATGGAGCAAAGATTAATGGAGTAAAGGGTTAAGGGTTAACTTGATAATCCTGCCTTTTACACCTTAACAATCAGAGTAGATCCAGACCAGATAGCTCTAACAGGATCTGCTATTTCCTTACATGCTACAGAACTGATTCTCTACTGTTTGCAATGGCACTAAACTTCCTTATTTTAGATTTTTAACTATTTCCCTCACATGAATGTCTTTTCGGGCCTTTGCAAACAGAGGAGACCCAGATCAGTTGTCTCCTCTAGCAGCTGTCTGATCAGGGTCTGCTCTATTTGCTCAAGGAATTATATAGATCTGATTCTAAAGTTTTTGTCTAAGCCAAAACTTCCCTTCAAAAATTTACTTTATAAAAAAATTAATGCATATTCATGAAGTGGTAAATTGAAGTGAATAAATGTTTATTAGGGATTAAAAAAAAATGCTTATTAGGGATTAAAAAAAAATGAAAAAATTAAAGGGCCATAAGTCCAAATTTTGAAATCAAGAGTTATGGTTCTTCCCTTCAATGAGATCTACTAACCTATGAAGTTTCATGTTGATACCTTTTATATTTTTTGAGTAATGAGCTACATTAAAGTTTTTGCATGCCGACAACGCCTACGACCCAGTGATCACAATAGCTCGACTTTTCTTCGAAACAGATGAGCTAATAATCAATTTATTTATGCCGGTCTTGCAAGATGAATATTCATTAAGTAAAGGGTTAACCCCCCCCCCCCCAAAAAAAAACCACACCAAAAACCCCCCCCAAAACCAACAACAAAAAAACAAAAAACAACAACAACTGAGTATCAGAGTTTTAGAGTCTATTAAGGAATACCAGAAATAAACTTTGTATAGACTTCAATTCTGTACAAAACCCTGAGCATCTGCATGCAAGACGTTGTTGTGAGTTTCCAGATTTTACAATACCTTGTATTCCTTTTCACATACACAATCAGAGTCAACAGTTTGGATCCTGATAAGATGACAAGTTCAAGGTCCAAACTGTTTACCGTAGTGGATTAACCCTTTACAGCTTAGAGACATCTTTTTAAACAGAGTAGACACAGATCAGATGATTCCTACAGGAGTCACCTGAAGCTATGCTGTGTTTGCTTTTGGAATTTTGTAACTCTACAGTTCCTTTTACAGACAAAACTTCCCTTGTTAATGTTACATTACAACAAGCAAATTTGCTGAAATGATATCCCCCACCAAACAAGTGCTGGCCTCAGTATTTAACATGAGTTATAGACTAGACGGACAAAAGGTTAAGTGTTTCGCAAACAAAGAGTCATAACTCTGGTGTTCTAAGGCTAATTGGGAGTGACACATGCAAGGCTGCATTTCTTTATGGTACTTAACATTTACACAAAGTTTCGTTGGAAAACTCAAAATAATTCATCCTGCATTAAGCAACCATCTGCTTATAAAAACGACCATGTTTATTCATTAAGTGGTTATATTAGAGAAGTTTTACTGTATAAGGAAATATAGCCCCGCCCTTAATGGCCTTTTTTTTTTTTTTAGATATTGACATGATTTTAACAATTATGATAAAGGGTCACAAGGGGACTATTCCTACCAAATGCCATTCAATTGGACCACCCTGTTTTGGAGAAGATTTTTAAAGGTTTTCTATATAGTGATTTAAGGAAATCCACCCCTGGCAGCCATTTTTTTTAATACATAAAACCATTTTTTTTTTATTATTGACATGATTTTAACAATTTTGGTAGAGGGTCACAAGAAGACGATTCCTATCAAATATCATTCAATTCAGACCATTGGTTTTGAAGATGTTTCTGTTGGTTGCCATGGCAACCAGAGTTCTACATGGATCAAGATTCTTTTAACAATTTATAGAGCATGATATGAGATCATTTCTGTAAAGTTTGGTTACATACATGGATCAAGATTCTTTTAACAATTTTATAGAGCATGATATGAGATCATTTCTGTAAAGTTTGGTTACATTCTGCCTTGTGGTTTCATGAGACGTTGTTCAAAGCAATTGTTGACGGCTGGACAGACGTTGGACGATGAGCGATCACAAAAACTCACATCAGCATACACAGGTGAGCTAATAAAATCTAGAAATGTGTCCATAGGACACTGATGCCCCCATTTAAGATTTTTTGTCACAGAAAAAAAGGGCCATAACCATCATTCAACATGCACATAGAGTAATAAGATCTGTGAATGTTTCAGACAAGTGCTCTAACAGTGTAGGAGTATGACACATAAGACATTTTGACTGTAACAGCTTCTAGGTCCAGGTTAGCCCTTTCTTCCAGGAATATTAATGAAAAATATGCCACCTATGAATATATAAATAAGAAAAAAAAAAAATCGAGCAAAAAATAAATTTGTAAAAGATTTATAAAGAAACAAGAGCTGTCACAGTTACGCGACACACGGCACATCGTCTTTGTGTGGTGAACATTTGTGCCAGGTTATTTTGAAATCCATTCACAGATAAAAAAAATTATAGAAGGGACACGAAATTTTGGGCGGACGGATGGAAGGACAAACGGACAGAGCGATTACTATATGCCCGCCGTTGGGGGCATAAAAACCTAAATTCTTGAGGCTCCTACAGGAGCTGCCTGATCTGGGTCTACTCAGTTTGCAAAGGTGATAAAATGTGTATCTATAGAGGAAAGGGTTAGACAGATATAGATGTCATGTCATCTTGATCCATGCAGTTTGCATATTCTATATAACAATATCATGCTTGCAACGTTTAGGACTAATACTTGTATAATGTTTCAAGGCTTATTACGGAAATGAACACATTTATTACTGAAATGAACTTACATATGCACATCACAAACGTTTACTATATCTGAGCAAGATAATGCTCATGAGCATAATATGTTAAGTATGTAACAACTGAAGCAATTTACATGGCTATCAAACTTGACCAAGATATAATGGCCTCAAACATATGTGGAAAGTTAGGTCAGGATTGGAAAACATTTTCCAAGAAAGAGTCCGGACGAGATATTTTTGCAAATAAAGGGCCTCAACTCCTAAACGACTGAAGCGATTTACATGGATATCGAACTTGACTGAGATATAAAGGCCACAAACATGTGTAAAGTTTGGTGTGGATTGGACAAATTCTTCTAGATGTGTGTACAGACATGTACGGACGTACTTATGGACAAGGGCAACCCTATATGCCACCACTTTGTGGGGGCATAATAAAAACCTGCTGAGATTCTCAAAATTTATTTTTCTTCCATTTCTTTCCAAATATTCTGAATGTCCAAAAGTTGGGAACCTGGTGATGAGACGTCGAGTTACTCTATACCTCGAGTTACTACAAATTAATCGAGTATACAAATAGTGATCCCTACCTCGTTGCTAGATTTCAGGAGTTTTGCAATCATCTTCCTGACAGATGTTAGTTTAGTGTTAGCTGCCTCGGCCTCTTGTTTTCGAAGCGTCGCTTCAGTCTGGAAATTGTTCACGAGCTGAAAATTGTCAGAAAAAAAGACTGGTTAGATGAGTTTATTACAGCTTTTTCTAAAACTGTGTATGTGTTTTGAGGTTTATTGTGATTTTAGACTCATTCAAATCACACTGATGTCTGTATGAGACATACTGTATAGCCCCTATACACCTAGATGACTTTCTTGAAAAGAACAGTTAAACCTTGCTACAGTAAAGAAGTACTGTCAGAATAAACAGGGAGATCTTCAACCATTAACTGATGACTATTCATTGATGAATATTCACATAAGAACTAATTACCTGATGAATATTCATTTGCTAAAATTTCATTTTGCCACAGAAACAAAGGAATTGGTGGAGCTGTAGAATCAGATCTATATTATTCCATAAGCAAACAAGCAGACCCTGATCAGGTAGTTCTGATCAGGGTCTACTGATCTGCCAAACTGAAACAAACTGAGCCCATCTGGGGCAATTTGACTGGATATCAACCTTTGCCAAGATGTTATAGCCACAAATAACTTCATGGAGTTTGGTGAAGATTGTATTAAAACTGGTTGATGGAGAGAGTGGAGAAGGGCAAAATAAGCAATTTTGGATAAGTAAAGAGCCATAACTCTAAAAGTACCTTGGCCATTTGACTGGTTATAAAAGTTTGTCAAGATTATATGGCCATATACAGTTTTATGATGTTTGGTGAAGATATATCTGATCTGGTTGACTTTGAGAGGGGACAAGGCTAAAATAGGTATTTTTGGCTAATGCAGGGGCCTGGGGGCCTATAAATTACCTGGGGTCATTTGACTGGTAATCAAACTTGTTCAAGACAATATGGCCACATACAATTTCATGCATCTGACTTAAGGAGAGGACAAGGCTAAAATTGTCAACTTTGGCTAATTCAAGGGCCATAACTCTAATGTGCCTGGGGCCATTTGGCTGGTTATCTTGACCACTCACAATTTTATCAAATAACAAGAGGGCCAGAATGGCCCTGACATCGCTCACCAGACAATCAGATATGTTTCTATTGAAAAGTGACCGTCTCTGGGGCGGTGCCAATTTTGACACCAGGGACACAAAATATAACTTTTGTAGATTACCTAAATATGAAGCTATGTGCCAAATATGAAATCTGAGAACATTCCTGTTTCAAAGGAGAAGATTTTCAAAGTTTGCACATTAAAATTGTTTCTATTGAAAACTGACCACCCCTGGGGTGGGGCCTATATTGACAACAGGGGCATAATTTATATAACTTTTGTAGAGGATCGGAAAATGGTGCTATGAGCCAAATATGAAAGCTGAGAACCCTGTAGATTCAGAAAAGAAGATTTTCAAAGTTTTCACTATACGTTTCTATAGACAAGAGGGCCATTGAAAGTGTTAATTTTTCAGACAAACAAATTACAGATGACAGAAACCCTATTACTGCTGCGCATATTTTGACTGAAATTAGCACACAGTTTGGATTTGATCTGACACATATGTAACTTCATAATATGTGGTTTGTACAAGAAAGTTAATTGTAAGATTGATATGTATTAACCAGGGAATTTTAATTATGCAAGGCCATACAAAGTTCTGACTAAAGACGATCAACTGACCTCTCAAATAATCAACATTACTGTTCCTCTGAAAAGGTATGTGTACCCTAGCATTCCGAACTGATTTTTTGCATTTGAATATTATTATAAATTATTACATAATAATTTCATATTCATAAGTTCACTGAACTTAATATTTTCAAGTAATACAATTTCATGTTAAATTTTTTTTCATAATTTATTTAAAATCTTTAATTTGGCATTCTGGAGCCTTTACATGATTTACCCTTCTTCTGAACTGCAGGGCAGGTTGTAATAATGTCATAATGCCAATCACTATTATTAATTAACCCTTCCCTCATATAAACGTGTTTTCACACATTTGAAAAATCAGTAGACCAGATCAGATGCCTCCTATAGGAGCCATCTGATCAGGGTCTGCTCTGTTTGTTAATGGAATTTGACAGATCTTCCTTTAGTTTCTAAAATGGCTACAATGTTCTACCTACTATATTCCATTATAACTATTTTGTCTATGAATATTCAGTAGGTTGTGAAATTTGGGAAAAAAAATGGCTACAATGTTTCACCTTCCATACTTCATTTTGCTCATGAATATGCAATAGGCATTCAAATTAATAATAAACACAGTACAGGCAAAGGGTTACTACAGCCACTACCCAGCAATACAGGTGTACTAAAAATAGCCACTGGTCATCCCCATCTCTATTGCTTGACCTGATGACCTGTTTATGAGACTGAGTAAAGATAAGATGCTTAAAAGTGCAGTCAGCTTCAAGTTTGCTAGAAAACTTGCCACCCGTGGGTGTAGCCAATTTTGACCACAGGAGCATAATTTATATAACTTTTGTAGAAGTCCTGAAGTTGAAGCTATGTGCCAAATATGAAAGCTGGGGACCTTCTAGTTTTAGAGGAGATGATGCTCAAAGTTTTCACTATATGTTTCTATTGAAAACTGAAAACCCCTGGGGCAGGGCCAATTTTGACCCCAGGGGTATAATTTATATAACTTTTGTAGAGGACCTACAGATGGTGCTATGTGCCAAAGATGGAAGCTGAGACCCCTGTAGATTCAGAGGAGAAGAACTAAAGGTTCAAATTGTTGACGACGAACGACGGACGACGCACTACGCACGACGCACGCCGACGGACGACGGACATCAGGCGATCACAAAAGCTCACCCTGAGCACTTTGTGCTCTGGTGAGCTAAAAACGGAGAACAGACAATGCTACAATTAGCAAGTTTCACTAATTCAAAAGTGTCTGTCGCCATTTAGCTGGTTATCGAACTTGTATATACAACACTTGTCTCTAAGTTGGCAAACACACAAAGATTGGCATGTAAATTCTAGGATTTAAAAATGTTATTTAACTTACATTTGTTTTAGCATTGTACTGTAATTAACCAAAGGCAAGATAAACTTTGGCAAACAGTGAAGAGTGAGTGAGTGAGTTGGGTTTTACGTCCGACCAACAGTATTTCGGGTAAGAAAAACAGCGAAGAACCAGATCAAACTGTCACGGTCTACACTATTTGCTATATCAAATTCATTGACAAAGATCAAAACAGTGCCAAATTAATAAATGCAGCTAACAAACTGGTGAAGACTTGTTGTCCCAAAAAGCAAACAAAACAGATCCTTATCAGAAGGCTCCTGAAGGAGCCCCATCTGATCTGGGTCTACTCTGTTTGAAAAGGTGTGAAAAAGCATTAATATCAAATTAGACAGCTGCTGTAGAAGTTCCAAACTGTTTGACACATCCCTTAGTTTAACGCTTTACTCCATTAATATCCCTTTCCATGCCTTTTCAAACAGAGTAGACCCAGATCAGATGGCTCCTGTAGAAGACGTCTGATCTGGGTCCACTCTGTTTGCTTATGATATAATATAGATATGAATCTACAGTTTCTGCCATGGCCAACAAATACTGTGTCCATGTGCTATTTATAACAATTAATTTAATTAATATTCATGATGCCATTATTAATTCCATGAATATATTCATAGAGTAAAGGGTTAACCCTTTACTCCATGAATATTTATTTAAGAAATTATGAGATCATGAATATTAATGAGATTATTTCTTTTATAACGGCATTTGAACATAACATTGTGGCTCCGACAGATCCTGTAGAATTAAGATCTATATTATACCATAAGCAAATAGAGCATAGGAGCCGTCTGATCTGGGTCTACTCTGTTTGCAAAGGTGTAGAAAGGCGTATTTATGGAGTAAAGGATTAGGAGAACATACAGAAGGAAAAGTCGGCTGTGAAACTTAAAGCAGACAACAATGTGTGCAGAAAATAATTATTCTGCGCCAAAAGAGTTAAGAACAATGGGCCCCCTTTTTTTCTCTAATGTTTAACTTTTATATATATGTAACACTGTTGGTACAGCTTTCAACCATAAAACTTAACTCATGATTGCCAAACAATTCAATTAGACTCATCCAAAAAAACTAATCATTAGTGAATGTTTTTAACTTTGAACTTCACCAGTTTTATTACTGAAAGATTAAATTTCTTAAACTCCTTACTTTTTCAAGCTTCAAAAAGGAACTTCTGCTTGAATTCCTAGAGATGGGGGCAGAAAGTTGGGGGAAGGGCTTGTGATATGTGAGTGACTGGTTTGGATTCTCTAAGCTCTTCTTTTTTTTTTGTTCCAAGCCATCAAGCCCCCCCCCCCCCCCCCCCCCCCCCCAAAACTCGAATCTCTAGATTTATCACCAAAGATGATAAATACCCCTGCACAGCAGCATTGATAGTAAATTCAAGGGTTGTGTCCATGACACCAAATATTCATCTGTCATGCCAAAATATACGCAAGGTTCAAGGGGAGATAATTCTGCAATTTCTTGCAATGTACGATTGGAAACTTACTTTTCTCAACCCTTTCTCGTAGTGGTCAAAGAAGTCGTCGAGTGGAAAGGATCCAAGTTCCTGCAGAGTCATCCCTGAGATTGAGTCCTTGTCCATAACCCACTGTGGAGGCAGGAAGTAGCGCAGGCATGTCCTGAAAGCAATCCCATGACAATGACAAAGCAATTCTCAACTCTTTACTCCTTGAATACAATAATGTAAGAAATAATGACATCATGTCATATGGACACAGGAAAGGGTCATGGCAGAAACTGTAGTCATATCTATATCATTTCATAAGCAAACAGAGCAGACCCTGATCAGATGGCTCATACAGTAGCTGTCTGATCTGGGTCAACTCTGTTTGCAAAGGTGAAGAAGGCATACTTATTAAGTAGAAAGTATTAATTATGATTAGTCTAGGACAATCAATCTCTACCAGTTTGTAAAGCTGAATGAGTCAATTCAGCAGTTTTGATGAATATTCATGTAAGAAACTAGAATTGTTTTTGATACAAAAACTGATGTCTCCTCCCCATGTAAATATTTAAAAGTCCCACAACTCTGCAGAAAATCATCGAACTGGAACAGGAATAAAATATGCACAACTAGGCATGGTGCTAATCAATCCTATGAAGTTATATGAAAATCCGACAAAAAGGTTTTGGAGAAACCGTGCAGACAAATTAAAATCGGACAGACAGATGAACGGCTCCCACAACTAGAACTGTAAGCCAAAGGCTAACGAATACCCCCCCACCTGTCTGCTTGTCAGAACACCTATCATCAATCTGAACATATGTACATACAGAAACGTGAAGAGATTTAAAAACAATACATGCCCCAACCCAATTTATGTATTAAAAATGAAGAATAATTCTTAGAAATAAGACCCTTTCATGAGGTTTTTGTCAAATCCAAAGTTCTAAAGCTAGGTACCTTTTCAGAAAAACATTAAGTTCAATGACCATAACTCTGACAAAAATTATTCAACCAGACCGATATTTGAACTTAAGCTGTACCTCATCTAGATTTATTTTTATGTCAAATATGAAGTTAATATCTGCAACCACATCCAAGAAAAGTCCGGAAAACTGAAAATTTGACAAAAAATTAAAGTTCAAGGGCCATAACTCTGGCAAAAATTATTCAACCAGACTGAGATTGGGAATTAAGCTGTAAATCATGTAGAGTTAGCTTTATGCCAAATATAAAGTTAATATCTGCAACCACTTCCAAGAAAAGCCCGGAAAATCCCAAATTTGAAGAAAAAAATTAAAATACAAGGGCAATAACTCTGGAAATAATTATTCAACCGGACTGAGATTGTAACATAAGCTGTAACTTATACAGATTTAGCTTTGTACTAAATATAGAGTTGATATCTGGAGTCACTTCCATAAAAAGTCCAGAAAACCGGAAAACATTGGTACGGGACTAAAAAGGGGAGATAACTCCTGAAGTAGTGGTCCGATGATAACGGAAATATGCGGTGCACAGGTTTATATGGTCATATGGCTATATATGAACTTTCAACAAAATTGAAGCAAAACTGTAGAAGAAGAAGGCCGGACAAAATTGTGTCCACGGACGGACAGACGGACACACTAACAAATGGGTAGTTGTGTGACTTTTTCCTTTGATCTTTTCTTGTGGGACTAGTCCCACAAGAAAAACTATTTTTGGCTCTAACTTTGGAAAAGAATGATCTGGAAGCTAACCCTAACCTAACCCTATGTCCCACAACTGGCCAGGTTAATGTCACAAGAAATGGCCAGGTTAATGTCACAAGAGATGGCCAGGTTAATGATTTTACTTGTGCGACTAGTTAGAAAAAGTCACACAACTACCCATTGGTGAGTGCGGACGGACGGACAGACGGACGGACATACTAACAAATGGGTAGTTGTGTGACTTTTTCCTTTGATCTTTTCTTGTGTGACTAGTCCCACAAGTAAAACTATTTTTGGCTCTAACTTTGGAATAGAATGATCTGGAAGCTAACCCTTACCCTAACCCTATGTCCCACAACTGGCCAGGTTAATGTCACAAGAAATGGCCAGGTTAATGTCACAAGAGATGGCCAGGTTAATGATTTTACTTGTGCGACTAGTTAGAAAAAGTCACACAACTACCCTTTGGTGAGTGCGGACTGACGGACAGACGGACAACCTGATTCCAGTATACCCCCCCCCCCAAACTTCGTTGTGGGGGGTATAAAAATAGTATACTGGGGGAGACATAACTAGAATTGTTTTCAATACAAAAACTGATGTCTCCCCCACACCACCCCACCCCCACGCGGACAAAAAATGTCCCAGAACTCTGCAGAATATCATCAAACCAGAACAGATATGCACAACAATTCTATGAAGTTTCATGAAAATCTGAACAAAAGTTTTGGAGAAAATGTGCGGACAAAATTTTCCATGTAAAAATTCAAAGTCCCATAACTCTGCAGAAAATCATTGAATCGGAACAGGAATAGTATATACACAACTAGGCATGGTGCTGATCAATCCTATGAAGTTTCATGAAAATCTGACCATAGCTTTTGGAGAAACCTTGCGGACAAATTAAAAAACGGACAGACGTCATGCACAAAAACAAAATGCCTCCCCAGGACATCATTAGGGTTGGCTACTGTTATGAATGAAACAATACGATACCATACCGGTATTGACGAGTAGATATGGTATGTGAATGATACCGATACCTATGGTGATGTGGTTCATCTATCTTTTAAATTAAAACCTAATCTTAATGTCTAAGGTGAAGAGTAAAATTGTATTCCTTTATATCAATTATCAATTCATAACAAACCTTGCATCATATTATAGCGCTCTTTATCTATACAGACTTACTTCAGAGCCTAAACCTGTCATTTGAAATTCAATGCCAAAAAAAATCGTGAAAAATAGCAAACAAACAAAAGATTTTCATGAAAAATGTGGATAATGTTGAGATTTTGTATTGTGATTGTCCATTTCATGGGTCTGTTAATGTGAATAAGCATCATAAGCCGAGATGCATAAAATAAAACAGTGTCAAGAATACCTCCTTTACATCTACAGCAAACCAGACAACTATGAAGAGTTGTAATAACATTGGGTTTGGTGAAAAAAATCCTTCATATAACTGCGATTCCACAAATTTGCAAACAGAGTAGACCCAGATCAGACAGCTCCTATAAGAGCTGTCTGGTCAGGATCTGCTCTATTTAACTCATGGAATTTGACAGATCTGTTTCATTAGTTTCTAAAATGGCTACAATGTTCTACCTTCCATATTTCCATGAATATTCAGTAGGTACTGAAATATGGAATAAACATAGCACATGGAAAGGGTTAAAAGGTAAGGACGGCGCTGTAGCTGTGTTGCACTATAAGACCTAACAAAAGAAACCCGCTGGATTATATCTCCAGACTTTTATTCTCTACCATATTTATCCTAAACAAACTTATCCTTTTCCTCATATAAATGCATTTTCACACAAAGTGGACCCAGATCAAATGGCTCCTGTAGGAGTCATCTGATCAGGGTTTGTTCTGTTTGCTGATGAAATGATATAGATCTGATTCCAGTTTTAGTCAAGGCCAAAACCTTGAAAATCTTGTATTATAAAAATTCAACTATTCATGATGTCATTATTTCTTACATGAATATTGTTGACCCTTTCTTTCAGATAAACATATTTTTAACGCATTTGCAAACAGAGTAGACTCCAATCAGACGGCTCCTATAGCAGTCGTCTGATCAGGGTCTACTCTATTTGCTTTTGGTACAATATAGATCTGATTCTACAGTCTATGTCACAGCAAAAACATTCCACGACAAGTTTACATTATAAAGCAAATACATATTCTGATTCATGATGTCACAATTTCTTACGGGAATATTGAACAGGGAAATAGTTAACCCTTTCCTCCATAAATACGCCTTTCTACGACTCTATAATAACCACTTCTTGAATCCATTGTGATAAATAGAGCATTTGCTCCTATAGGAGCAAATGCTCTATTTATCACAATGGTTTCAAACTACAAAATTCTAAAATTTAACTTGTCTCTAGTAAATGCTCCTTTTGGGTAGATTTATTCAAAGAGGTTAGGTCTAAAAATAGGCTATGGAGGAATGGGTTAAATGACACTAGTTCCGTGGCAATAGTGAAGATCCTGATGCTTCTTCAAGTGCAGTTTGATCTGGGTCTGCACTATTCGCCTCAATATGTGCCTCAATATTTCGGGTAAATACTGTTTGCTAAAAGTTCAGTATGAACTAATTTTTTCCTGAAAAAAACAACCCACCTTAATTCTTTAAACACTATTGGTGAACTTATGAAGATCTTGTGCAAACAATTTGGATCCAGATGAAACACCAATTAACTGAGAGTATCATCAGAATCAGAACTCTCTGACAGTCTGAACATTTCTTTTTAAAAGAAATAGAAAAAAATATACATTGAGAGTTGAAGCAAACATTTTTTTGCGAATGAAGTTAAAAGGTGTTCCAAAGGTTAAAGTGCTAGACTTTTGGGGAATGAAGAACCCAGACAATATGTTTTAATATTTATGGCCCGAACATGACAAGCAAAGAGAGCTTCATTTGTTTCAAGTTTTGAACGATGCTAAATACAGACCATGGTGCCGCTGTCTCAGGTCGGGGCTGTAGTTGAGGACGACATGTTTCACAGGGAAATAATTAATTAAAGTTTAAAACACCTAAAAACAAGGCAATTTTGAAACAAAAAACCATATTTATTGACCCGTCGAGTGGTAAAATGTCTCACAAGTATGAGAAAACTTAGTCAAAGACAGATGAATGAGCCACAAATTGCATAAAATTACATCTGGAGCAGGAGGTATATTTAGCGCCCAATCCTTCACATTTAGGCTCCAAAGAACACAAGTTTCGACACATTACATACAAGAAGAGCACACATTTACCTCTATTCTGCTTCAGACTTACAAATATGTTCAAAATTGTATCAATTACTAAAACACCATATTGTCTTCAGATGGATGCAGCAGGTTTTTGAGAATTTTTAAAACTATTTTGCTTAATCATGTATTGTTCAGAAATTTAGTTCACAACATTTTTCAAGTCTTGACCGAATCAGATTGTTCCTGGACAACCTGGCAATGCATCAGAAGCAATGGTAAGGTGAAAAGAACATCGAGAAGGGCCACGATCCTTGCAGACACATACAACACCTCAACCCTGCTACAGCGTTCCCCCAGCCCGCCACGGAGCAATTAACAACACTTCCTGATAGTCTTGTTTTTTTCCAACCTGATCATAATTTTGTCTATATAGTCCAAATGCTACTGGCTAATCAAATTTGAGCACGGCGAAAGTGTCAGACTGGGTTTTTCGCGGGGCGCCCGGGTGTGATGAATTAGCGAACACATGCTTATTACAATACGTACATGTTGGCAGAAAAGTTTTATGGGACTCATCCATAACTTTCAACACTCTCACACTGTTTCATCAAGTACAGCTCCGAAGTTTAAGTTTATAACAGGTTTTTGGTATATTTTTGGTCTTAATGGTAAGATCACATCCTTAGACATTCAGTATTTCTCCCACCCCAGCCTGTTATTCCACAAATTAACCAATGACAGATGGGGCTTAAAAGCCATCTTGGAATGAAATATAACCCTGCTTAATGTCAATGTGATTTGAAACCATATGGATATACTTAAAACTTTACTTACAAGGCGTCAAAGCCTGTTTACCATGTTGAATTATTAATAAAAATATTGAAAAGGTGTTAAAATCGAACATTAAAATAATTTAATTTTTAAAATTTTCCTGTATCTGTCCTTAACCTCACAATTCATGATGTCTACAATTATTAATTGAATCTGATTATTAACCTTTTACTTCATGAATATTCATGCAAGAAATATTTACATCATAAATACAGTGAAACCCCTCTAATGCGACCAATTAATGAACAAACATGGCTGTCTTCAGAAGCAGGTGGTTGCTTAATGCAGGACGAAAGTTATGCAGAAAGCTCCTATAGGAGCTTTCTGCATAACTTTCGTCCTGCATTAAGCTACCACCTGCATTTAACACCAAGAATTATACCTCTTTTAGGTGGTCGTATTAGCGGTGTTTTACTGTATTAATTAGATGATATTTATAGCTGCATGTGAACACAAATTGCTTTAACTCTGGATCTTTCCCTGCTCAGTATTCATGTAAGAAATAATGACATCATAAATATTAATTGAAGCATAAGTTTTATAATGAAAAATTTTCAAGTGAAATTTTTGCTTTGACAAAAACTGTAGAATCAGATCTATAGCATGTCAACACCAAACAGAGCAGACTCTGATCAGAGGGTTCCTATTGGAGCCATCTGATCTGGGTCTAATCTGTTTGCAAATGCGAGAGGTGTTTATATGAAGGAAAGGGCCAATTCCATCAGCCAACAGAGCAGACCTCCTCCCCTCCTCCTGCTCTCTGTCCCCCTCTCTCTGTCTCCCCCTTCTTCTTTCCTCCCTCTCCCTTTTCTTTTTTGTATCTATATGAGATGCAAAGTGATAAGGGTAAGAGTATTTTTAAACATGACTTAAATTTTTAGCAAATCAATCCTCAAAATTTCCTAAAAAGTAGTCATGGTTCCCACAAATTTCAGAAAATTCCCCTACTTTTTCCAGACTCTTCCCCCTGACCAATGTCCAATTTCCCTGATCAAAAACATAGAAAAAACGAACCAGTTCAGCAGGCAAAGGTTGCATAAACCTCTTTCAGGTACCTCTTATACCCTAATTATGTAGTCGTATACAGACATATTAAAATTCAAATATCCTTTTTTTTTCTTTATAAAGCAATGCTTTACGATAATACAGTATAGTGAAAAAAAGACCTGCTCAATCAGAATGAAGAAACTGCCTTTAGCCTCAATTTCATTTTCTTTTCTATTCCTCTTTCAAACCTCAACCCTCAACTTCAGTTTCAAAATTTCCCCGATTTTCCTGAATTTGTCAAAATTTAAAATTTCCCTGACTAAATTAAAAATTCCCTGACTTTTCCCTGACAGTGGGAACCCTGGTAGTTATTGTTGATAAGTTTTAGGAAAACATTTATAGCGAAATAGTAACAAATGTTAATGCAAAAAACACCAGTGTAATGGCATGTCCAACAGTATAGATCCAGATCAGAGGGCTCCTAGAAGAATCCTCTGATCGGAGTCTGTACTGTTGTCATTCAAAATCCTACAGCAAATTGAATTACTTCATACTGAATGGACTCTATAACCAACAGTCAGTGATGGAGCAGTCCACTTTGAACATTCAGAATTCAAAGGCTTAATCCTTTCCTTCATATTGACATCTTTTCACACCTTTGCAAACAGAGTAGACCCAGATCAGATGGCTCCTATAGGAGCTGTCTGATCAGGGTCTACTCAGTTTGCTTATGATATGGTATAGATCTCATTCTAGTCAAAGCAAAATATTCCAATGAAAATTTTACATTATAAAAAATCTAGCTAATAAATATTCATGAAGTCATTATTTCTTACATGAATATTGAGCAAGGAAAGTGTTAAATTATGGTTATTCAGGTATAAAAACCAACCTGGTATTACATTAACTGTGTCAAGCTACAATCCTATTTGAAACGTTTTCATTGATTATGATCATACCATTGACCTAGAGTTGTTTGTAATTAACATGAAATTACGACAAATTGTACCAAGTACTCCTAACAAATCTAGCACCTGTGTATTAGTTTCTCGCCAACATTAACAGCCAATTTTCCTCTAATTAGCCCACAATGTCGCAGTGATCAGTTTGATCCATGTGTCTTCATTTGCACAATCAAGTTACTACAGGGGCACTCTGACTCATTGCCAATAACAATGGCAACTTTATGGGGGCTTTGCCTAAAAACATATTTCTCCAGTTCTCTTGACATGCTTTGTTGCCATCGTACCAGTAAGTTGGAAAACAGTTCTGCAAAGTGTGTGAGCTTATCCTTTTCCATCATGAATATTCATGAGAGATAATGAATGTATGAAAATTATTTAATTTAATAACAGCATCAAAAACATGGCAATTTTTGACAACGGCAGAAACAGTAGAACCAGATTATCAAATAGAACAGACAGTATCTGATCTGGGTCTACTCTGTTTGCAAAATATTCAAAAGGCTGAGTCTCTATGAGGGAAAGGCTTAATCCTCAACTTGCTAAAAGAATCCTTTCCCTGTTCTATAGTTATTCTAAATTTCAATACCTACTGCATATTCATGAACAATTCATGAAATATGGAAGGTGGAACATTGTAGCCATTTAAGAAAGTAAAGACACAGATCTTTCAAATTCCATTAGTAAACAGAGCAGACCCTGATCAGATGGGATGGGGGAGGTTTCATTTTCATACCTGTAACCATTGGCAATGTCTTCAATAAGCTGTGGCTCTTGCCCGGTGCCCGTTGACGAGGATGGGGCTTCATTTCCAGTGTCCTGTGATGTAGGTGACTGGGGACCCTGATTTGGTGATGACAGTTTCTCATCCTGAAAGAGTAAAACACTCACTTAACCTGTTACCTGACAGAGATACCTTTTGACACATTTACAAACAGAGTAGACCCATATCCTGTATAACCCTTTCCCTGTTCTGTATTTAGGCCAAATTTTAAATACCTACTGAATATTCATTAACAAAAAAGTTATAAAGAAATCTGGAAGGTGGAGCATTATAGACATTTTAGAAAGTAAAGAAACAGATATATCAAATTTTGTTAGCAAACAGAGCAGACCCTGATCAGACGGCTCCTCTAGGAGCCGTCTGATCTGGGTCTACTCTGTTTGCAAATGAGCGAAAACACGTTTATATGAGGGAAAGGGTTAAGTCATCTGATCAGGGTGTGATCTAATTCCACAACTTCTTCCATGGTAAAAAATCTCTTGTTGACAATATCAGCTAAGTAGCATTCATAATCTCTTTATTTTTACACGAATATTCATCAGGTAACAGTTAACCATTTGAATGCTTGGTATTCAAAGTGGTATGTCCTATCAATGTTTAACCCTTTACTCCATAAATACCCCTTCATACGGCGTTGCAAACAAAGTAGACCCAGATCAGATGGATCATGTAGGAGCTGTCTGATCAGGGTCTGCTCTGTTTGCTTATGACAAAATATAAATACAATTCTACAGTTTCTTCCACGGCCAACCAATCCTGTGTCCTTATGCAATGATAACAAATAGTCTAATTGATATTCATGATATAATTATTTTTAGCAATATTCATGGAGTAAAGGGTTAACTATATAGACTTCATTCAGTATGAAAGGGCTTAAATAAGTAAATAAGCTTAAATAAAATTTGGTCTACACTAGTAACAACAACTTTCTGTCGTTCAGCAAAACTGACCAAATAACTCAAAAGCAAATCCGCCCCCTCACCCACACACACAAGATACCCAGGTCGGGATTTGAACCACAGCAGTGAGGGGCTAAGTTATAGTCAATCAAAAACCATATCCACTTAGGCACAGTGGCCCCATAAACTTGTGGGGAGATTAGGTGTCCGAATACATAGGGTTATTAGTGTTATCTTCAAAGTGTTACATACCTTTACTACTTTCACTGAAGATGAGGACTTGTCAAACCTGAAAAGAGAAAATACATTAACTGTCCTTATAACAATTCAATTTCAAAGCAGTTTATAATTTTCTAATTCCTTAGACAGTAAGTCTTCTTCTAAATGATGTGGAAGACCTAGCTAAACACAGGTGGAAAAGGGTATGAACTCTTTCAACTGGATGAACAATTCAATTTTGCTGGAGGATTCTGAATGAAAAATATTATAGACCATGATGTGGTGGATCTTGGACATTTCTAAGCCATAAAGGACAATTTAGGATGACTTAACCCGTTACTCCATAAACATGCCTTTCTACACCTTTGCAAACAGAGAAGATCCAGATCAAACGGTTCATACAGAAGTCGTCTGATAAGATCTGATTCTCAGTTTCTGCCATGGCCAATATTTCCTGTGTTCATGTGGTTGTAGTAAATTTTATCTAATATAATATTATTATATTCAGGGTGTCATTATTCTTACATGAATATTCATGGAGTAAAGGGTTAAAGATATCTATAACTTTTACTTGAGAACACCCTTCTTTTTATGCATTTTCAAGCAGAGTAGCCCCAAAACAAACTGGTGGGGAGGGGAAATTTGGTGTCCAAATATTTAGGGTATGTACTGTGATACCATATATTTTCATTAAAACCAAATTCAATTACATCCATTTCCAACTATCAGCCTTTCGATGCCTTGATTTCTCTCCGCCACACTATTTTCACCATTATTAACATTAAGAGTGACGACAAGTTTATTCCTCGAAATTCTCCAAAGGCCCGTCAATCAAATGCCGGGAATTCTTTATTTACACAATATGATTATTTAAATCTAATCGGGGATATGAAGACGGCCATTCTGTGTTTGAATTGTAAATTGTTTTGTATGAGCAGAGGGAGTATAGGAGTACGCTGGGGCTTTCTCGTCCAATAAAATGCCACACCAAATTATAGGGAGGGCTGGTGCTAATGAAATTTTAATAATCATTTGCACGATTGTGATACTGCTTAATCCTTTGCCTGCTAAGTGCAACCTTACTAGCATTTGCAAACAGACTGGATCCAGATCAGATGCCAAGTAACTCTTCTCTCATCAGGATCCAAGCTATTTGACACTTGGTAAATACATTTTCAAAAGTTTTAACGAAGCGAAAAAAGTGCAAATTGTCGCAGATCAGAGTTTGAGCTGATATCATTTTTTTTCAGTAGGCTATGGTTTAACCCCTTATACTGCTGTACAAAACATTCTGTTTAAAATATTGTCTGGTCATTTTTAAAATTATGGGATATACTTAGTTGTACTGAAAACTATTGATTGTGGGGCTAATGGTTTGAATCCTGATCAAAAGAAAAGTTATTTAGGAATCATACCAAAGTACAGAGTGCTTACAATGACCAATCATGTCGTGACTTGCATCAAATGGGTTAAGAAATTAACGGAAAATTTTGTTTTCTTAAGGTTGCCACTGAAATAATGGGATCCGTATCAAATGGTGGGCGAGAACGTTCGGATGGGTTTGAGTTATTGGGTGCTGCCGTATGGTCACGTATTATTTACACGAGAAAGTGATTGTAGCTTTACATGTAATGATTTAATTAAATCCAATGTCAACTTCTGTCCTTGATTATGATATCAGAGACTGTTTCAGAAGCAGATGGGGTGAGGAGTGTTAAAACACGAGTATTTTTCTTAGAGACAAGAGGTGTCAATCTACAAAATGCACAGCATGAGGAGCATTGCTATTACAGTATGAAGATGAACTCTGCACCAATCTTGAAACTGAAATGGTAAGATCTTAACCCTTTACATGATGAACATTCATGTAAGAAATAATGATATCATTAATGTTTATTACCTGAATTTACATAATGACATATGAAAACACGATCTTTTGGCCAAGGCAGAAACTGTAGAATCAGATCTATATAATCCTATAAGCAACCAGAGCGGACCCTGATCAGATGGTTCCTACAGGAGCTGTCTGATCTGGGTCTAGTTTGTTTGCACGAGTGTAAAAAGACATTTGTATGAGGAAAAGGGTTAACTATTTCAGCAATCAGAAACTTCCACCTGTAAAAATTGTTGTTTGCTTCAACTGTTTTGTCAATCTTTTATTTCATTTCAAGTAATCACATTTGAAGCCCAATGCTTGAAACATTGAAAAGATAAAGCATTTTAAGAATTTAATCACACATCATTATTTTTAAATGGGTTAATGAATGAATATTCATGTAAGAAATAATGTCACCATGAATATTTATCAGCTAAATTTTATAATGGCATAATGTACACAGGGTGTTTCGAGTATTTGTAGAAACTGTAGTCAGATCTATTATAATGTAATAAGCAAACAGAGCAGACCCTGATCATAAAGTTCCTACAGGGACTGTCTGGTATTGGTCTACTCTGTTTTCAAAGGAAAAGGAAAAGGGTTGTGAGGAAAAGGGTTAACCCTTTACTCCTTGAATACTAGTATTCATGAAATATTCATGAAAGAAATTAAGACATTAGGAATATTTTTTATAACAGCCCATAGACACAAGAGTTTTTGGCCATGGCAGAAACTGTAGAATCACATCTATATTACATTATAAGCAAACAGTGCAGACCCTGATCAGATGGCTCCTACATGAGCCTTCTGATCTGGGTCTACCCTGTTTGCAAAGGCGCAGAAAGGTGTAGTTATGGAATAAAGAGTTAAAATGGTAAACCTTTTGAATGCAAGCAACAAGTGTACAGTAAAACCTCTCTAAACTAGAAATCTACTAGAGATACTTTTAGACTGCTTATTGTTGTAGGGTGAAAGTCATGCAGAAAGCTCCTAGGAGCTTTCTACATGACTTTCACCCTGCATTAAGCTGCCACCTGTCTCCAAGACCGATATTTATACCAAAGTTAATGTCCGGTTTAGAGAAGTTTTACTACACTGGCTTTAGCATACAGTGTAGACCTAGATCAAAGAGCTCAGAGGATCAAGGTCTGCCCTGTTTGTCATTCAAAACCCTCTAGAAAATTTCATACTGAATGAACACCACCATTCAATACCACTTTGAAAATTCAGCGTTGAAAGAGCTAAGCAAAAGCATTGGTCATAACTATCTACAGGAAACAGGTCAATGCCTCAGCATGGTTTATATGGTCTGAAATTCCACAGGACCTCAAGTCATTCACTGTAACCACAGTCAGGTCTAAATTGGGAACTAATTGGCCGGACAGGAAATACAACGCCTCGACAACTGCTCCCCAACCTGGTCATTACCTAAGCAGTGGGGGCCACTGGTGAATATTTTTTAACGCAGTAACTGTTTCATTCACTCTGACAATGCTAAAAAGTTGTTGCCTGTTTAAATTGTCACCTGCTACATTTGTTTACGTATATATTGTCTTCCTTCTGACATTCAGAAAGCATTAATGTATCATAGTGTGGATCAAGATGAGAAACAAGTCATTCTCCGTCTCAAACACACCCAAACTATTTGTGTAAATTAAAATGTATTCACAGTTAGCATGCAAAGAGTTATCATAGCATTGCATCAGAGAGGATCAAAACGTACAAAGTAATTATGTAAAACTGTAATTACAGTAACGGCAGGACTCGGCCTTAGAAATTTGCACTACTGAAAGAATCAAACTTTGGGTTCTTCACTGGCTTACATGAAGACGGGTCCTTACATGAAAAACCAATTCACAACTCTTTGCACGCTAGATCATATTGTCTTGAAAAATTGACTTAAGCTACAATTCTCGAAGTTATTTTTCTTGAATTTCCCAATAACTGAGCTGGAATCAATCAAGTGAATTTTTCGCTAGTTTTACTGATTCTAACGAACCATAACCCTTTACACTAAAAATTCATCCTTTGCACACAGAATAGATCCAGATCAGACGACTCTTGTAGGAGTCATCTGATCAGTGCCTGCTGCTTGCTTATAAAATAATGTACATCTGATTCTGCAGTTTCTGCCAGGGTTAAAAATACCATTATAAAAATTTGATTAATATTCATGTCATTCGTTCTTACATGAATATTTACCAGGTAAAGTGTTATGGAATCAAGGGTCTTAAAACTGATACCTGTATTAATTTTGTTCATTTTATCAAAGTAAACATCTTAACGGCCTCTTTTCCACAAATACATTTCATGGTATCAAAACAATTTGTATTTGTGATGAGACGCTATGTTACTCTTTGTCTAATCTGGATTAATTTGTCTGCATAAATTTTCACAAATTCAACCAAGCTATAATGAATCTTGACACACTGAAAAATCCCAGCCCCACCCACCTCGGATAGTGCTGTAACAGCAATGTAACACTTCCCGGCCACACGTAACACCTAGACCGGAGCATGCTGGGTAAATAATCGGGTAGGGCAGTAATCTCTCAACACAATAGCATTATCGCCCTAATTGACTTTCACTCCTTCAACAGAATCAACCAAACCAAGCTCATCTCAATGCACATTCTCAATGGCAATGATGACAAAACTCTTTGCAAACAAAATTGAAGACAAAAATTCAACGAGACCCAACAATATCAAGAAAACATTCTTTTCTGTTGACTATAAAGTGAATTTGTGAGTCATATTTCTTCAAAGCTCCAAGCAGCTGTCAACTGTGCATCACACTTGGGTATGGGTGGTTGCTGGAGTAGAAAGTAGCTCAGTAGTATTGTACCAATTCTCAGAAATCCTTGGTAAGACTTGCATCAAAATTTTCAAAAGGATTCTTTTTGCAGTGCGTAGAGTTCAGTTCAATCACTTTAACTCTTACTTCTATGAAATAATGATGTCATGAATATAAATTAAATTAATTTGTTACAGTAGTACATGGACACTGGAATGTTTAGCCATGGCAGAAACTGTAGAATCATATCTATATTATATCATAAACAAACAGAGCAGACCCCCATCAGATGGCTCCTATAGGAGCGGTCCAATTTGGGACCACTCTGTTTGCAAAGGCATAGAAAGGTATATTTATGGAGTAACAGGTTAATGAATATTTATGATGCAAACATTTCATGCAAAATGTTCATTAGGGAAAACATTAAGGGCAGGTTCAACATCTGTCAATACATGTACCTATATATCCATAAACATTCTAAATATTGAAAGACACTGAAGAAACAAAGGTGATACTGTGTAAACATTATTGCTAAATGAAGGGCACACAACTCTACACTTACAGGTTCGATTTTGCCTGCAACTAAATTTGGCAGAGATCTTATGGCTGTACACTTGATTCGACCAAGTTTGATACAAATTAATTGAGAATTGAATGCAAACAAATGTTAGAATGTTAACAAACTAATTGTTTGCTGGTCAACTCAGCTGTTTGCAAAGGCATCTCTTATGAAGTACAAGGTTAAATTAAGGCAAGATATGAAAGTTAGACTAAATCATACATCATCTAGGAACAAATAAGCGTCCTTTCAGAATTTAGTTCAATAAATTTACACTTGAACCCCTCTAAACTGGAATTTTAGTAGAGAAGAATTTAGATACTTTTAGTCAGGTGGCTGCTTAATGCAGGGTAAAAGTCATGCAGAAAACTCCTAGGAGCTTTCTGCATGACTTTCACCCGGCATTAAGCTGCCAACTGTCTTAACCCATTACCTCATAGGCTATTTTTAGACCCAACCGCTTTCACTAAATCTACTGAAAAGGAGCATTTACTAGAGGAAAGGATTTTTTTAGAATTGTGTAGTGTTGAAACCATTGTGATAAATGCTCTATTTATCACAATGGTTTTAGAAAGTGACTTTTTCAGAGGCGCCATAAGGCGTCAATATGCGGGAATAGGTTAAAGACCGACAATAATACTTATTTAAACATCCAGTTTAGAGGTGTTTTACTTTACATAATCTTTTTAAATTTCAAAAGCATCAAGTTTCATTTACAGGAAAGTCCATCTCTTCCATGACACACCTGTACAACAATTGCTGGCTACCCTGATGAAGCAATCAATCCTACA
This sequence comes from Azorinus chamasolen, assembly GCA_963576725.1. NCBI lineage: Eukaryota > Metazoa > Mollusca > Bivalvia > Cardiida > Solecurtidae > Azorinus > Azorinus chamasolen. The sequence continues at coordinate 85,694,199 of OY755240.1, read as the reverse complement.
ACCTGTAATTTTCAAACCCACCCACATGTTTTCCTACACTGACATTGCTGGTGCACATGTGTGCAGACTTAATTGCTTAGACAGGCTGGACACTGTGGTCCTTTTCAAAACTGCTACCAAGCATTCGCATGCTACTCTATTTTCTCCAAATATTCAAACATTTTAATCTTCCCTCTCCAACCAGAATTAACCCTTTTCTTTTCACGCATTTGTAAATAGAGAAGACCCAGATCAGACAACTCCTAGAGGAGCCATCTGATCAGGGTCTTCTCTGTTTGCTTATGGAATTTGATAGATCCGTTTTAGTTTCTAAAATGGCAACAATGTTCCACTTTCCATATGTTCATTATAACTATTTTGCCCATGAATATTCAGTATGTATTGAAATTTGGACAAAATATAGAATAGGTAAAGGGTTAAAACTAAATAATTCAATTTGGCACCATTTTGATAACTATAAATTAGACTGACATAGTAGTAATCAGTTAAGACCCTGATCTAACTGTTCATTCAGGAGTAGTTTCATTAGATCAGCACTATTTGTCAACATTGTTGTGCCTTACCACTTAGAGTAATTAATTATTTGTAACTATTTGACATTCCCTCATAGGCTATTTTTAGATCCAACCTCTTTGAACAATTTTTAGAATTTTGTAGTTCTGAAACCATTGTGAAAAATAGGAGCAAATGCTCTATTTATCACAATGCTTTCAAAAAAAGACTTTTACAGAGGCGTAGAAAGGCGTATTTATGGAGGAAAGAGTTAATATTGTTGTGTTTAAGTTTATCAAGTGAATTATTTTCATCCTGCCATTTCTTTTAGAAACTATAAGAATGTTAAGCACTATGGACTAACATAACAGGATCCAAACTGCAAACGATCAACACAATTTGGAGAAAAGAGAACTCATTCTGTTCATTTTCATATCATTGTCAATCAGATTGGATGAATTTCTATAATACTTTAATTTCTAACACAGTATATATGTTATATATCTTTATTATTCATAAGTTAACAGAAAACTCTGATCGAACTGTCTCTAAAAGAGCTATATAATCTGGGTCTACTCTGTTTGCAAATGGGTCAAAAGGTGTCTCTATCAGGTATAGGGTTAACCCTTTACTCCATTAATATTCATGTAAGAAATAATGAAATCATGAATTTTATCAGATTGTTGAAAAAACACATAGACATAGAAATCTTTGGTCATGGCAGAAACTGTAGAATCATATCTATATTATATCATAAGCAAACAGAGCACTCTGTTTGCAAAGGCGTAGAAAGCCATATTTATGGAGTAAAGGGTTAACAAAGCTGGAAAAAACTGATATTTTTCAAAACACAGACAGTCTGTAGAACAATGACCGAAACAAGAGGCACACACAAGCTGTCAACATTTTCAGCATTCTTGTCAAACATTATGTCTATAATTACTGTGGCTGGAGGGACCTGTCTATTAGCTCCAACTATTGCATCCCTTGATGACGCTTCAATTCACAATCTCTTCCCATTCAATGGTGGCTGTGGTCAATGACTGAGATTGAAATATTAACCCATTTACACTCTGACAAACAGAGTAGACTCACATCAGAGGGTTCTTTCAGGAGCCCTCTGATCTGGGTCTTCACTGTCTGTTAATTCAATTAACCCTTTACCTTACAAAGATGCATTTTGACACCTTTTCAAACAGAGTGGCCCTAGGTCAGAAAGGAGCTGTCTGATCAGGGTCTGCTGTGCTTGACTAAGAAATAAAAAGACCAGACAGTTTTTGCAATGGATAAAAATCCTTTATTCATAATTCTATTGTTAGAATTTAACTAATTAAACCATTCAAACTGGCAGTATTTCTTACATAAATATTCCTACTGTAAAGGGTTCCAAAGTATCAAACATGAATTCTGCAAATGGCTACATGAAGTTTTATAGATGTTGTTTAGTAAAACCCCTCTAAACCGGAATTCTAGTAAAGAATAATTTAGATACTTTTAGGTAGGTGGCAGCTTACTGCAGGGTGAAATTTAACACCTGGTTTAGAGGTTTTACTGTATTAGAAGAGTACTGTTGGCTTCAAATTTGGCACAATTACCCTAACGAATCAGACACCCAATTTCTACTGTCATTGTTGTTTTTGTTATCTGAAAATGTCATGTTGGCACCATATGCAACAAGAGTGTTCAAAGAACACATTGTGTCACCTGCTGGGCGAAGTGTCAGAACAAAAACTAGAAAATTGTGTCTGTAAGACACAGCGATGCCTCTGTGGTGGTGCTTACCTAGATGCACGTAAAATCCTAAGTCATTTGACCTTGACCTTGGGCTTGCAGGCAGCATGGGCTGGGTGCGCAATGAAAGTATGCATGGCGTTAATGTGTATATGCAATTCCATGCCAATAGCTATAGTGGTTAGTGAGATATAAGACCATGAAAAAACTGTCGTCAGCTGGGGTGGGGCATAAAAAGAAAGTGTGACGGACACACTGCTTACGGAAAAGAGATCCCTATGTGCCACATTGCCTCTCAGCAGGCGACACAATAAATTTGATTAGCAAACAGTCGAGACACTGATCAGATTCCTTAGAAGCAGTTTGATCTAGGTCTGCACTATCTTCTTAAGTTCTTAGCATAATTAGGGTGTACACGTGAGTCCAGCAAATATGAAAACCAAATTTGCCTGGTAAACAAAGTAGAACCAGACCTGCTACCTTGTTCAAAATGGAATGTCTGATGATCAGATTCTGCACGGTTAACCATCCATCAGAGCCTATAGTTCTGTTTAGACAACTTGTGCAGAAGTGTAGAACCTAATCAGGTGCTGTAGTTTAAATCTTGCAGTCGGTTTTGTCGAGTATGTTCTATACTGTTTGCAAAGCCAAAAGAGTGCTTTTTCTTTAGTGTGGCTCATATCTAGATCTGCTTAAAAAACATTATGGCTGCAGATGTTGTTGAAACTTCACCTGTTGCTGTTTCAAAACTGGTGATTAGTCGGTCAGATATTTACTACAGGTGAGAAATAGGAAACATCTGTCCGCCTTATTCTAACAAGTAGTTGACTTCAAATTAACCCACTGAACGCAATAGGAGCCGTCAGAATAGGGTCTGCTCTTTTTGCATATGAAATAATATAGTTCCGATTATACACTTTCTAACATGGCCAAACATTATGTGTTCATAATTATGTCATTAGCTATTCTGTTAATTAATATATTCATGATGTAATTATTGCCTACATGAATATTCATGAAGTAAAGTCCATTAAATTTGAACCAAATATCTTGGACAGTTTCTGAGACATGGACCTTAACATAAAACTTAACCAACAATGAAAATTCTAAGTCGAAAAAGGGGCATAACTATGGCAAAATTAATTTTTGGGTTACCTACCCTTGTGAAATGGGTTGTGACAGTAAACATACATACCAAATATGAACCAAATATCTTTTATGGTTTCTGAGAAATGCAGGGGTGAGAATGACTGTTTGTGAAAAAAGAGAAAAATTGGCGGGGTCAAGGGGGGCGCCTAGGCCCCTTGCGGGACATGGGCAGCGCCAATGTGGGGGGTTCAGGGGGGCAAAGCCCACCGGCGCAAAATGAAATATAGCTTTCCAAAGCACTTCAGGAGTCTTCTCCTGCATTTTCACTTGAGTCTGTCATTCATGTGTTTTTTTACAATTATACTTGAGTTGTATGTCATGAGCTATATTTCAAACAAACCAGTTGTAGAACATGTCCATACAATTTACATTCAGTTTATTATTGGATCCATTCAACATTGCCAGATTAATTTCTTGTCAAAATTCACACGTTTGAAAAATGAAATCAAATGGAACTCGGTGATCACAGATAAAGATACAAAATTTGATTCAAAGTTGGCATGGTATTGTAACAGTTAGCATTAGTTAACAATCTAGACAAAGTTCACCTTTTTATACACATTAGTCACAATTTCTGGTCAAAGTTCACACTTAATTACTTTTTTGTCATTAAACCATCTTCTAATTCATTAAACTGGTTTATTATAACAAAATATAACTTTTCTGAATCGATTCATCTTGACCAGTTCCTTTAACATTACCTATAAATAGCTATTGACAGACAACTTTCTGGTGAATACTTGACATTACAGGTTTTTTACCTGTGATTGGAATTCCGCTGTTTCAATAACTGGACATGTTTAATGATTTCCAGATGGTTATTGAATGCTATGCAGTCGCATTTTCCGTAATTCATTTGTTTAGAACGAAGTTTACAGTATTACACAAGGACACCTCGTCCGAGAATTTTTTTACTTTCAGTTTCACGAAATCGTCGCCAATTATCACTTTTCTTGTTTCTTTACTAAATGTCAACGTAATTTCTTTCTCTTGCTATCTTGGGTGGAACTTATTTTTCACACTGTTATCGTAATCTCTGCCTATGCTTCTCAGTTTTGTCTTAAATTCAGATTAATTGACAGTACAGATACAGAATTTCATATCACGGACGCCATATTGGAAATAATGAATGAACACTGCATAATACGAGCGTTTTGATTGGCTGAAGGACAAGAGTCTCGTTATTCCGAAATCTCGCTGTTAACGTGATAAACGTTATTAACGCGGATTACTTGGAAAAGTGAAAGAATATATCGGCGAATGATAATTTCCTGAATGAATCGGCATTCCTACCCCACCCCCCTCCCTTCCAAATTTCTCATCGAATTTACATCGATCTCAAAAACGGACCTGAGTGAAACAAAATCCGCGGATCCGCGGAAAATTCTCACCCCTGGAAATGGAGCTTAACAAAAAGGTTAACCAACGCCAACGCCGACGAGAGGGTCATGACAATAGCTCCACTTTTTGAAAAAGTGGAGCTAACAATCTAATTAATATTCATGACACCACTTTTTTACATGAATATTCATGTAGTAAACGGTTAAAACTACAATGACATGTATTGTAGGTATCGCTCTTCAATTAACCCTTTCCTATACAGAGCAGATACAGATCAGATGGCTCCCTTATGAGCCATCTGATCCGAGTCTTGTTTGCTTACGAAATTACAATAGCTCCGACTCCAGTTTCTACCAATATCAAAAAACTTGTGTAGAGATGCCAATTATAAAAAGTTCATCTAATTAATATTCATGATGTTATTGTTATTATTTTTACTATGAATATTCAATGCAGAAAGGGTTATGGTTTTTTTTTAGAATTATCTATTAACCCTTTCCTTCACATAAATGCTTTTTCATACATTTGCAAACAGAGAACACCCAGATCAGATGGCTCCTATAGGAGCCATCTGATCAGGGTCAGTCGTTTTCTTGTGGAATTTGATAGTTTGGTTTCATTATTTTCTAAAATAGCTACAATGTTCCATCTTCCATATTTCATTATAACTATTTTGTCTATGAATATTCAGTAGGTATTGAGATTTGGAATAAACATAGAACAGAGAAAGGGTTAAAAAACAGCTTGTACATATAATTCAAAATTATCCACTGAAACTCAAAGGTTACTAATCACTTTCAGACTACAATTTCTACCAATACCCCAGCAATCTAACAAATATTTCGAGAAAACTTGACAACAATCACAAGCCCTCTGCTACTTGCACACAACCGCACGCCCTAGGCACTACGCTGCACACGTCTCTGTGTTAAAACTACCACTTGATGACAATACGCCACAGAAAGTAGTTCACACCTCAGGTGTGTAGTAATACAACAGTTGGTGTTACACCAAGGGCTCTGATTGGTGACTTTTTTGTCAACTGCAATCATTTTCTTCCCTTTCAGCCTGCAACATGTTTGAATTAGACTTTCTTGACAAAGGTAAAGCTATCTGCTACATAACCACTTGGCTGCTGAACATTTCCTGCAAAACTTAACCCTTTCCTCCATAAATACGCCTCTGTAATAACCACTTCTTGAAACCATTGTGATAAATAGAGCATTTGCTCCTATAGGATCATTTATTACAATGGTTTCAAACTACAAAATTCTAAAAGTTTCCTTTTCTCTAGTAAATGCTCCTTTTGGGTAGATTCATTCAAAGAGGTTGGGTCTAAAAACAGCCTGTGGAGGAATGGGTTAAATGTAAACTCTACAATGATTAATTAAATATTAAGAATTCTGTGAGTCTTTTGCAAAAATATTTAGAATTCTATGAGTCTTTTGCAAACATATTAAGAATTCTATGAGAATCTTAGGCAAAGAGTGCAGACCCAGATCAGACTGCTCTTGAAGGAGGAGTTTGAACAGGGTCTTTACTATTTGTTACTATGTCAGTCTAATAACTCATTCTTGCATATACCGGTAAATGCTTTTTAAGCCTTTGAAACAAAGTAGACCAAGATCAGACAGCTCCTTTAGAAAACATGAGCCTTTGGCTTCCCGTGCATCTCATGCTATACAGAAAACAAACCATATTAACCCAATCTCCCATCTAAACCAGTTGGTACAGTGTAACCCTTTACGCCTATAAACACTTTTGCAAACAGAGCAGACCCAGGAGGAGCTGTCTGAACAGTCTACTGTTTGCTTATGGAGTTGTTAACATGTTAACCCATTCCTTCATAAATACACCTTTCTATGCCTCTGTAATAGTCACTCCTGGAAACCATTGTGATAAATAGAGCATTTGCTCCTAAGGAGCAAATGCTCTATTTGTCACAATGGTTTCAATACTACACAATTCTGACATTTTCCTTTTCTCTAGTTAATGCTCCTTTTCGGTAGTTTTATTCAAAGAGGTTAGGTCTAAAAATAGCCTATGAGGGAAACGGTTAATGAAACTAATGGAGTAGCAAGTGGTGGAGACACTGATCAAACTTGCCAAAGTTAGTGTAGCTCAATATTTAAAGAAGTTAATTTATGGTAGCTATGTTAATGTTAAAGCTCCTATAGGGTCTGCTATAGGATCAGGGTCTGCTCTGTTTGCTAATGGAATTTGATAGATCTGTTTCTTTAGTTTCTGAAATGGCTACAATGTTCCACCTTCAATATTTCATTGTAACTATTTTGTCCATGAATAATTATATTCAGTAGGTATTGAAATTTGGAATAAATATAGAACAGGGAAAGGGTTAAATAAATCATTCACAATTTGAAATTTTATCCACCTAACTTGATCAGTGAGTGAAAGAATCTGGTACATTTGCTATGCGCATTCCAATCCATTTAAAGCCAATTCTTCATGGAACAATGCATCTGACTTGGATCAAATTCATTTACAGATGTTGAGTCAATTAAACCAAGTTTTCCATTACTAGTCTAACTATATAAAGTCCCATATCCATGGACATAGAATACCTCATATGGTACCTATATCCCTCGGAGGTATTTGTTTCTACTCTTTGCAAGCTAAGTAACAGTAATTTGTTACAATACAGAAAACAGTCTTCCAGTTCTCTTTAAAAACATACCGTCAGACAGATTGGATCCTGATGAGACATGATACTTGGCGTCTAATCTGCATGTAAACTGTTTGAGTAGATAATTACAAATACACTGCTTAGCGTTCGACGAGTTAAAGCCGTTTTTATCACATCCATACAATGACCAATCCACAAGAATACATAAATGGGTGTTTAAAGTCAAACACTACTCTGTCAAGCATACACCGTTCATTATCGGAACATAGGTAAATTTGAATCTGTCAACGCCATTACTGCACACTTCAAACAAAACTGTTTACATTCTGAAATAAAACCTGTTTTCTCCAGTACTTGTGAAATCTGCTTAAGAGATACAAACAGCATAGTTTGTTTAAAATCAGTATACAGTAAAAACTCGACGCTACGAAATTTTAGCATGGAGGAATTTATGTCTTTGTAGGCAGGTGGCTGCTTAATGCAGGGTGAAAGTAATGCAGAAAGCTTTCTGAATGACTTTCACCCTGCATTGAGCTGTCACCTGTGTTAAAGATCAATAATGGTTCATATTTGAGTGTTTGCACTCTTGGTAACTGCAGTCTGCAAAATTGCAGTAGTCTAATAGAATTCTTACAGCTGATATTTATTCCATTTTTTTCTACCAGTATTATCAGTATCAAACAGTCTGGATCTTGACGAGACAATGACTTTCTGGGCATATGTTTGCATAGATTTTCAATTTATCACTGTTTTTAAAAGCAGTGTCACTTCCATTTTTGCATTCAAGAGCAATTTGAACTGGGTTTTGATTATTTACGCAAGTTTGTCTGAATACAGTAGATTTGTTTGTATCTTGTTTTACTTTGCTTTAACCCTTTCCCTGCTCCATATTTATGTTAGAAATAATGATAAATATTTTTTTATAATGGCATAATATTATGATCTCAAGACATTTTGATTCAGGCAGAAACTGTAGAATTTGATCTATATCATACCATAAGCAAATACAGCAGACTCGATCTGGGTGTACTCTGTTTGCAAATGTGTGAAAAGGTGAGGGTTAAGCAACCTGCCACTTTTTGAGATTCCTGTGCTTAATTAATCAATATAAGATCGCTTCTGCCAGGTTCTAATGTAATTAAGTAATGACCGTAGTCATAATTCAGTCTACAGAGGCATTTCCAGAACATGTATTTTCTGTGTCTAACACATTCCCTCATAGGCTATTTTTAGTCCTAACCTCTTTGAATAAATCTATTGAAAAGGAGCATTTACTAGAAAAAAGAATTTTTTTTCAGAATAGCGTAGTTTTGAAACCACTGTGATAAAGAGAGCATTTTTCCTATGGAGCAAATGCTCAATTTATCACAATGGTTTCATAAAAGTGACTTTTACAGAGGAATCAATATGGGGGAATGGGTTAACCCTTTCCTCCATAGGCTATTTCTAGACCCAACTCTTTGAATAAATCTACCCAAAAGGAGCATTTACTAAAGAAAAGTAAAATTTTAGAATCTTATAGTTTGAAACCATTGTGATAAATAGAGCATTTGCTCCTATAGGAGCAAATGCTCTATTTATCACAATGGTTTCAAGAAGTGGTTATTACAGAGGCATATAAAGGCGTATTTATGGAGGAAAGGGTTAAAAGGTTAAAGAGTTTTCCCTCTTTACCAGTTACTAAATTCTGCAGTTTTTGATAATATTTAATCTTTCAGTGCTCAATATTTCAAATGCAATATTCTACCACTGTTTAACCCATTCCCTCATATTGACATCTTTAGATGCCTATGTAAAAGCAACTAACTCAAACCATGGAGCATTTCTACACAATTCTAAATATTTCCTTTTCTCTAATAAATGCTCCTTTTCAGTAGATTTATTTCTATGAGGTTGGGTCTAAAAATAGCCTATGAGGTAATGTGTTAAGGATAAAGTCCATTTAGTATTAACAGCTTAACCCTTTCCCTGTTCTATGTTTATTCCAAATTTCATTACCTACTGAATGTTCATGGACAAATTGTTCTAATGAAATATGGAAGGTGGAACATTGTAACCATTTTAGAAAGTAAAGAAATAGATCTTTCAAACAATTAGCAGAGCAGACCCTGATCAGATGGATCCTATAGGAGCTGTCTGATCTGGTTTTTCCCTGTTTGCAGATTGGTGAAAAGGCATTTATATGAAGGAAAGTGTTAAATCCGCTAGAGGTTTTTGGGACGACACTAAATGCAGACCGTGTTCAGAGGGCTACCCTTTAACCCATTACCTCATAGACTATTTTTAGACCCAACCTTCTTTGAATTAATCTACCTAAAAGGAGCATTTACTAGAGAAAAGGAAACTTTTAGGATTGTGTAATTTTGAAACCATTGCGATAAATAGAGCATTTGCTCCTATAGGAGCAAATGCTCTATTTATCACAATGGTTTCAAACGGTGATTTTACAGAGGCATCGAAAGGTGTCAATATGAGGGAATGGGTTAATCTGAATCTACATTTGCCAATGCTAGTAAACTAGTTCCTTTCATGCAAAGCATAAATGGACACTAGTGAACACCGGGTCTGCACTATTTGCCCAAGTTTTACAGTAACTAAAATGGGTCTGACAGATTTTTTATTCAAGCAGACATCAGTTTGAGCTTTATAACAATTTAGGTTGATAGGGATAACCATGTAATTGTGCCACAATTAAACTGATGACTTGCACAAAATTTGTCCCCAAGAACATACAGTAAATCTTCTATAAAGCGACTGTCAAAAACCAGGTCTAATTTTGGGTCATGGATGCTGGTGGCTGCTTAATACAGGATGAAAGTTATGCAGAAAGCTCCAAGAGGAGCTTTCTGCATAACTTTCATTCTGCATTAAGCAGCCACCTGTTTTTAAAGACACCCGGGTTTATTTATTAAGCGGTCACTTTAGATGGGTTCAACTGTAGATATATCTGTCTATATGGATACTAAATAGAGCTACCATTAGCCACAGACCAGGATACGAGCAATTATGACCGATGTGTCTGCCATACGATGACCATTTTAGTGTCTACTTATCGCTGGTTTTTGCGGCTGATTGACAAATTGATATCCTGACACTCTCCATTAATACAGACCACAGTAGACTTATAGGGACCAGTCAGTAGACTTATAGGGACCAGTCAGTAGTTAAACACAAATTGACATCTAGGTGTTAAACTTAACACTCTCTGTAGATAAATTATTGGATAACATTTGCAAGCAGTCTAGATCCAAATAAGATGCTGAATAACACTGGATCTCAACAGGTTCCATACTGTTACAAGCTCTGATTATATATTTTAACTTTCTAGTTTTTACCTGTTGAATATTCATGTAAGAAATTGACATGAATATTTATTAGCTGAATTTTATCTATGGCATAATTACGCAGGATTTTTAGAATTTGTAGAACCTGTAGAGTCAGATCTATTATAGTTTCATAAGCAAACAGAGCAGACCCTGATCAGATGGCTCCTACAGGAGACATCTCATCTGAATTTACTCTGTTTGTAAAGGCGTGAAAAAGTGTTTACTAATAAAAATGATGTAGACATTAACCTTTTACTCCATGAATATTCACGTATACAAATAATCAGGATGTGAATAATAACTAGAAAACTGACTCAGCCAGAGAGGGCCCTGTAATCAAGGGCCGATAACAATTTCAGACCTGTACATAAGAAAAGTAAATAATTTATCAAAATTCCCCTTTTCTCAGGAAAATCAGAGCTATTAGTACGCATTAGAACCACTTAACCCTTTACTCCATGAATATTCATGACAGAAAGTGACCTCATGAATATTAATTAATCATTTGTTATAACAATACATGGACACAGGAATTTTTTGGCAATGAACTGCAGAATCATATCTATATTATATCATAAGCACACAGAGCAGATCCTATCAGACAGCTCCTAGGAGTCTACACCGTTTGCAAAGGCAAACAAAATTGTATTTATGAAGTAAAGAGTTAACCCTTTCCCTGTTGCATATTCATGTTAGAAATGATGACATCATGAATATTTACATGCTGACTTTATAATGGCTTCCCTACATAGGATGTTTTAGGTATTGGTAGAAACTAGAGTTAAGTCTGTAATAATTTCAGTAAGCAAACAGAGCAGACTCTGATCAAAATATAGGAGGTATTTACATGAAGGAAAGGGATAAGAAGCGATTTTAATGCGATCAGACAAGATACGAGTTTGCACAGAAACATAGAAAATATTTCAACAAGGTGATGATGGTGTCTTAAATACTCCTATTTATGGACATCTCTGAATCCATTGCCTAAACCCTTTCCTCGATACAAATGCAAGCAGAAAAGACCCAGATCCTATCGGAGTTGTCTAATCAGGGTCTGCTCTGTTTGCTTGAGAAGTTATAGATCCTACTCTACAATTTCTACCAAACAAGTGTACATATGCCACTTTAAATATTCAGCTAATAAATAATCATGTCGTCATTATTTCTTACATGTATATTCAACAAGGCCTCTGTAAAGTCACTTTTTAAACATTGTGATAAACAGAGCATTTGCTCCATAGGAACAAATGCTCTATTTATCACGATGGTTTCAAAACTACACAATACTAAAATTTTCCTTTTCTCTATTAAATGTTCCTTTTTGGTAGATTTATTAAAAGAGGTTGAATCTAAAAATGGTGTATGAGGTAATGTGTTAAGAGAGGTAAAAACATTAGATTTAGAAAAACAGGAGCTATTCTAGGCATTTGGAAATTTGAACCAACTTTAATTCAGGTCTACAAAATCATTTATAAACTAATACCTCCCAAATAGCAATGCATTTTCTAAACTATTAAGCAAAGGGAGAAAACTCAATACCTAGCCACCTGAAACCTGTTTGGATTATCTTCTCACAAAAAAATCTTGAGTTGGTCTTATAACCATTTCTCTTATTAATATTTATGTAACAATATATCAGTTCATTAATATTTATATACTGAATGTTTGTATCGTCACATTAAAATAGGAAGCTTTGGCCATGAAAGAAATTGTACAATGATTTCTATAACATTCCAAAAGCAAGTTACTGAAACACATGAAAATTGTGCCTTGCACATTTGCCATTTGTGGTTATTATGTATACCAAATATAAATTCAATAACTTTAAAACTGAATGAGGAGTTTGCAACACCAAATAACCATGTTCAACTGCGGATGGAACCCCCGACTGATCGCCGGACAGGCCGATTCCAGTATACCCCTTCAAACAAGTTTCTGGGGGTATAAATTATAATCGTGTACAGTGCTCCCTCCGAACAATGACACTTTATGGAAACACATAAAAGTGTCGTTGTGGGGAGGGTGTTGTTGTTGGGAGGGAACACTACACAGACGTATTTTGACAGATGGATGGATGCGTTGATGATTTAATAAATAGGTAGATAGATAGACAGATTAACAGACAGACAGACCTGTTTAGAATTCATAACAAAATATATGCCTACGTCCCAAATTCCAATCCGCAAGTTGAAAAATGAACATGTGCGATTAGGTCCACCAGGTGTAGAATTGTTTGGAAGAACATATTCTATTTTATTCATCGTTTTCTTCTGAGAAAACTAGAGGTAAAAGGAACAAGAGATGTTTGTAAAACATGTATACCCCCCTAGACCCCCTGACCTTTGATCTAGTGACCTCAACTATAGAGGTCATCTAGCGGTCATGACTAATCACCACAGCAACTTTGAATATCCTAAGCCAAACCACTGATCATTTATTGATCTGAAAACATTTCACATATTAAGGTCATGGTGACCTTGACCTTTGACCTAGTGACCTCAACAACTTTAGGGGTCATCAAGTGGCCACAACCAACTACCACAGCAAGTTTGAAGATCCCGAACCAAACCATTGAGCAGTAATTAATTGGAAACCATTTCATCAGTTAAGGTCATGATGACCTTGATCTTTAACCTAGTGACCTCAAAATCAATAGGGGTCATCTAGTTGTCATGACCAACTACCACAGCAAGTTTGAAGATCCTAAGCCAAACCCTTGAGCAGTTATTAATCGCAAATCATTTCACCAGTTAAGGTCATGGGGACCTTGACCTTTGACCTAAAAAATATAAGGGGTTATCTACTGGTCATGACCAACCACCACAGCAAGTTTGAAGATCCTAGGCCAAACCCTTGAGCAGTTATTGATCGCAAACAATTTCATCAGTTAAGGTCATGGTGATCTTGACCTTTGACCTAGTGACCTAAAAAACAATAGGGCTTATCTAGTTGTCATGACCAACCACCTAAGCAAATTTGAAGATCCTAAGCCAAACCCTTGAGCAGTTATTGATCAGAAACAATTTTACAAGTTAAGGTCATGGTGACCTTGACCTTTGACCTAGTGACCTCAAATACAATAGGGGCCATCCAGTTGTCATGACCAACTACCGCAGCAAGTTTGAAGATTCTAAGACAAACCCTTGAGCAGTTATTGATCGGAAACCATTTGACCAGTTAAGAGCATGGTGACCTTGACCTTTGACCTAGTGACCTAAAAAGCATTAGGGGTCATCCAGTGGTCATTACCAACCACCACAGCAAATTTGAAGATCCTAGGCCAAACTATTGAGCAGTTATCGATCGCAAACCATTCCACCCTTTAAGGTCATGGTGACCTTGACCTTTGACCTAGTGACCTAAAAAACTATAGGACTCATCTAGTTGTCATGACCAACCACCTAAGCAAATTTGAAGATCCTAAGCCAAACCCTTGAGCAGTTATTGATCGGAAACCATTTTACCAGTTAAGGTCATGGTGACCTTGACCTTTGACCTAGTGACCTCAAAATCAATAGGGGTCATCCAGTGGTCATGACCAACTACCACAGCAAGTTTGAGGATTCTAAGCTAAACCCTTGAGCAGTTATTGATCGGAAACCATTTAACCATTTAAGGTCATGGTGACCTTGACCTTTGACCTAGTGACCTCAAAATCAATAGGGGTCATCTAGTGGTCATGACCAACCACCACAGCAAGCTTGAAGATCCCAAGCCAAACCCTTGAGCAGTTATTGATCGGAAACTATTTCACCATTTTAGGTCATGGTGACCTTGACCTTTGACCTAGTGACCTAAAAAACAATAGGGGTCATCTACTTGTCATGACCAACCACCACAGCAAGTTTGAAGATTCTAGGCCAAGTCGTTTATTAGTTATCGTTCGGAAACCAGCGATCTACCGACCGACCGACAGACCGACCGACCGACCGACCGACCTACCGACCGACATGTGCAAAGCAATATACCCCCATTTTTTCAAAAGGGGGGTATAATAAAAATCATTACGCATTTATGTTCAAATTTGACGAGAGTACTGTTGCCGTTAAGAATTTTTTGTTTCTAAGTTAAGTTTATGACCGTGCTCGATTGAAATTTATTTCTGTCACACGATCTTTTTCTAGAAGTGACAAATCGAACGCCCCTATGATTATTGTTCTGAAACAAGAGAGAAATAAACTAATTTAACCCATAAGTTTTTTTATACTTTATAAATATAGAAAGCATGTTTCTCAACTGAAATTCAGTATTCTCCTAATCTGTAAATCAGTCATACACAACAGCATATAGGTGTCAGTGTGTCATAATGGATTTACACACAAATTGTCGCTCGAGTCGCACAACGGATTAGCTATGGTTGACTGAATTGCTCGGAACTAGTAAGGTGACAGGCGGCCGTTAATTACATAAAGATTAGTGTCATTGGGACCAATCATCTTTCACATGCTTGGTTGCTTTTGTTCAGTGTTCAGAAAATTACGTTCAGCTGAAGTATCGTTGAAGGGAGGTAAATGTTACCGTCCGGCTACAAATCTATATGCTGTTAGCCGTTGTAGAGAGGTATCGTTCGCGGGAGGGAGTTTTACTTGAAAATCCTCCGGGGGGGAATACACGTTGTCGTTATAGGAGGGAACAGTTGTTGAGAGGTGACGTTAATGGAGGGAGCATTGTACATGTTTTGATACTGAATAAGTCACTGCAAGGGGAAATGTGCCTTATTGTATTACAAAAAGTATAGACCTAGATCGGCTGTTGCGTCTCCGCTGCGACATCTGATCCAGTCTACTATTTTTTGCATTAGTCACAGTTTGTATACAGTTTATTCCGATATAGTGAATCATTACATATCCGGATTGGGTGTTGTATTGGTGACACAGTTTCTGAATTGTTTGAATCATGATAAGGCCCATTTTACCGGGACACTGCTTGAATATGAAAGCTGTATAAAGCATACTCAAGTACTTAATGCCTTCAGCTGGGGATAAGAGCAATAAATATATGATTTTTGTGTATCAAAGGGGAATAACTCCTAAAAGCTGCACACCGGCTGAAAAAGTAATACATGGGAATGATGCCATAGCACAAATTCATCCCACAACATTGTTAGTCAACACTGAATCAATGTTGAAAAAACATTATTTATCTGCTGGGTAGGTATTTAATGCAGACTCTGAACTGTGGCTTTGACCTTAGATGCAGGATATTGGAACATCTGCACACTATCTGGATATGATGAACATTGAGTAGTGTGATGGAAACCCTTCAAGCCATGTACTTATCGCTGGTTTTTGCGGCTGATTGACAAATTGATATCCTGACACTCTCCATTAATACAGACCACAGTAGACTTACAGGGACCAGTCAGTAGACTTATAGGGACCAGTCAGTAGTTAAACACAAATTGACATCTAGGTGTTAAACTTAACACTCTCTGTAGATAAATTATTGGATAACATTTGCAAGCAGTCTAGATCCAAAAAAGATGTTGAATAACACTGGATCTCAACAGGTTCCATACTGTTACAAGCTCTGATTATATATTTTAACTTTCTAGTTTTTACCTGTTGAATATTCATGTAAGAAATTGACATGAATATTTATTAGCTGAATTTTATCTATGGCACAATTACGCAGGATTTTTTGAATTTGTAGAACCTGTAGAGTCAGATCTATTATAGTTTCATAAGCAAACAGAGCAGACCCTGATCAGATGGCTCCTACAGGAGACATCTCATCTGAATTTACTCTGTTTGTAAAGGCGTGAAAAAGTGTTTACTAATAAATTTACTAATAACAAGAGGGCCATGATGGCCCTAAATCGCTCACCTGGTTACTATAGACATATGCATACACTGTATTTCTATGTAAAAATAAGTAAGCTTCAGATTGGGGCCAATATGAAACCAAGGGCCATAATTTTAGGCCTTGAGTTTCAAATTTTAACAATCTAAATAAAGGAACACTAGATGATGCTTCATATAAGTTTCAAAGTTCCGGGCCTTACAATTTCACAGGAGATTTTAAAGATTTTCCTATGAAAAACTGATAAGCCAGGGGCGGGGCCATTTTGGTCCAGGGGTCATAATTTGAACAATCTTGGTAGAAAACCATCAGATGATAATACATACTTAATTTCAAAGGTCTAGGCCTTACAGTTTAGGAGAAGATTTTCAAAGCCTCAGGGCAGGGCCTTTTTTTGTCCGGGGGTCATAGTTTGAACAATCTTTGTAGAGGACCAATAGATGATGCTACATACCAAATATCAATGGTCTAGGCCTTACGGTTTCAGAGAAGATTTTCCTATGAAAAACTGATAAGCCCCGGGGCGGGGCCATTTTTAGTCCGGGGGTCATAATTTGAACAATCTTTGTAGAGGACCATTAGATGATGCTACATACTAAATAACAAAGGTCTAGGCCTTACGGTTTCAGAGAAGAAGATTTTTAAAGATTTTCCTATGAAAAACTGATAAGCCCCGGGGCGGGGCCATTTTTGGCCCGGCGGTCATAATTTGAACAATCTTTGTGGAGGACCATTAGATGATGCTACATACCAAATATAAAAGGTCTAGGCCTTACGGTTTCAGAGGAGAAGATTTTTAAAGATTTTCCTATGAAAAACTGATAAGCCCCAGGGCGGGGCCATTTTTGGTCTGGGGGACATAATTTGAACAATCTTTGTAGAGCACCATTAGATGATTCCACATACCAAATATCAAAGCTCTAGGCTTTGTGGTTTCAGAGAAGAAGATGTTTAAGTAAATTGTTGACGACGCACATACGCACGACTCACGACGCCGGACACTGCCCCCTCACAATACCTCACCTGGCACTTTGTGCCAGGTGAGCTAAAAATTATGTAGACATTAACCTTTTACTCCATGAATATTCACATACAAATAATCAGGATGTGAATAATAACTAGAAAACTGACTCAGTCAGAGAGGGCCCTGTAATCAAGGGCCGATAACAATTTCAGAACTGTACATAAGGAAAGTAAATAATTTATCAAAATTCCCCTTTTCTCAGGAAAATCAGAGCTATTAGTACACATTAGAACCACTTAACCCTTTACTCCATGAATATTCATGACAGAAAGTGACCTCATGAATATTAATTAATCATTTGTTATAACAATACATGGACACAGGAATTTTTTGGCAAGGAACTGCAGAATCATATCTATATTATATCATAAGCACACAGAGCAGATCCTATCAGACAGCTCCTAGGAGTCTACACCGTTTGCAAAGGCAAACAAAATTGTATTTATGAAGTAAAGAGTTAACCCTTTCCCTGTTGCATATTCATGTTAGAAATGATGACATCATGAATATTTACATGCTGACTTTATAATGGTTTCCCTACAAAGGATGTTTTAGGTATTGGTAGAAACTAGAGTCAAGTCTGTAATCATTTCAGTAAGCAAACAGAGCAGACTCTGATCAGACTGCTCCTATAGGAGGTATTTACATGAAGGAAAGGGATAAGAAGCGATTTTAATGCGATCAGACATGATAAGAGTTTGCACAGAAACATAGAAAATATTTCGGTTTATTCCAATCTCTCCCACATTTTGATTTTCAATTTTCCAATAAGTCCCACATTCAAGCCAGACAGGTGAATCAGTGGAGCATGCAGTAGACTATAGTCAGTATCAATTGTTTGTGATATAGTTTGATTGAACTGACCTACCTGTCTATAGAAAGAGAACAATTATATGCAGAAAAATGATAATTAAACTCAAACAAGATGATGGAAAAAGACAAGGGTTGAATGTGATTAAAGCAATGGATGTAATTAAGTCAGATTGATTAATAGACAATTAATAGACAATTAGTATTGTTTGTAAATGTATAAATCACATAATCAGTCAAATTAAACATTGTCTTTGATGCAATCGTAAAAAGGTTAAAAGATAAAAGACAGTTTTTAACACTGTTCGTTACAAACTATTTAATTATTAAAAAAAACAATATGATTGGAAAAGTTGAGGCTTGAATGTAATTAAAGAAATATATTTAATTAAGTCAGATTGCTTAATAGACAATTATGATTGTATGTAAATGTACAAAGTACATAATCAAAGTCTTTGATGCAACCAAAGATTAAAGACAGTTTTTTATATTGTCCGTTACAAACTTTTTAATTATGAACAAACAAAAGAGTGGTTCGTTATAAATAATATGGAACACATATGGTTGATATCTGTCTATTTTCATTTGACTACTATACTACATACATGTAATAGAATGGCAAATGCACAAATTGCACAAGTTGATGTGAGTTTTGTACCCAGCATTCATGGAGGCGAGATTCTTCACATCGGTGGATTCAGATTTTGGGTAAGAATCTTAAACATCAATGTTTTCCTATCTGTTGCTACTTTTTTTGTATTTTCTGCATTAATTTCTGATAGGACATTTTCAATTCCGTTAATTCCATCTGATCTTGGTCTACTCTGTTTGCATGAAAACACGTTTATATGAAGGAATATGTTAAATGGTGACTGTGTCCAGCAGTTTCGATCCTTAATTGATGCTGAGTTATGTTATTAATTTAAGGAAAGAAACAGATCTATTCAGTTCCGTTAATTCCGTCTGATCTTGGTCTACTCTGTTTGCAAATACATGAAAGCACGTTTATATGAAGGAATGTGTTAAACAGTGACTGTGTCCAGCGGTTTCGATCCTTATTATATGCTGAGTTATGTTATTAAGGAAAGAAACAGATCTATTCAATTCCGTTTATTCTGTCTGATCTTGGTCTACTCTGTTTGCAAATACATGAAAACACGTTTATATGTGTTAAACAGTGACTGTGTTTTCACGCATCTGCAAACGGAGTAGACCAAGATCAGACGGCTCCTGTAGGAGCAGTCTGATCAGGGTCTGATCTGTTTGCTATTGGAATTTAACTTTTGATTTACTCTGCAGACATCTGTTTTCAATACGTTCAACACTACTGCTACTACTACAACAACTATTAGTATAACTGGTTATTAAATGTTGTTTCACGTTTATTTTAGAAAAAGTCACAGCGAGGAGAACGCATATACTGGTCTTGTGCTGAGTCTGGTTGTGGGTCAAGAGCTACAACACTCACCAGGATTTTGGTGCATCATCGAGATAATCATACACACGCAGCAGACGTCAACACCATCAAAGCCAAGGAAGTTATTCAGAATATTCGTAAACGCTGTCGGGAAGAAATTAATCCAATTCCATCCATTTATGACGAGGAAATAGCTAGACTGCGTGGTCAGGACTGGGATGATGATGATGGTGAATCCAAGGACATAGTTCGCCAAACACCAACTTTCCAGTCGTGCAAATCAACACTATACAACGAGAGAAGTAAGATCCGTCCAGTATTGCCCAAGTCAGCCGACGTTATAAAATTAGACGGAGAATGGACTCAAACTTCATCTGGGAATAAATTTCTACAGATCGATACAAATGAGAACAATACCAGACTGCTTGTGTTTTCTACGAGAGAAAATCTTCAGCATCTCTGTAACATGCAAGTGGTGTACGGTGATGGAACTTTTTATACATGTCCTGGTTTATTTTATCAGTTGTTCACACTGCATGGATTTGTTGATGGAATAATGTATCCTCTAGTGTTTGCCTTTCTGACAGGAAAGTCAGCTGACATCTATGAATCTTTCTTAACACAACTGAAGGATAAATGTGCGGAATATGGGTTTCACCTTCAGCCAGATTCCTACTTCCTGGACCATGAGCTGGCATCTCGGAATGCTGTATTCCGGGTGTTTCCAAACACCACCGTGAAAGCCTGTTTTTTCCACTACACTCAATGTATTTGGAGGAAAGTTCAGTCCTTGGGACTGGCAAAGATGTACAAAGAAAATGACAACATGCATCAACTTGTAAGACGAGCTTCAGTCCTACCCCTGATCCCAAGGAATGCCGTAGAAGACGTTTGGTTTGAAGCACTGGAGTCTGTTGCTGAGGCTGACCTGCCTGTTGATACATCGTCGTTTGCGGACTATGTGACCGAGACATGGGTGGACAGTGACAAGTCCATATGGAATCATTTTGAAACAGTAGGACCAAGAACGACAAACCACCTGGAAGGATGGCACAGTAAGCTTAAGAAGGTGGTAGGACATGCACATCCAAACATCTTTAAAATAATAGCTGTGCTGAAAAACATTGAAGCAGTATGTTGCATCCGCATTGTGCAGTATCAGGCTGGAGGTGCTCGCCCTGTTAAAAGAGGGAAATACAGACAGATTGAATACCGCCTGTCAGTCCTGAAAACCCGCCTCCAGGATGGTCTGCTGTCTATGGTTGAGTATGCTGATGAAGCAGCAAAACTTCTTCATATGTGATAACTAAAACAATCCATTGCTGCAATCTGACATTACAAAGAGTGTAGTTCCAGATCATGAAATGAGTATCTAAACTATCTATAGAGTAAAGGGATAAGCCATTCACCACGAAGTTTAGTTTTATGCTATATTCAAATTGGTTGAAGTTTGGAATATTGACAAGAGTGCCAAGCACTTTGTCTGCTGAACTGGATTCGAACTGTTGGAAAAGTAAACTTATGTTGCCTATGTGAGTAAATGGTTTCAATACATATATATACACCAATTCTTGAACAGTTTGACGTTTTCCACATTGCTAACAGGTTGGATACATAATGCATAATGCAGTGTCTGATCTGGATCCAAACTGTTTGTTATTTATTTGTTTTATGTTTATTCCAAATATTCAGAAAGCAAAGAAACAGATCTATCAAATTCTATTAGCAAAAAGAGCAGACTCTGCTTAGGAGGCTACTCTAGGAGCAGTCTGATCTGGATCTACTCTTTTTGCAAATGCGTGAAAACACGTTTATATGAGGCTTCTAAATATTTTTCAGATTGCTAACAGATCAGCATATGGCGCTGTCTGATCTGGATCCAAACTGGATACCTTTTTTTCCTAAAGATTTAGTATTAAAATGACTTTTTCCAAATTTAATTAAAGTATTAAAATGACTATATTGTTGGCTTTATATTATCCTATTTGTAATTTACCTGTGGCATATTTGAAACAGACTTTACCAGATAAATGACCCTAGGCTATGAAATAGGTGTTACTCCTTGCTAAGGTTTTCCAATATCTCCCACATATAATTTGACCCAAAATATAAAATGTGGGAGACATTGGAAGACACCAATATTTCAACAAGGTGATGATGATGATGATGGGTGTCTTAAATACTCCTATTTATGGACATCTCTGAATCCATTGCCTAAACCCTTTCCTTGATACAAATGCAAGCAGAAAAGACCCAGATCCTATCGGAGTTGTCTAATCAGGGTCTGCTTTGTTTGCTTAAGAAGTTATAGATCCTACTCTACAATTTCTACCATTACCAAACAAGTGTACATATGCCACTTTAAATATTCAGCTAATAAATAATCATGTCGTCATTATTTCTTACATGTATATTCAACAGGGCCTCTGTAAGAGTCACTTTTTAAACACTGTGATAAACAGAGCATTTGCTCCATAGGAACAAATGCTCTATTTATCATGATGGTTTCAAAACTACACAATACTAAAATTTTCCTTTTCTCTATTAAATGTTCCTTTTTGGTAGATTTATTAAAAGAGGTTGAATCTAAAACGGCGTATGAGGTAATGTGTTAAGAGAGGTCAAAACATTAGATTTAGAAAAACAGACCTATTTTAGGCATTTGGAAATTTGAACCAACTTTAATTCAGGTCTACAAAATCATTGATAAACTAATACCTCCCAAATAGCAATGCATTTTCTAAACTATTAAGCAAAGGGAGAAAACTCAATACCTAGCCACCTGAAACCTGTTTGGATTATCTTCTCACAAACAAATCTTGAGTTGGTCTTATAACCATTTCTCTTATTAATATTTATGTAACAATATATCACTTCATTAATTTTTATAAACTGAATGTTTGGATCGTCACATTAAAATAGGAAGCTTTGGCCATGAAAGAAATTGTACAATGATTTCTATAACATTCCAAAAGCAAGTTACTGAAACACATGAAAATTGTGCCTTGCACATTTACCATTTGTGGTTATTATGTATACCAAATATAAATTCAATAACTTTAAAACTGAATGAGGAGTTTGCAACACCAAATAACCATGTTCAAATGCGGATGGAACCCCCGACTGATCGCCGGACAGGCCGATTCCAGTATACCCCTTCAAACAAGTTTCTGTGGGTATAAATTATAATCGTGTACAGTGCTCCCTCCGAACAATGACACTTTACGGAAACACATAAAAGTGTCGTTGTGGGGAGGGTGTTGTTGTTGGGAGGGAACACTACACAGACGTATTTTGACAGATGGATGGATGCTTTGATGATTTAATAAATAGGTAGATAGATAGACAGATTAACAGACAGACAGACCAGTTTAGAATTCATAACAAAATATATGCCTACGTCCCAAATTCCAATCCGCAAGTTGAAAAATGAACATGTGCGATTAGGTCCACCAGGAGTAGAATTGTTTGGAAGAACATATTCTATTTTATTCATCGTTTTCTTCTGAGAAAACTAGAGGTAAAAGGAATAAAAATCATTACGCATTTATGTTCAAATTTGACGAGAGTACTGTTGCCGTTAAGAATTTTTTGTTTCTAAGTTCAGTTTATGACCGTGCTCGATTGAAATTTATTTCTGTCACACGATCTTTTTCTAGAAGTGACAAATCGAACGCCCCTATGATTATCGTTCTGAAACAAGAGAGAAATAAACTAATTTAACCCATAAGTTTTTTTATACTTTATAAATATAGAAAGCATGTTTCTCAACTGAAATTCAGTATTCTCCTAATCTGTAAATCAGTCATACACAACAGCATATAGGTGTCAGTGTGTCATAATGGATTTACACACAAATTGTCGCTCGAGTCACACAACGGATTAGCTATGGTTGACTGAATTGCTCGGAACTAGTAAGGTGACAGGCGGCCGTTAATTACATAAAGATTAGTGTCATTGGGACCAATCATCTTTCACATGCTTGGTTGCTTTTGTTCAGTGTTCAGAAAATTACGTTCAGCTGAAGTATCGTTGAAGGGAGGTAAATGTTACCGTCCGGCTACAAATCTATATGCCGTTAGCCGTTGTAGAGAGGTATTGTTCGCGGGAGGGAGTTTTACTTGAAAATCCTCCGGGGGGAATACACGTTGTCGTTATAGGAGGGAACCGTTGTTGAGAAGTGATGTTAATGGAGGGAGCATTGTACATGTTTTGATACTGAATAAGTCACTGCAAGGGGAAATGTGCCTTATTGTATTACAAAAAGTATAGACCTAGACCGGCTGTTGCGTCTCCGCTGCGACATCTGATCCAGTCTACTATTTTTTGCATTAGTTGGTTTGTATACAGTTTATTCCGATATAGTGAATCATTACATATCCGGATTGGGTGTTGTATTGGTGACACAGTTTCTGAATTGTTTGAATCGTGATAAGGCCCATTTTACCGTGACACTGCTTGAATATGAAAGCTGTATAAAGCATACTCAAGTACTTAATGCCTTCAGCTGGGGATAAGAGCAATAAATATATGATTTTTGTGTATCAAAGGGGAACTAGAGGTTTTTGTCAAAAAAACGGATGTCTCCCCTCTAATAAAAACAATATGTAAAGGGAAATCACTAAAAATGTTATGGTCTTGATGAATGATACTTCCCCTCATTATGCGTTTTCCACACTACATTTTTCAAGAAGAAAATGATAACAGCTAATAACTCCAAAAATACTGATACCAGATTTATGGCCCTTGTGCATGACACTTACTTTCATCATGCTCTTTCCAAAAATAAAATGTCATTCCAATAGCATCAGTCGAACAGGAGTTATTGATCGGCCAAAAAATGTAACAAAGGGCAATAACTCCAAAAGTATTGAAGCCAGAATTATGGCCCTTGTTCATGACACTTTCTCTCATCATGCTCTTTCCATGTATGAAGTTTCAATACGATGGCAAGAGCCATGTAGGAGTTATCGTCCGGACAAGAAAGAATTAAACAAATGTACAAGGGGCAATAACTCTAAAATTTATTGAAGCTCGAGTTAAGGATCTTATGCATGACACTTTCTCTTATCATGATCGTTACATGTATGAAGTTTCACTCCAATGGCATGTGTCACATAGGAGTAATCATCCGGACAAAAAATTGTGATTTTTTTTTACAAAGGGCAATAACTCCAATATTAGCGAAGCCAGAGTTATGGACCTTGTGCATGACACTTCCTCTCGTCATGATCTTTCCATATATGAAGTTTCAATCCAATGGCATGAGCCATATAGGAGTTATCGTCCGGACAAAAAAGTGTGATTTTTTTTTACAAAGGGCAATAACTCCAATATTAGTGAAGCCAGAGTTATAGACCTTGTGCATGACACTTCCTCTCATTATGCTCTTTCCATATATGAAGTTTCAATCAACTGGCATCAGGCATATTGAAGTTATCGTCCGGACAAAAAATTATGATATTTTTTACAAAGGGCAATAACTCCAATATTAGTGAAGCCAGAGTTATGGACCTTGTGCATGACACTTCCTCTCGTCATGATCTTTCCATATATGAAGTTTCAATCCAATGGCATGAGCCATATAGGAGTTATCGTCCGGACAAAAAAGTGTGATTTTTTTTTACAAAGGGCAATAACTCCAATATTAGTGAAGCCAGAGTTATGGACCTTGTGCATGACACTTCCTCTCATTATGCTCTTTCCATATATGAAGTTTCAATCAACTGGCATCAGGCATATTGAAGTTATCGTCCGGACAAAAAGTGTGACAGACAGACGGACAGACGGACAACTCTCACGAAAACAATATGTCTCCCCCATATAAATATGGGGGGAGACATAATAACTCCTAAAAGCTGCACACCGTCTGAAAAAGTAATACATGGGAATGATGCCATAGCACAAATTCATCCCACAACATTGTTAGTCAACACTGAATCAATGTTGAAAAAACATTATTTATCTGCTGGGTAGGTATTTAATGCAGACTCTGAACTGTGGCTTTGACCTTAGATGCAGGATATTGGAACATCTGCACACTATCTGGATATGATGAACATTGAGTAGTGTGATGGAAACCCTTCAAGCCATGTAGGAAATATGGAGTAGATATGACTTGTGATGAACATATTGAAAACTAAAGCAATAGTAATTTGTCTAACCAGTACTAGCGGAAGAAAGAACTCTTTCACAATCAGTGTCAAACATTTTGGAATCTGAAGAATGTGGATTTACATGGCTTGTCACTTGGAACAATCCTATTTGAAAAGTTTACAGCAATATTACTGAGAAATATGCATAATGTTAAGAGTATTACTCACCATTTGTCATACTTGTCCCTTTTATTGTAATCAAATTTGATCTTCCACTTGCCAGCTTTAGGGTTCACGCCCACTACCGAGCCAGTATACCACTTTTTGTTAACACTGGCTTCAACTCGGGTCCCGATATCACCTGGAACCAACAATATACATGGTTATGTTTGCCATGTCAAAACAACTGATTCTTGCTGTTTACTCCATGAATACTCAGATAAGAAATGACACTGTAAATATTATTTAAACTAGAAATGTGTCCATAGGACACTGATGCCCCCACTTCAGATTTTTTGTCACAGAAAGTAAAGGCCATAATCATGTATGCAACGAATGAAGCAATTTATGTAATTTTGCAAATAAAAGGCAGCAACTCCTAAATGACTGAAGCCATTTGCATGGCTATCAAGTCTGACCAAGATATAATGGCCACAAACATGTTTGTAAAGTTTAGTGTGGATTGGACAAATACTTTTCAAGAAAGAGCCTGGACAAGATATTTTTAAAGTCATTTTTGCAAATATAGGGCTGCAACTCCTAGACGACTAAAGCCATTTACATGGCTATCGAACTTGACCAAGATGGCTTGGATTCTGAATAGACAATGAGTTAATGAGTGTGACATCCACAGGGAGCCATTTCGTGGGTCTACATGGTCTAAAAGGTCAAAAAAAAAATTGGGTCCATTTAGTGCTATATTATATACAAGGAGTCTAACTACCCATTCGAAAATTTCACGACTGATTCTAAATAACGCCCGGTTTTGGACTACCAAGGTAAAATAACCACTAATGTTTGGTACGAACGTGAAGCTGGTACCTTGTACTTTTCAAATAATATAACTTTTGATACAGTCCGACTAAGCCGTAGCCAGTGCCGACGTGAAATTCCTACACAATACGCTGATTTGTCTTAGTCGGACGACAAGTCGCAACAACTTGACCTAGTTTCTACTTAGCCAGTCAAAAGGCACCTGTTGACCGAGGGATGGTGCCTTGCATTCTCGCTAACGCTTATAGGGCAAACAAGAAACAGACACGCGGATGTTGTTATTGTAAAGGAAGCGGGTCACGTGACTTGTAGTAGCCTGACAGAGATTTAAATCTGCTAATTGCACGAAAATTCGCATGCATTTCGGATCTGCATCAGTGTCTGCAGAGAGCTTGAGAGGTAAACGATAGCTTTTTGTCATATGTATTGATTGCACAATCATTTTGTCCCGAGGCATCGCGATTATGGCCGTTTTACAGGGGGTCCAAGCGGCAAATCGTTGTTGCGAGATCTCGTTCGACTAAGAAAAATCAGCGTATTTTGTAGGAATTTCACGTTGGCAGTGGCTACGGCTTAGTCGGAATGTATCAAAAGTTATATTATTTGAAAAGTACAATGTCCCAGCTTCACATTCGTACCAAATATTAGTGGTTATTCCATCTTGGCTGTCCAAAACCGGGCGTTATTTCGAATCGGTGGTGAAATTTGCGAGTGGGTAGTTAGACCCCTTGTATATAATATAGAACTAAATTGCCCAATTTTTTTTTGTGACCTTTTAGACCATGTAGACCCACGAAATGGCCCCCTGTGGTCACATCAGAATCAAAACTGTTTCCGAAAGTTACATAATTATTTGCCTCTTTCATGATGAAGCTTAGTTTTTTTTATCCTACTTACTGTGGTTTTCAACTTCAGACGCAGACAAGTTGGCATCAGAGTCCACTTCCATCTCTGTTCCATCAGCTTCCTGAAATGAAGAAGTGTCTGTAAGGAAACGATGCCCCCACCTGGCGATATTATCAACATTGTTCATCTGTGAAAATTTGAAGCAAATCCCCCCACTTGTGTATGAGGAGTAGGACACAAAGATTTTTTAACTCTACATGTATGTTACATATGATGAAATTTAAAACTCTCCTAACTCAGGTAAAAGTGGCAGGAGCAGAAATTGTCTTCTTTACGTACATCATTACATCAACATTGTTAATCTGAGAAAGTTTGAAGTAAATCTTCCAATTGATGTATGGTTCTCCAGGAGCCATCTGATCTGAGACTATTCTGTTTGCAAAGGCCTGAAAAAGTGTTTTATATAAAGGGAATGGATGATCAGGCTAAATGGTATTTTAAACAGAAACAAGTGCAATTGATTGCAACTGAACATATTTTCTTTATATAAATGCACAACTGTAGGTTGACCAATTGTGAAGATCTGGAACAATTCCATCTAAAGGTTTTCACTCTAAAACAGATTTTGAGGATGTATGTTACGGACAGACAAGTGCAGGCCTATATGCCCCCCACACAAGATGTATGGGCATACAAATTTGATCACAACTCATAAATCCAGTGCAGTAAACCTGTCTACAGTGACCCACGACATAAGTATACATCTGGGGTTTAAAGACAGATGGTAGCTTAATGCATAATGAAAATTATGCAGAAAGCTCTTCTGGAAGCTATCTACATTATTTCTGTCATACATTAAGCATCCACCTGCTCATATAGACTTAAATGTTTAATCATTATGTAGTCGCTGTAGGCAAGTTCTCCTTTTTTTAAGTTGTAACAGAATATTCTGTGAGTTAACCTCTTTAACTGGAGATTTGCTGCGTCTGCTACGGGTGGTTCCGTTGACTTCGGGTGTTTTACCAGAGCGTCCTCGTCTTGGGCTGACTTCCTCGGAGTCCGACTCTGTTGACTGGGGTTTACTGGCTTTGCCACCGCGGGTACGTTTCACCGGTGTTTCTTCCTCAGACTCTTCCTCCTCCTCTTGTGATGACTCTACTGGAGCTCTGCGCTTAGGTGCTGCCTACAGCAAAGCAATATTGAAAATACAGTAAAAACTTGATACTCCAAAATTTTAGTCATGAAGATCTGATCCCTTGTTCAGCAGGTGGCTGCTTAATGCAGGGTGAAAGTCATACAGAAAGCTCCTAGGAGTTTTCTGCTTGACTTTCACACTGCATTAAGCTGCCACCTGTCTTAAAGACCAATAATGATATTTGTTTTAGTGTTCAAACTATCAAAGTTTTACTGTACAACATTCTAGTATGTATTCTTGTTGAACAATAGAGGAGAGGGTTAATACACATTTTTGTGGGCAATAACAACTGCAGTGTCCTGAGGGGTTCTTGTTGTCACCGTGCCGGAAGGGCGAGGGCAACAACAGTCCTAAGGAACACTGCAGATGTTATTGCCCGAAACAAACGTGCATAATTGCTATTCTTGCATAAAAACCTTTTTCTGCTTTCCTATGTTCATTTAATTGTTCAAAATACAACCATAACTATACGCTATTTCTTTGATGGCTCATTTGGTTGATGTTGTTACCAGGGCACTGTTAAAATGCTGTAGTACTCGTGTCTACTATGTATGTAAAATATCATTTAAAATGAAAAAGTTCCAGCCATCCTCATATTTGCGTTATTTTTTTTTAAGTGCGAGGGCCATAAGTCCGTAATGACAAATAAAATGACCCTCAGAATCAACTCAGCTTTAGATCTTGATGCATTATAGATTTGTGTGATGTCTAATATCCGTCCAATAGTTTTCCGAGAAAACGGCAGACAAACAAAATGTTGATGGACGAATGAACAGACAGAGCCACGCCAATATACGACCACCTTTTTTAGATGGGCGTATAAATAGGGTCTGCTCTGTTTGCACTTAGGATCTTTTAGGCCCATTTTTATCTTGCCTTTCATAGAAATAACTGCTAAAATTAACAAACCAAAAACAAGAGTACTGCATACGGTACATAATACGCCCACTTGCAAATTTTCTCTGATTCAACATGCCTTATAAGTGTTGACATTTTCTAATCTGTGCTTTAGATCTTGATTTCCATATTAAGGTGATACTATTTTTAAAACAAGAGGGCCAGAATGGCCCTGAAGCGCTCACCAGACAATCAGAGGAGAATATTTTCAAAGATTTCACTATATGTTTCTATAGAAAACTAGCCGGCCCTGGGGCAGACAAATTTTGACCCCATGGGGCATAATTTATATAACTTTAGTAGAGGACTTGAACATGATGCTATGAGCCAAATATGAAAGCTGAGAACCTTTCAGTTTCAGGAGAAGATTTTCAAAGTTTTCTCTATGTTTCTACTGAAAACTACCCACCCATGGGGCGGGGCCAATTTTGACCCCAGGGCAATAATTCATACAATTTTTGTAGAGGACCTAAACATGATGCTATGCACCAAATATGAAAGCTGAGGACTTTCCAGATTCAGAGAAGAAGATTTTCAAAGTTTTCACTATTTGTTTCTATTGAAAACTGCCCATCCCTGGGGCGGGGCCAATTTCGACCCTAGGGGCATAATTTATATAACTTTTGTAGAGGACCTGAACATGATGCTATGTGCCAAATATGAAAGCTGAGCGCCTTCCAGTTTCAGAGGAGAAGATTTTCAAAGATTTCACTATTTGTTTCTATTGAAAACTGCCCATCCCTTGGGCGGGGCCAATTTTAACCCCAGGGGCATAATTTATATAACTTTTGTAGAGGACCTAAAAATGATGCTATGTGCCAAAAATGAAAGCTGAGAACCTTCCAGTTTCAGAGGAGAAGATTTTCAAAGATTTCACTATTTGTTTCTATTGAAAACTGCACATCCCTGGGGCGGGGCCAATTTTGACCCCAGGGTCATAATTTATATAACTTTTGTAGAGGACCTGAACATGATGCTATGTGCCAAATATGAAAGCTAAGAAACTTCTGGTTTCAAAGGAGAAGATTTTCAAAGGTTTACTATATGTTTCTATTGAAAACTTCCCATCCCTGGGGCGGGGCTAATTTTGACCCCGGGGGCATAAATTATATAACTTTTGTAGAAGACCTGCACATGATGCTCTGTACCAAATATGACAGCCGAGAATCTTCTAGTTTCAGAGGAGAAGATTTTCAAAGTTTTAACTATATATTTCTATTGAAAACTGCCCACCCCTGGGGCGGGGCCAATTTTGACCCCAGGGCCATAATTTATATAACTTTTGTAGAGGACCTGGACTTGATGCTCTGTGCCAAATATGAAAGATGAGAGCCTTTCAGTTTCAGAGGAGAAGATTTTCAAAGATTTCACTATTTGTTTCTATTGAAAACTGCCCACCCCAGGGGCGGGGCCAATTTTGACCCCAGGGTCATAATTTATATAACTTTTGTAGAGGACCTGAACATGATGCTATGTGCCAAATATGAAAGCTAATAACCTTCTGGTTTCAGAGGAGAAGATTTTCAAAGTTTTACTATATGTTTCTATTGAAAACTTCCCACCCCTGGGGCGGGGCCAATTTTGACCCAAGGGGCATAATTTATATAACTTTTGTAGAGGACCTATAGGTGATGCTATGTACCAAAGATGAAAGCTGAGAACCCTGTAGATTCAGAGGAGAAGATTTTTAAAGGTTCAAATTGTTGACGCGGGACGACGCCCGACGACGGACGACGGACATCAGGCGATCACAAAAGCTCACCCTGAGCACTTTGTGCTCTGGTGAGCTAAAAATTGAAGTGAATATCTTATTAAATAAAAAAGTTACAGCTAATCCTCATATTTGCAGATTTTTGTAAAGTGCAACGGCCAAAACTCTGTAAAGACAAACTGAATGAACCTCAAAATAAACTCAGCTTCAGATTTTGTTGCTTAAAACATTGTGTTAAGTTTCATTTATATCATTTTAGTAATTTTCCCAGAAAACAACAGACAAACTAAAAGTTGACCCACAAACAAAGCAACGAACACACAAAATTCAAGGACCATAACTTTAGAATAAAATGACATATCAAAAACCCCGCAATATATGTGAAAATTCATATTAAGGTTTAACCATATAAAAAAATTGAAGTAAATATCATTTCAAATGAAAAAGTTATGGCCATCCTCATATTTGCATTATTTTTTTTAAGTGCAAGGGCCGTAACTCCGAAACGACAAATCAAATGAACCTCAGAATTGACTTAGCTTCGTTTCGGTCTTGATGCATTAAACATGTGTGTGAAGTTTCATTAATATCTGTCAAACAGTTTGACCAGAAAACAGCAGACAAACTATATGCATATATTTGCACTATTTTTTAAGTAAAATGGCCATAACTCCGAAATGACAAATCAAATGAACCTCAGAATCAACTCAGCTTCAGATCTTGATGCATTAAACATTTGTGTGAAGTTTCATTAATATCTCTCAAATAGTTTTCCTAAAAAAACAGTGGACAAACTATTAAGTATTTGCATGTATTTGAATTATTTTTTTAAGGGCAATAACTCTGAAACGAAAAAATCAAATGAACCTCAGAATCGACTCAGCTTCAGATTTTGATGCATCAAACATTTGTGTGAAGTTTCATTAATATCTCTCAAATAGTTTTCCCAGAAAACTGCGGACAAACAATATATTTGCATTATTTTTTAAGGACAAGGGCCATAACTCTGAAACGAATAATTAAATGAACCTCAGAATCAACTCAGCTTCAGATCTTGATGCATTAAACATTTGTGTGAAGTTTCATTAGTATCTGTCAAATAGTTTTCTGAGAAAACAGCGGACAAACAAAATGTTGACGGACGAATGAATGAACGGACGGACAGACAGGGCCACGACAATATACAGGGTTGTCACAAACCAGAGGAAACAAAATTCCCTGACAATTCCCTGACATAATTTCAAATTTCCCTGACACATTTCATCGCGAAATTTGGTATTTCTGTTATAATTTCTGTAATACGTAATGGATTTTTAAAATATATAACATTCATTCTCATGTTTTGAAAATTCCCTGAAAATTCCCGGACGTTTGCCTATATTTTCCAAATTCCCTGACAGTTCTCAAAATTCCCTGACAATTCCCTGACCTTGAAATTTTTTTAAATTTCCCTGACGCGTGGCAACCCTGATATACGACCACCTTTATTAGGCGGGCGTATAACTAGAGGTTTTTTGTCACAAAAACGGATGTCTCCCCCCCTACCCCTCGCACCCACACATCAGTAGAACTGGGCTGAGGAGTTATTGATCAGACAAAAATGTAACAAAGGGCAAAAACTCCAAAAGTATTAAAGACAGATTTATGACCCTTGATCATGACACTTTCTCTCATCATGCTCTTTCCATGTATGAAGTTTCAATACAATGGCATGAGCCATGTAGGAGTTATCGTCCGGACAAAAAAAGTGAAACAAATGTACAAGGGGCAATAACTCTCAATATTAGTGAAGCCAGAGTTATGGACCTTGTGCATGACACTTTCTTTCATCATGATCAGGGCTCGCGCTAGGCTTCGCCATCGGCGCCATTTGCGCAAAATTAGACAATATGGCGACAAAAAAATAAAATTTGCGAAAATGATTGGCGCCAACTTTTTTTCGCCGATTTTCTAGGTATAAAGTGAATAAAATGTTGGATGTATCTGTTCCTATATGGCTGGTAAGAAACAACAACCACAAGTTATTCATTACAGTGTTCTCACCAGGCATACCAGGTCATTTCCGCATGTCGTGTGTGATATGCTTTAATTCCCGGAGGCCAATATGCCACCTGCCATAATTTCAACAACACCCTTTAATCACCACTGCGACAGGCCTAATAAAAATCTACACTGCACTCAGTAAATACACACTAGCTGCCGAAAATAAAAATGGACAATGTGTTCCATATATTTGGCGTGTTAACCAATCAGGGAATACACCTTTTGTTGACCCAGTATGCAATCTCAGTCTGGTTCCGTATTCTGCTACACCAGTATGTGTAATCGAATATGCTTATTCGGGAACCAGTCGTGTCAAAAATACCAACATGGCTGCATTGCTTATAAGTTTAAAAGTGGGGAATTTCGATACCATATAATCAACTTATGACACGTGTATTACTTAAACCAGGGGACTGGCATTTAAGGATAAGCGACAATGAGATTAAAGAGCGACAAACAAGGCAATTAGTTGGACATTCCTTGCGATTATAATGTGTTAATTGGACCAGATCGGTCTTTTTTATCCAAGGTAAGAAACTGCTCCTCCTAGACCGTGTTTGTTTCACAGTTTGATAATTGGATAATGAATGAAGCCATGGTTTGACAAGTGTCCTGTAATGATTATGTCACTTGTTTTTTTACATAAACTTATATCTCTGATCAAAATAAATGCAAATCAAGCAAATTTATCAATTTTCTCTTCATAAGTTTAATATTGTATTGTTACATTATAAATACACGTATAAACATATTTGGGATGATGATTTGGGTTATAAATTTGGATGAAAATTTAGTTTAACATTTTTCATTAGCTGATTTTTTTTCTCTTCTCTTCTTTCGTTAGTCAATAGTGTCAAACAAGTGTTCTTCATTAAAAACTAGAGATTTTTGTCACAAAAACGGATGTCTCCCCTCTAATAAAAGCAATATGTAAAGGGAAATCACTAAAAATGTTATGGTCTTGATGAATGCGTACACATTATGCGTTTTCCACACTACATTTTTCAAAAAGAAAATGATAACAGCTAATAACTCCAAAAATACTGATACCAGATTATTGGCCCTTGTGCATGACACTTACTTTCATCATGCTCTTTCCAAAAATAAAATGTCATTCCAATAGCAGTCGAACAGGAGTTATTGATCGCCCAAAAAATGTAACAAAGGGCAATAACTCCAAAAGAATTGAAGCCAGAATTATGGCCCTTGTTCATGACACTTTCTCTCATCATGCTCTTTCAATGTATGAAGTTTCAATACGATGGCAAGAGCCATGTAGGAGTTATCGTCCGGACAAGAAAGAATTAAACAAATGTACAAGGGGCAATAACTCTAAATTTATTGAAGCTCGAGTTAAGGATCTTATGCATGACACTTTCTCTTATTATGATCGTTCCATGTATGAAGTTTCACTCCAATGGCATGTGTCATATAGGAGTAATCATCCGGACAAAAAATTGTGATTTATTTTACAAAGGGCAATAACTCCAATATTAGTGAAGCCAGAGTTATGGACCTTGTGCATGACACTTCCTCTCATTATGATCTTTCGATATATGAAGTTTCAATCCAATGGCATGAGCCATATAGGAGTTATCGTCCGGACAAAAAAGTGTGAATTTTTTTACAAAGGACAATAACTCCTATATTAGTGAAGCCAGAGTTATGTACCTTCTGCATGACACTTCCTCTCATTATGCTCTTTCCATATATGAAGTTTCAATCAACTGGCATCAGGCATATTGAAGTTATTGTCCGGACAAAAAATTGTGATATTTTTTACAAAGGGCAATAACTCCAATATTAGTGAAGCCAGAGTTATGGATCTTGTGCATGACACTTCCTCTTGTCATGATCTTTCCATATATGAAGTTTCAATCCAATGGCATGAGCCATATAGGAGTTATCGTCCGGACAAAAAAGTGTGATTTTTTTTTACAAGGGGCAACAACTCCTATATTAGTGAAGCCAGAGTTATGGACCTTGTGCATGACACTTCCTCTCATTATGCTCTTTCCATATATGAAGTTTCAATCAACTGGCATCAGGCATATTGAAGTTATCGTCCGGACAAAAAGTGTGACGGACAGACAGACATACTAACAAATGGGTAGTTGTGTGACTTTTTCCTTTGATCTTTTCTTGTGTGACTAGTCCCACAAGAAAAACTATTTTTGGCTCTAACTTTGGAAAAGAATGATCTGGAAGCTAACCCTAACCCTAACCCTATGTCCCACAACTGGCCAGGTTAATGTCACAAGAAATGGCCAGGTTAATGTCACAAGAGATGGCCAGGTTAATGATTTTACTTGTGGGACTAGTTAGAAAAAGTCACACAACTACCCTTTGGTGAGTGCGGACGGACGGACAGACGGACAGACAGACAACTCTCACGAAAACAATATGTCTCCCCCATATAAATATTGGGGGAGACATAATAAAGAAAAAATATTTATTTGAAGTGGCACTTTTAGTTATAGTCAGAAATTAGCCTTACAGTATTAAAAATAGGTTTTGGCTCCAATGTCTCAAATTTGGCTCCAATGTCTCAAATTTGGCTCCAGTTTTTTTCAAATGGCGAAAGTAATGGCGACAACTAATTTATGCCTAGAGCCAGCCCTGATGATCTTTCCACGTATGAAGTTTCAATCCAATGGCATGAACCATATAGGAGTTATCATCTGGACAAAAAAGTGTGAATCTTTTTTACAAGGGGCATTAACTCTTATATAAGTGAAGCCAGAGTTATGGACCTTGTCCATGACACTTCCCCTCATTATGCTCTTTCCAGATATGAAGTTTCAATCAACTGTCAGCAGGCATATTAAGTTATCGTCCGGAAAAGAAAGTGTGATGGACGGACAGACAGACAACTGTCCCGAAAACAATGTCTCCCCATATAAATATGGGGGGAGACATAATAAATATACAGAGAGTGGAGCCTAAATTATAAATATTCATGGAATAAAGGGCTAATTACCCCTCTATCCTGGAACACTTAGTTCTTTCACTTACCCGTTTTGATTCTGCTTCTTTTTTCTTTTTCTCCTGCTCCTTCTTCTTTTTCTCTTTTTCCTCCTGGTCTCTTCTCCTCTGTCTTTCTCTCTCTTCTGTCTCTTTCCTTTTTCTCCGTTCCTCTGCATCTTTTTCCTTCTGTTTTCTTTTCTGTTCTGCTTCTTTTTCCTTTTGCTTTTTCTTTGCATCATCTTCCTTCTTTCTCCTTTTCTCTTCTAAGTCTCTCTGCTTTTGTTTCTCCTCTTGCTCTCTTCTTTTCTGTCTTTCTTCTGCTTCCTGCTTTTTTCTCCTTTCTTCTCTTTCTGCTTCTTCTATTTCTTGTTTCCTTCTTTCTTCAGCCTCTTTCTTTCTATCCATCTCTTGTAATTCCCTTGAAGAAGTAACTACCCTATTTTTCTGAAATTATCAAATGGATTTATTTTAATCTTACCTCGATGATCCTGCCTGTTTATGCTTTTGAAAACACACTATACCCAAGTCAGATACCTTCTGTAGGTCTGATCAGGGTCTGTTCTGTTTGATTATAGAATAATACAGAATTTATTCTATCACCTCTGCCACGGTCAAATATTTCCAAATTTATATGCCATTATAAAAAGAGTCGTGTGCGGCACCAACGCTCGTCTGATATGGTGCTTGTCCACTAAAACAATTAAAGGGCCATAACTCCTAAATTTCGAAATAAAAATTTATGGCTCTTATGTAGGGGCCCCGTCTCCTCAATGAGATCTACCCACCTAAGAAGTTTCATGCACCTATTGATTAATCAGCTACATTAAAGTTTTTGCACACCACCAACGACGACGGCTACAACTACGACAAAATCAGCATGTTACAATGCATAAAGTCAGTATCTCTTACATGAATATTAACAAGGTATAGGGTGAACTAGAACTATCAATAATGGTGATTAATACCCCTGCACAGCAGCCTTGATAGGAAATTCAAGGGCTGATAATGCAATACTTACTACCCATATTACAGGCCCAAATGAAAAAAAACCTCAGTTCAATGGGAGATCATTCCGCAATGCCTAGCGGTTAACTCATGAAAATTGTGTCTTGCACATCTACTATTTGTGGTTATTATGTATTGAAAGAATAAATTCAATAACTTTCAAGTTGAAGGAGTTCGCAACACCAACTAACCATGTTTCAAGCCAGCATGACAAGAAAATACTCAAGTTCAAGGGAGATAATTCTGTAATGCCTTGCGGTAAACACATGAAACACTCAATTTTTTTTATTATTGGTATTCGGATTAATGCAGGTATTTTCAATGATATTAAACAGAATTTGAGCTGGATAAGCAGAAAGAAAGAGTGTTGAAATAACGCCATTATACAGTGAAACCTCTCTATAACAACCACTAATTTGTGTTAATTAATTGGTATTTTGGGCAGGTGGTTGCTTAAAGCAAGGTGAAAGTAAAACAGAACGCTCCTATAGGAGCGTTCTATTTTACTTTCACCTTGCTTTAAGCATCCACCTGCCTTTAGCACAAAATACTTGATGCAATTTAGTGGTCGTTATAGAGAGGTTTTACTGTACTGTATAATAAACCTGACCAGTTTCTATCAATACCAAAAAATCCTATGTACATAATTTTATGCCCTAACAAAATTCAGCTAAAAGATAATCATTCATCATTTGTAACATATAATATCAAACAAGGAAAGGATAAAACAAGAGTGTTAAACAGTCAGAATCCAAACTGTACAAATGTTATTAAGAAGTGGCACACAGTATGACAAGAGTTATCTCACATGCATGTTTTCGAGCATCTGCATCTTCTTTTTGATATCCTCCTCCAAGGATTTTGTTTTCTCATCATGCGACTTTGACTCCTTTTTTAGAGCACCTTCAGGAATATTCAATTTCTGTTCAGCTGCCGAACACCTAAAACACAGCAAAAATATTTCTAACTAGAGGTTTGTTTTTGTCACAAAAACAGATGTCTCCTCCTCCCATCCTCTTTCCAATACACAAGTGTAATGTCTGTAACTCCAAACTTATCAGGGTCTCATTTTAAGTCATCAGGGGCAATAACTCCAACATTATCAGGGGGAGACAATTCAAAACTCCCGGGTACACAACACATGCTGGTCAACATTCCTGTGAAGTTTGGTGACTCTAGTACTAGTGGTTTCAGAGATATACATGACACATAATAAAGTTTCTCTTATTTAAAGTCATAAGGGGCAGTAACTCCAAAGTTATCAGGGGGAGACAATTTAAAAACCCAGATGCACAACAACTCATGCTGGTGAACATTCCTGTGAAGTTTGGTGACTCTAGCCCTACTGGTTTCAGAGATACGTGCAGCACAAAGTTTCTCTAATTTTAAGTTATCATATCAGGGGCAATAACTCAAGAATTATCAGGGGGGAGAAAATTAAAAAAAACCAGGTGCACAACAACTCATGCAAGGTCAACATTCCTGTGAAGTTTGGTGACTCCAGCCGTAGTGGTTTTAAAGATATGCATAACACAAAGTTTCTCTAATTTTAAGTAATCATATCAGGGGCAATAACTCCAAAGTTATCAAGGGGAGACAATTCAAAAATCCCAGGTGCACAACAACTCATGCTGGTCAACATTCCTGTGAAGTTTGGTGAATCTAGCCCTAGTGGTATCAGAGATATGCACGACAACGTAAAGTTTGCCTAATTTTAAGTCATCAGGGGCAGTAACTCCAAAGTTAACAGGGGAGACAATTCAAAAACCCAAGAGCAAAACAACTCATGCTAGTGAACAATCCTGTGAAGTTTGGTGACGCTAGCCCTACTGGTTTCAGAGATACGCGCGACAAAATAAATTTAAGTTCTCATATCAGGGGCAATAACTCAAGAATTATCAGGGGGAGACAATTAAAAAAACATTGGTGCACAACAACTCATGCTGGTCAACATTCCTGTGAAGTTTGGTGACTCTAGTACTAGCGATTTCAGAGATACGTGCGACAAAGTTTTTCTAATTTTAAGTCATCAGGGGCAATAACTCCAAAGTTATCAGGGGAGACAATTAAAAAAAACACCAGGTGCACAACAACTCATGCTGGTCTACATTCCTGTGAAGTTTGGTGACTCTAGCCCAACTGGTTTCAGAGATACGCGTGACACAAGTTTGTGACGGACAGACAGACAGACAACTCTGGCAAAAACAATGTCTCCCCAGGAGACATAATAATAACTCCTTGCAAGCTAGCGATATATTCATGATAACTCTGCCTCATCAGAATCTAAACTGTTTGACACACTATTTTCTTGAAGAAAAATGGAGGAAATATGGTTTTGAGCATAGTACTACGAGCATGCAAACTGATAATGACAGACAGCAGAACTCAAAATTCAAATTTCAACCAAGCTATAAATAAGAAAAAAAGGCTAGACAAATTTTGATAAAAGCAAGAACCTGGTAAGAATCGTTGACTAGTTTCGTGGCTCTATTTATACCTATTGAGTGTGGTCAGTTGATGTTTTGAAGTACATGTGCACAAATCTTGTTTAGTTTTACATAACTTTTGGTGACCTAATTGACAAAGAGTGTTTGGAGGAACACATGTGTCACCTGCTTACAGCTGACACAAAAACTGCTAATATGCTAGAGTGAAATCAGAACAAAAGGGGAATAACTAAAACATTATTGTATGCAAAGTAATGGACCTTAGTTACATCAATGGTCTTCAATGAGAGGAAGACACATGTGAAATTTGAAAGCTCTATAATGATTAGTTTAAAAATGACAGCCAAAAAAAGAAAGTGTGAACAAAGGGGAATAACTCAAAGTATTGCATGCAGAGTGATTGACCTTAATTTACATCAATGGTCCTCAATGACAGGAAGACACATGAGACATTTGAAAGCTCTATAATGATTAGTTTAGAAATGACAGCCAAAAACTGAAAGTGTGACGGACAGACAGACAGACCTTAGTTTTTTGGGGGTTTGCTTCTCGAGACGCAAGATTTGAAGCAACTCATAATATTTGAGAGTTTGTTAGACTTGCTCTTTCTGTAAAGCATACTCCATGTTGGGGTTTATTCTGAAAATAGCCTTATCTTCTGTTTCCTGTCAAAATCATGTCTTGATCAGTGTCAAAGTGTAGATCCTGGACCCATACTGCTTGCAAACGTTACAGTAGAACCTGTCCTAAGCAGCCATTCATTTATTGAACATAGGAGTCTTAAAAGTGGGTGGTTGCTTAATGCAGGGCATAAGTAATGCAGAAAGCTCATATAGGAGTTTTCTGCGTAGCTTATGACCTGCATTAAGCTACCACCTGCATTACAGACCCATAATTCAACCTCGTTTTGATGGCCGCTTAAGACAGGTTCTACCGTATCTGCATTTCACCCAGCGTTATTCCTCTACCTGGTAATTATTCAACTTCATGTTAAGAAATAATGATATATTAGATGCAATTCTATAACTGTGCAGAAAAATTTGGCCATGGCAGAAACTGTAGAATCAAATCTGTAGAATCAAATCTATTTTATTGCA
Source organism: Azorinus chamasolen (assembly GCA_963576725.1). Lineage (NCBI taxonomy): Eukaryota > Metazoa > Mollusca > Bivalvia > Cardiida > Solecurtidae > Azorinus > Azorinus chamasolen. The sequence goes on along the minus strand of OY755240.1, from coordinate 85,653,167 downwards.
TATTAAAGCAAACCCTGATCGGACAGCTCCTACTGGAGCTTTCTGATCTGGATCTATACTGCAAAAGGCATTACAAAGGCCTATGTTTGAAGTAAAGGGTTACAAAGTTTCTTCTACCAATTCTCCTATCACAGTATCTGACACTGAGAACTTACTTATTATGCTGTGTGTCTGGATTATCATGACACTTCCAGCTATCACTGAATTCCTTGCCAATGTTGGACGAGGAAAATGGTAATGTCCGCCATTTGAGACATGAGTCTGAAACAAAGAGCATTCAAATAGAGTTTATGTTAAACTTAACCCGTAACCTCATACAGACATCTTCCCATGCCTTTGCTATTTAAGTAGACCCAGATCAGTTGACTCCTGTAGGAGCTGTCTAATTAGGATCTGCTCTTTTTGCTTATGGGATCATAAAGATCGGAATCTTCAGATTCTGCCACGGTAAAAAGTTCTTGTTTTCAAATGCCATAATAAAAAATCATCTTACTCAATATTTCTTAAATGAAAATTCATTGTATAAAGAGTTAGTGTTCCGTGCTAGTACAAACCATTGACAACAACTGGCTCAGCAAAAAGTGCTGATCCTGGTACAGGAGCTCCTTCAGGAGCCCTATGATCTGGGTCTACACTGTCTCCGTATTTCCAATTTATGTAAATAAACGAGTTAAACTCTTACGGCTGATTTCTGTTTAAAATTTAATATCTAAAGTCTCAAAGTTTTATTTCTAATAAGAGTTACTCAACCTTTCATTTTGATCACAATGGTATGCATATGGTATCATGCTAAAGATTAAATCTGTATTTAAACAGGGACTTTGATATGTAATTTAGAAAACAACCTACCACATTGCAATGTGACGTTTATCTGCATTGCACGTTTCCGGATGTATTTACTGTCATCTGATGGAGGTTCTTTCCATTTCTGACTGATATACCCAAAGTTCTCCCTGAAAACAACATTAGAAACTCCAGATAGATGTAGTGAACACTAAACTCTTTCCCTGTTTATTATTTATAAAAGAACTTACACAATGAATTTTTATTAGCTGAATTTTTAATAATGTAAACTTTACATGATATATATTTTTTTTGCTTTGACAAAAATTGTAGAATCACATCTACATCATGTCAAAAGCAAACAGACCAGACCCTGATCTGGGTCTACTCTGTTTGCAAATGTGTGAAAAGGCGTTGATATCAAGGAAAAGGTTAACTTGATAATCCTGCTTAATAATCCAGCATATTTTCCCCTTTGCTAAAAAGTCCTGTGTTCACATACCATTATAAAATTGCAGCTAATACATATTCATGATATCATCATTTCTTACAAGAATATTTATCTGACTAGTAAAAGGCTAAGACCAGATACTGCCAGTAAGGTAGGACCTGTCTTAACCCATTCCCTCATACTGATAGGCTATTTTTAGATCCAATCACCTTGAATAAATGTACCGAAAAGGAGCATTAACTAGAGAAAAGGACAATTTTAGAATTTTGTAGTTTGAAACCATTGTGCTAAATCGAGCATTTGCTCCTATAGGAGCAAATGCTCTATTTATCACAATGGTTTCAATAGGTGATTTTTACTGAGGTGTAGAAAGGCGTATTTATGGAGGAAAGGGTTAAGCAGTCATCGAAAAGAAGTCATGATTATGGATCTGTTAGGCAGGTAGTAGCTTAATGCAGGTAAAGCTTTCATTACTTTTGCACTGCATTAAGCAACCTGTTATTTTAAGACTCCCGTGTTCAATAAAGCAGAATACTGTTTATCAGTATTCCAAGTTTATTTTAGTGACCATAAATCAGTACAAGGGAAGCAAGTTTATTATAAATAGCAGAAGTCTAAAAATAGATTTAATCTGCATCAGCAGTTGTCATGGAAGTCATGTGACCATAAGCACATGTTTTGAATTGTATACAGAGTGATAGAAACAACAAGATAGACACCAGAAAAAGGCCTGCAACAAATACTTTTGTAACACCTATTTATCATATTGGAGTACTGAAATATTTTCAGCAAAACCAAACAGTATCTAAATTTCCACCAATCAGGCCACCACTCTGTTATGTTGGCAACTAACTCTTTCAAAAAAGCTACCATTATGTATACCCAAATACCCCTACTTACCAAGTTTCAGCATAATCGAACAATATCTAAATTTCAATTTTTACTATGGCAACCAATACTATCGAAGCACCCACAAATCAATTCAGAGTACCGAAATATTCCGACATACCAATTTAAGCAAAATCAAAGAATATCTAAATATTGTCAATTATCTAAATTTTGACCTACTATCAGAGCACATCATTCGATTACTATGGCAATTTTAAAAATAAGAAGAAACGGAGTAAACACAATATGTTCCCCACTATGTTTGGGGGACAAAATAACAATAAGAAACAGATTAAACACATTATGCCCCCTGCCACTTCTGTGTGGGGAGGGGCCCATATTTGTAATTATTTCTTGTATGAATATGTTACAGTAGAAATTGCGATTCAGGACAATTGTCGATTCTCCTAGGACAGATTGCGATCGCAATCTCTCCTAGGACAAACTCTGATTCTCTTTTTAAATAATTCACAATTATTTGTTGTTTGTCATATTTTGAATATAGACTTGTAATCTTAAAAAATAATACACTCTTCCAGTAGAATTGTAGATTTTCTTTGTAGAGTTAAAGTGTGATATATAACACTAATAATAAATTCTTCTAGTAGAATTGTACATTTTCGTAGAAGAATTAAAGTGTCATACCTAAAACTGATAATTTAAATTCTTTTAGTAGAATTGTAAATTTTCATGATAGAATTACAGTTTGTCCTTGGACAGACTGTGATTGGAATCTGTACTAGTAGAATCGTTTATTGTCCTTACGATGTATTAGGATCAGAGTCTGTCCTAGGAGAGAATGCGATCGCAATCTGTCCAAGGAGAATCGACGATTGTCCTGAATTGCAATTTCTACTGTGACAAATACAAGTAATGAGTTAAAACATTTTCTATTACATACCAGAATTTTAGGACTCCCTGTTGGGCTGAAATGGAAATGGAAATGACATATTATATAAGCAAGTCATTCTTGTAATTTTTGCATATAAAAAGGCAATAACTCTTAAATGTCACTAGTGATCTGGAAAAGTAATACATGGAAATGACGCCCTAGTGATAACAAAAATTCATGTTGAGTTTCATTGAATTCTGTCAATCTGTTACAGAGATATGGCATCGGACGGAAAACGGACGGAAGGGCAGAGAGACGGAAGAACGGATGGACAAACCCAAAACAATATCCCTCTGCCTTTGGCAGGGGATAATAAGAATAATGTCCCTGTACAATAGTTGAAATGAATGAATGAATGGATGAATGAATGAAAGACTTTATTTAACTAGAGGTTTGTTTTTGTCACAAAAACAGATGTCTCCCCCTCCCATCCTCTTTCCAATTCACAAGTGTAATGTCTGTAACTCCGAACTTATCAGGGTCTGATTTCTAGCCATCAGGGGCAATAACTCCAACATTATCAGGGGGAGACAATTCAAAAACCCCGGGTACACAACAACACATGCTGGTCAACATTCCTGTGAAGTTTGGTGACTCTAGTACTAGTGGTTTCAGAAATACACACAACACAAAGTAAAGTTTCTCTTATTTTAAGTCATAAGGGGCAGTAACTCTAAAGTTATCAGGAGGAGACAATTAAAAATCCCAGATGCACAACAACTCATGCTGGTGAACATTACTGTGAAGATTGGTGAATCTAGCCCTACTGCTTTCAGAGACATGTGCAGCACAAAGTTTCTCTAATTTTAAGTTATCATATCAGGGGCAATAACTCAAGAATTATCAGGGGGAGACAATTAAAAAAAAACCAGGTGCACAACAGCTCATGCTGGTCAACATTCCTGTGAAGTTTGGTGACTCTAGCCCTAGTGGTTTCAGAGATATGCACGACACAAAGTAAAGTTTGTCTAATTTTAAGTCATCAGGGGCAGTAACTCCAAAGTTAACAGGGGGAGACAATTCAAAAAACCCGAGAGCAAAACAACTCATGCTAGTGAACAATCCTATGAAGTTTGATGACTCTATCCCTACTGGTTTCTGAGATATGCGTGACACAAAGTTTGTATAAATTTTGGTGTTCAAATCAGGGGCAATAACTCAAGAATTATCAGGAGGAGACAATTAAAAAAACATAGGTGCACAACAACTCATGCTGGTCAACATTCCCGTGAAGTTTGGTGACTCTAGTACTAGCGGTTTCAGAGATACGCGCGACACAAAGTTTGTCTAATTTTAAGTCATCAGGGGCAATAACTCCAAATTATCAGGGGAAGACAATTCAAAAAACCCAGGTGCACAACAACTCATGCTGGTGAACATTCCTGTGAAGTTTGGTGACTCTAGCCCAACTGGTTTCAGAGATACGCACGACACAAGTTTGTGACGGACAGACATGCTAACAAATGGGTAGTTGTGTGACTTTTTCCTTTGATCTTTTCTTGTGTGACTAGTCCCACAAGAAAAACTATTTTTGGCTCTAACTTTGGAAAAGAATGATCTGGAAGCTAACCCTAACCCTAACCCTATGTCCCACAACTGGCCAGGTTAATGTCACAAGAAATGGCCAGGTTAATGTCACAAGAGATGGCCAGGTTAATGATTTTACTTGTGGGACTAGTTAGAACAAGAGCACCGCAAGACGGGGCAATATACGCCCGAAGGCTGTTCTATAAAATTATGTTGAAAAATAAAGGAGGAGTTAGTTGCACAAGAAATTGCTACCCGAAACTATCAAAGGGCAATAACTCCAGAATGAAAAATGATATGAGAGTTATCTCACTGATATGCACAACTACACATCAGTATCTATCATTCCTGAAAGTTTGAAGAAATTATGTTGAAAAATAAAGGAGGAGTTAGTTGCACAAGAAATTGCTACCCAAAACTATCAAAGGGCAATAACTCCAGAATGAAAAATGATATGAGAGTTATCTCACTGATATGCACAACTACACATCAGTATCTATCATTCCTGAAAGTTTGAAGAAATTATGTTGAAAAATAAAGGAGGAGTTAGTTGCACAAGAAATTGCTACCCGAAACTATCAAAGGGCAATAACTCCAGAATGAAATATGATATGAGAGTTATCTCACTGATATGCACAACTACACATCAGTATCTATCATTCCTGAAAGTTTGAAGAAATTATGTTGAAAAATAAAGGAGGAGTTAGTTGCACAAGAAATTGCTACCCGAAACTATCAAAGGGCAATAACTCCAGAATGAAAAATGATATGAGTTATCTCACTGATATGCACAACTACACATCAATATCTATCATTCCTGAAAGTTTGAAGAAATTATGTTGAAAAATAAAGGAGGAGTTAGTTGCACAAGAAATTGCTACCCAAAACTATCAAAGGGCAATAACTCCAGAATGAAAAATGATATGAGAGTTATCTCACTGATATGCACAACTACACATCAGTATCTATCATTCCTGAAAGTTTGAAGAAATTATGTTGAAAAATAAAGGAGGAGTTAGTTGCACAAGAAATTGCTACCCGAAACTATCAAAGGGCAATAACTCCAGAATGAAAAATGATATGAGAGTTATCTCACTGATATGCACAACTACACATCAATATCTATCATTCCTGAAAGTTTGAAGAAATTATGTTGAAAAATAAAGGAGGAGTTAGTTGCACAAGAAATTGCTACCCGAAACTATCAAAGGGCAATAACTCCAGAATGAAAAATGATATGAGAGTTATCTCACTGATATGCACAACTACACATCAGTATCTATCATTCCTGAAAGTTTGAAGAAATTATGTTGAAAAATAAAGGAGGAGTTAGTTGCACAAGAAATTGCTACCCGAAACTATCAAAGGGCAATAACTCCAGAATGAAAAATGATATGAGAGTTATCTCACTGATATGCACAACTACACATCGGTATCTATCATTCCTGAAAGTTTGAAGAAATTATGTTGAAAAATAAAGGAGGAGTTAGTTGCACAAGAAATTGCTACCCGAAACTATCAAAGGGCAATAACTCCAGAATGAAAAATGATATGAGAGTTATCTCACTGATATGCACAACTACACATCAGTATCTATCATTCCTGAAAGTTTGAAGAAATTATGTTGAAAAATAAAGGAGGAGTTAGTTGCACAAGAAATTGCTAACGGACGGACGGACGGACGGACGGACGGACGGACGGACGGACGACATGCGCCATACCATAATACGTCCCTTCGGGCGTATAAAAAGTCACACAACTACCCTTTGGTGAGTGCGGACGGACGTACGGACGGACAGACAGACAACTCTGGCAAAAACAATATATCTCCCCATAAATGGGGGAGACATAATGAGGGTAGCTCAATTAGTCATAATGACTAATCTACCTCGAGGCCCTCAAACAAGCATTTCATACAAAATACAAAACAGCAAAACATAGATCTATATGCACTTGATGCCTAGCTAAAATCACGCGAGTCCAGCAGGCAACACACCATTCAATTTTTGCAGAGGCGTGAAAAGGTGTTTCTACGAGGTAATAAAAAGGATAAACAATCATTAAGATTTTAAAAATAACATAAGAGCCTTTAAAACATGTAATGAAAAAGCTCCTTTTGATTTCTACATAACCTTTGTCCTGCATTAAAGTCACTTCCCTCAGGTGATTCTATTAAACACTAATGTGTGGATTAGATTTTGATAGAATTTATAAATGATCGGCTTCCTACCTACAGCTTTAAACACAGTACTTATATTTAAGTCATTCCAATGCTGTATTAAACACACAGTGCCTATATTCAAGTCTTTCCAATACAGCTCTATACATAGTACCTATATCCAAGTATTTCCAATACAGCTCTATACACAGAACCTATATATAAGTCTTTCCGATACTGTATCTACAGCTAAATACACAGTACCTTTATTTAAGTTTTCTAATACATTATACTGTATCTACAGTTAAATACACAGTACCTATATTTAAGTCTTTCCAATACTACTCTATACACAATACTTAAATTTAAGACTTTCCAATACAGCCATATACACAGTACCTATATTTAAGTTTTTCCAATACAGCCATATACACAATACCTAAATCTAAGACTTTCGAATACAGCCATATACACAGTACCTATATTTAAGTTTTACCAATATAGCCATATACACAATACCTATATTTAAGTCTTTCCAATACTGTATCATATGTTCTCCCATGGCTTTCATGAGATGACGGAATTCCTTGGCGTCAGCGAAGTCCTGCTTGTTGTGGGTGGGCTCCAACACAAAATACGGAACATTAACAATACCCACAACCCCACTGCAAAACCTGAAACAGTTTAAATCAGAAAAAGGTACAGTACAGTAAAAACCTGTCTACTGCTATCACCCAAAACTAGAATAAGGTACAGTACTACAGTACAGTAAAAACCTGTCTACTGCTATCACCCAAAACTAGAATAAGGTACAGTACTACAGTACAGTAAAAACCTGTCTACTGCTATCATCCAAAACAAGAATAAGGTACAGTACAGTAAAAACATGTCTACTGCTATCATCCAAAATAAGAATCAAAACGTTTTGACATGTAGCTGAATGCAGGACAAAAGTAATGCAGAAAGCTCCTCTAGAATGCTTTCTGCATTACTTTCGTCTGGAATTAAACAACCACCTGCTCCCCAATCATTCAAATGTAAATAGTGATTTAACCCTAACTTATTAGGTACGCCTTTTAACACCTTTGCAAACAGAGAAGACCAAGATCAGACACCTGTCAGAGCTAATTAAGGTCTGCTCTGTTTGCTTATGGAAAAATAGAGTTTCTTCCATGGCCAAAATTTTCTGCGATCATATGCTATTTACAAAATTCTTCAAATTAAAATTGATAAAGTCATTATTTCGTACATAATTATTTAAGTGATAAAGGATTAACAAAAGCTAGCTACCATCAAGTCCATGTGCAATTTCACTTTACACTTTACACCATACAAACTCCTTTGTAAACACAGTAGACAGTGTTTTGTGGAGAAATGAAGAAGTTATTTTTGAAAATGTTTTAATTTACTCGTATTACTTGGATCTGTTGGGTAATAAGGGTACTTACACTCCGCCATCCACCTGTGGTCCCACTTTTTCATACATCTTGATGAGTCTGCTACAGTTGTAGACAAACACACCATCATGAGATCGCTGCTCTATATTGATACCAAATATCAGGTTTAGGGTCTTAGGCTCCTTGAGGGCCCTGCAAAAAATCAAAACAGTAAGATTTCAGCATTGTTACAGAATTTCACTTAAAACTGCAAAAGATGTACAGTAGAACCTGTCTTAGGCAGCCATTCATTTATTGAACATAGGACTCTTAAAATGCTGGTCGTTGCTCAGTGCAGGGCAAATGTAATGCAGAAAGCTCCTATAGGACCTTTGTGTATTACTTCTGACTTGCATTAAGCTACCACCTGCCTTTAGACCTATAATTAGGCCTATTTTTGATGGCCACTTAGTTCAGGTTCTACTGTAGATATAGAGAACTCATCTTTCCAAATCTTTAGTTTCACTGTCTGAATAGAATCACTCTGCTGGAACAATTTTAACCCTATATTCCATAAATATTCCATTTTCACACCTTTGTAAACAGAACAGACTCAGATGGGACAGCTCCTATAAGAGTCGTCTAATCAAGGTCTGCTCTGTTTGCTTATGAAATAATATGGATACGATTCTACAGTTTCTACTATGGCCAAAAATTCCATGTACTGTGTAATCCTCTACCTGTTCAATATTCATGGAAGAAATAATGACATATGAATATTAATTTGATTAATTTTTATATTGGCATATAAACACAGAACATTTTGGCTCAGACAGAAACTGCAGAATCAATTCTATATCATAAACAATCAGTGCAGAACCTGATCATACAGCTCCTATAGGAGCCGTCTGTTTGCAAAAGGCGTTAATATGAAGGAAAGGGTTAAAAATCAATTTTAATTGGTATTAGTGTTCATGTAAGAAATATTGACATCATGAATATTAACTAGAACTGTAAGCCAAGGGCTAATAAATACCCCCACCAGCTCTTTATTCATGTGTTTGGGTGTTTAGTCAGGCTACTTAGAACAATTAATACAACTAATTAAGCAAATTTTACCAAGGAAAGCAATTTTCTACGTTTACAAAAGATCAAAACTCATATAAATTGCATGTCAGAGTTGTAGCCCTTGCACTACATAATCAACTTATGATGGTATAGTTCGATTTTGACCTGTGAGCTGTGACCTTTAGGAAGAGTCCACCCGTAGAGGTAAAACATGTCATGTATTTGTTCCGGAGTTTCCTACCTTTCACGGTATAATAAGGATATTGTGCCTTCTATGTCGAAATTAAATCTATAATTCCTGACATACCCATGTATTAGAATGGTTGTAACTTCTATAAATAGAAAAGTGCAGTCACGGCTCAGAGCTCGAAATCGAACTATAAATACATGTTCTACCCTACAAGTCAATAGCTTTATTTGTCAATAGCTTTATTTGTTATCAAGAAAATTGGTCTTAAGCGCAAACATGCCTGAACAAGATTTGTTTGTGAAAAACTATGCCCCGATATGACCTTTGACCTTGATGTATGATCTTGACCTTAATAAGTTACCCCTTAAAATGTTCACCTCTATAAGTTGCACATGCAAGTATGTATGTGCAATGGCGACAAAATTATCGCCAACGATGAAGTTGGGGACAAACCAACCAAGACAGACAAAGCAAAAACAATATCCCTCCCCACCTGTAAAATTATGTCGATTTTGAAAACTTGACAATATACATCAAAATTTTCTACCTGTAATAGTTCAAAAGTTATCTAAAGTTTAGGCCTCATAAACAGACCGACAGATAAACAAACTGACAGAAAAACAGACCAAAAACATCATGCTCAAACATCCCCATCTCAGGGGTGTTTAGAGTCAGTATTAATAGAGTACCAATGACAGTCTAGGTCATAATATAAACTTGATTTACTTTTGTTTTCTGCTGGCACTGTCCTTTTTAATCTGGGCTTCGTGCTTCAGTTCTGCTGCATACTGTTGGGCTTTCCGTAACTCTGCCTGTAATATTGCAAATCTTAAATTGTGAAAAAACATGTTCTATAAATGTCTTAAAAATTGTTTCATGCTTCACTTAAGTAGAATTTCATTTTCTTTTATTATTATTTCAAAAACACTAATTAGAGTGTCAGAGTGTCAAACAGTTTGGATCCTGATGAGACACCAAGATTTCCTTCTGGATCCCATTTTTTTTGCAAAAGATGACCTAAAATTTGCATGTCAAGACTTCGTTAATTATATCCAACTATAATATATTTATCACTGTTTTGACATTTTCAGGTACCAATCATAATCAATAATAATTATAATACCAGTTGAGATTTTTTTTTAAAGTAGTATGCTTTGACTAAATATGACACACTTCCGTAATGGTAAGCTTTGTCTATAAACCACACAGAGATGCATGAAAGACTAGAAAATTGTGTCCATAGGACATGGATGCCTACCTAGCGACACTGTCTTTAAATCAAGCACTTTTCACAATATTATATTTGAAGTTCTTGTAACTGGTAACAAGAGCCACATGCGGCGCTAACGCTCGTCTGAATTGGAGCATGTCCACTGCATACACTTCTCCACAAAGAGATCTACCAACCTATGAAGTTTTATGTTGAGTCCTCTTATACTTTTTGATCTACCCATTCTCTCATAGGCTAATTTAAGACCCAACCTCTTTGAATAAATCTACCAACAAGAGGGCCAGAATGGCCCTGAAGCGCTCACCAGACAATCAGAGGAGAAGATTTTCAAAGTTTTCACTATGTTTCTATAGAAAACTAGCCGGCCCATAATTTTAACCCCAGGGGCATAATTTATATAACTTTTGTAGAGGACTTGAACATGATGCTATGAGCTAAATATGAAACCTTTCAGTTTCAGAGGAGAAGATTTTCAAAGTTTTCACTACAGTGATGTCTCGTTAATCCGGAAACGTTCGTTCCCAGCAAAATTTCCGGATTAACGAATTTTCCGGATTAACGAATCACCGTCGTATGCTGCAAAATATCAACTCAATCATAAACATTGTATATGTACACATTTACTTTCGCATCAAGAAATCTTTTCTTGTAACATTCATGTGTGCATATGCCCGTAATAATCGCAAGTCATATAAAAATAATTGCCTTGTTTGTCGTTCTAAATGCTTTTTGCACCCTATCCATAAGTGTCAGTTCTCTCATTTCAGTAATACAATGTTGATTATCGAATATGCCTGCGGGCAAATTTTGTAAAATCGACATAGGTCTCCATGTTTAAAATGACTGGTTTCCCGAATATTCCATCCGCGTACACGTACTTGTAAGTCGGGAACCAGCCAGCTCACGCGTGAATTATAATCTTAGGGAATCCCTAGCGGGAATCCCCAATAAATACTGAATTAGCAAATCATTTAAGGTGATTAACAGTTTAACGATGGCGGGGCGGTTTTAACGTAACAAATTAATTGGGCGAGTGTTCATCTCATTAAGGAACATTAATGAATATCAAACATCACTACCCGCGTGCCATATGCTTTGATAAATAGCCAGTTTGCACACAGTCGGGGGTTGTTTTACCCATGCCCGTGATTGTAAACACAAGTATTCGCACCACCGCGGTGCACTATTGTTAAGTGTCAGGGGTGGGCAATTAAGCCCCGGGGCTACTGACCCGGCCGGATTAACGAGTCACAAATACAGGTAAATACATAGATTGGTCCCCACGACTTTCGTCCGGATCGCGAGTTTTCCGGATTAACGAGACATCACTGTGTATGTTTCTACTGAAAACTACCCACCCCTGGCGCGGGGCCAATTTTGACCCCAGGCCCATAATTCATATAACTTTGTAAAGGACCTATACATAATACTATGCGCCAAATATGAAAGCTGAGAACTTTCCAGATTCAGAGAAGAAGATTTTCAAAATTTTCACTATTTTGTTTCCATTGAAAACTGCCCATACCTGGGGCGGGGTCAATTTTGACCCCAGGCCCATAATTAATACAAATTTTGTAGAGGACCTGAACATGATGCTATGTGCCAAATATGAAAGCTGAGCGCCTTCCAGTTTCAGAAGAGAAGATTTTCAAAGATTTCACTATTTGTTTCTATTGAAAACTGCCCACCCCTGGGGCGGGGCCAATTTTTACCCCAGGGCCATAATATATATACCATTTGTAGAGGACCTGAACATAATGCTCTGTGCCAAATATGAAAGCTGAGAGCCTTCCAGCTTCAGAGGAGATTTTCAAAGATTTCACTATTTGTTTCTTTTGAAAAATGCCCATCCCTGGGGCGGGGCCAATTTTGACCCCAGGGGCATAATTTATATAACTTTTGTAGAGGACCTGAACATGATGCTATGTGCCAAATATGCAAGCTGAGAACCTTCTGGTTTCAAAATAGTAGATTTTCAAAGGTTTACTATATGTTTCTATTGAAAACTGCCCACCCCTGGGGCGGGACCAATTTTGACCCCAGAGGCATAATTTATATAACTTTTGTAGAGGACCTGAACATGATGCTCTGTGCCAAATATGAAAGCTGAGAGCCTTCTTGTTTCAGAGGAGAAGATTTTCAAAGTTTTACTATATGTTTCTATTGAAAACTTCCCACTCCTGGGGCGGGGCCAATTTTGACCCCAGGGGCATAATTTATATAACTTTTGTAGAGGACCTATAGGTGATGCTATGTACCAAAGATGAAAGCTGAGAACCCTGTAGATTCAGAGGAGATTTTTAAAGGTTCAAATTGTTGACGCGGGACGACGCATGACGACGGACATCGGGCGATCACAAAAGCTCACCCTGAGCACTTTGTGCTCTGGTGAGCTAAAAAGGACCATTTACTAGAGCAAAGGAAAATGTCAGGATTGTGTGGTATTGAAACCATTGTGATATGTCATCTACAATGCCTATTTTTTTCCATGTCTCCTGAAATAGCAGTGGATCTTGAGGTGAAGCCAAGTTATTTGGTGTCTCATCTGCCTCCAAACTATTTTCATAGCTTATCTCAAATATGCAACTAACCTACAAAGACAAGATTTTTTAATACAGTAAGTCTCCTATTCTGAAGTGCAAGTTTCTGAGATAGGTAGTAGTTGAACCATTTACCTGATAGAGATGCCGTCCGACACCTTTGCAAACAGAGTAGACCTAGGTCAGACAGCTCCTGTAGGAGCTTTCTGATCAGGTTCCACGGTTTGCTCATGGAATAATGCAGACCTAGTTCTAGTTTTAGTCAAGGCCAAAATTCCCTTGTTTATAGGACATTATAAAATTTCAGTTAATATTGATAAAGTCATTACTTCCTATCAAATGAATTTTTATCCGGAAAATAGTTAATGCTTGACTAAAGTTATATAGAAAGCTCCAATAGAAGCTGTCTGCATAACTTTCACTTTGCATTAAGCAGCCACCTGCTTTTAACCCTTAACTCCATAAATATGTCTTTCTATGCATTTGCAAACAGAGAAGACCCAGATCAGATGACTCCTGTAGGAGCCACCTGTTCAGGGTCTGCACTGTTTGCTTATGATATAATATAGATATGATTCTATAGTTTGTGCCAGGGCCAAAACTACCTCTGTCCATGTGCTATTATAACAATCTAATTATTATTCATAGTAAAATTATTTCTAACATGAATATTCATGGAGTAAAGGGTTAAACCCACCCATATTTAATCATTTAACCTATTCCCTAATAGGCTATTTTTAGATCCAACCTTTTTGAATAAATCTTCCGAAAAGGAGCATTAACTAGAGAAAAGATAAATTTTAGAATTTTGTAGTTCAATTTTGTAGTTCTGAAATCATTGTGACAAATAGAGCATTTGCTCCTAAAGGAGCAAATGCTCTACTTATCACAATGGTTTCAAAAAGTGACTTTTACAGAGGCATAGAAAGGCGTATTTATGGAGGAAAGAGTTAAAGAGTGACCACAATAGAGGTTCCAGTGTATAAAACTCTGCTTTACAGGGCTTAAGAGATAGCCCTGGGAAACACAAATATCAATTCCATATATAGAATCTTATGGCAGTAGTTGTCACATAATTTTCACCCTACCAACTGTCCTTTTGTTGAATTGCCTCTATTTTCAATAGCTTTCGCTTTACTCTGTGCCTCTTTCGCTTTCAATTCTGCTGCTTTAGCATCATCTGATGCCTTTTTGGCATCAGCCTCCGCCCGTGACTTGAAACGATTGGATGTGTACTTGTAAAGTTTTGGTTTATATAAACATGAAGCTAGTTTACGAGTCTGAACTTTTTTCCCTTGAATATACACTTTCATTCTTGGGTCCATGTATAATATTGCCACATATGCTCTAAAAGACCGTCGTTCCAGCATTAATCTGAAATCAGATAGAAGAATTTACAATAATACTTCACAACATAACCCTTTCCTTCATATAAACGCTTTTTCATGCCTTTGTAAACTGAGTAGACCCAGATCAGACACCTCCTGTAGGAGTAATCTGATCATGGTCTGCTCTGTTTGCTTATGAAATTACATAGATTTGATCCTAAAGTTTTTGTCTACACCAACATTTCCCTTTTACAGTTTTACATGATAACAATTAAATTATGAGTATTCATGAAGTGATTAATTCATGCATAAATGTTCAATAGGGATAACCGGATACTCATCATGTATATACCAAATAAGTAATATCAGTTTTTAAAGATTTAACCCTTTACCTCATGGATATTCATGTAAAGAAATAATGACACCATGAATAGTAATAAGATGATCTTGCATTATGAACAAGGGAATGTTTTTATTATGGCTGAAATTGTAGACTCAGTCTACATTATTTCATAAGCAAACAGTGCAGACACTTAAAAGATGGCTCCTACAGGAGCCATCTGGTATGGGTCCACTGTTTGTAAGTCAAGTGTTGTCCCAATCAGGTAAAGGGTCCAATGACAAAACTTCAGAAAGGCACATTATTCAATACAAGGTGAGGTTAGAATTTCGGTCTTTGTATGCAACATACTACTTATTTAAGAAAGATTAAGATCATAAGATGTAGATAAATTTGCGCAGAAACCCTTTAATACATAAGAAAGTTACAGCCTAGATCAAATCTAAGTTAGAAACAAGATATGTTTGTGAAACACTATGCCCCCGACCTTTGGCCCTGAAAGATGACCTTGACCTTTGAACCAGGGAGTTGAACGCGACACATCGTCTTTATGCGGTGAACATTTGTGCCAGTTATTTTGAAATCCATTCACAGATAAAGTTACAGAAGGGACACAAAATTTGGGACAGACGGACTGACGGACAGAAGGACAATGCGATTACTATATGCCCGCCGTTAGGGGGGCATAAAAATCAGAAAGGGAGCTAATTCAATGACTAAGAAAAATTGTGGTTCTGGTACTCAACTCAGAGCCTACCCATAATCAATATGTGTGCTTGATTAGATTGAATTTTAGCCATGTTAAAGAAACGATGAATTAATGCTATATTGAAACTATGAATTTTAGCTATGTTAAAAAACTATGAATTTTTGCCATATTAAATAAATTATGAATTTTAATCAAGTTAAAGATTATATAACAAGAGGGTCGTCACGGGTGACAAATGCCCCCAAAGTGTTTGACACCGAAATGCATTTTGGTGGAAAAACAATACAATGTAATGCAGGTGTAACATGAAATTTTGATGCTGTTAAAAATGACACAGGAGTCAGTTCTTAACATTAGAAACAGAACCTTTGACGATTATGATAGCTAAGAAAAGAGCCAAGCGTCAAAACTTAGTTAAAAAGGACCCTAAGTCATTCTCAACGTTAAAAAGGACCCTGGGTTGATTGTCAACGTTTAAGGTATAGGAGATATGCTCTGGACAAGCTTTTTGTATCTGGTAAGATATAGGAGATATGCTCCGGACTGTAAAATTGAGGTCAAAGGTCAAGGTCAAGGTCAGTGATCTGAAAATGGTACATGACTCTCCCCCATCCCAAGATGAACTCACAAACCAAATTTGGATTCCGTAGCTGGTAAGGTATAGGAGAAATGCTCCAGACAAGCTTTGTGTAAAATGTAGGTCAAAGGTCAAGGTCACAGTGACCTGAAAATGGTACGCGACACTCCGCCATCCCAAGATAAACTCACACATTAAATTTGGAATCCATAGCTGGTAAGGTATAAGAGATATTCTCTGGACAACCTTTTTTGTAAAATCGAGGTCGAAGGTCAAGGTCAAGGTCA
Organism: Azorinus chamasolen; assembly: GCA_963576725.1. Taxonomy (NCBI): domain Eukaryota; kingdom Metazoa; phylum Mollusca; class Bivalvia; order Cardiida; family Solecurtidae; genus Azorinus; species Azorinus chamasolen. Next base: position 85,636,822 of record OY755240.1, on the reverse strand, counting down.
CAGTGACCTGAAAATAGTACGCGACACTCCGCCATCTGAAGGTGATCTCACAAACCAAATTTGGAATCCGTATCTGGTAAGGTATAGGAGATATGCTCTGGACAAACTTTTTGTAAAATCGGTCAAGGTTAAGGTCATAGTGACCTGGAAATGGTACATGACATTCCGCCATCCCAAGATGAACTCACACACCAAATTTGGAATCTGTAGCTGGTAAGGTAAAGGAGATATGCTCCGGACAAGCTTTTTGTAAAATCGGTCAAAGGTCATGGTCAAGGTCACAGTGATCAGAAAATGGTATGCGACACTCCTCCATCCAAAGATGAACTCACACACCAAATTTGGAATCCTTAGCTGGTAAGGAATAGGAGATATACTCCGGACAAGCTTTTTGTAGCTGGTAAGGTATAAGCGGTTTTTAAAATCGAGGTCAAAGGTCAAGGTCAAGGTCACAGTGACCTGGAAATGGTACGCGACACTCCGCCATCCCAAGATGAACTCACACACCAAATTTGGAATCTGTAGCTGGTAAGGTAAAGGAGATATGCTCCGGACAAGCTTTTTGTAAAATCTGTCAAAGGTCATGGTCAAGGTCACAGTGATCTGAAAATGGTACGCGACACTCCTCCATCCCAAGATGAACTAACACACCAAATTTGGAATCCTTAGCTGGTAAGGTATAGGAGATATACTCCGGACAAGCTTTTTGTAGCTGGTAAGGCATAAGCTTTTTTTAAAATCGAGGTCAAAGGTCAAGGTCAAGGTCACAGTGACCTGGAAATGGTACGCGACACTCCGCCATCCTAAGATGAACTCACACACCAAATTTGGAATCTGTAGCTGGTAAGGTAAAGGAGATATGCTCCGGACAAGCTTTTTGTAAAATCAAGGTCAAAGGTCAAGGTCAAGGTCACAGTGACATGAAAATGATACGCGACACTCCCCCATCCCAATATGAACTCACACACCAAATTTGGTATCCGTAGCTGATGTGACAAAGGAAATATACTCCGGACAAAAGGTACACACACCCACCCACCCACACACCCACCCACCCACACACCCACCCACCCACCCACACACCCACACACACACGCACGGTGCGATCACTATATGCCGCCAAAGCCTAGCTTTGGGGGCATAAAAAGAAGTGAGAGAAGGGAGGTATATGGTAAATACTGGTTATGCTACAATTATTTTAAGTTTTTTTGTGCATGATACACTTTCTACTCATATTTGATATGTGTGCAAAATTATACATACATTCTGTCCATGTAAAACAAAGATATAATCAGGTAAAAAATCACACAAAGCATGCATGCCCCAAAACACACAGGCACTCACATCCATTGTGGTGACTATGGTAAGCCGACTGCAAGCAGTCTCAACAAATATCAAAGGCAAAAGATAACAATTATTAAAACATTAATCAAAGACATGAAAAAGGAATAAAGTACTTTTAAAATTGGTGAAATGATTTTAACAGATTTAACAAGATGTGTTTGTGAAACACTACGCCCATGATATGACCTTTGACCTTGATGTATGAGCTTGACCTTAATAAGTCACCCCTAAAAATGTTCATCTCCATAAGTTGCACATACATGGCAAGTTTGAAGTACGTATGTTGCATGGTGACAAAATTATCGCCAATCTAAATTTGACCTTTGACCTTGATATATGACCTTGACCTTAATAAGTCGCCCCTAAAAATATGTTGGCCTCCATAAGTTGAACATGCATGCCAAGTTTGAAGTATGTATATGCAACAGCTACAAAATTATCACAAACATCAAAGTTGGGGCCAAACCAACCAACAAACCAACAGGCAGAGCAAAAACAATAAGCTCCCCCAGGGGCATAAAAAGAAACTAAAAATGTGTGTCCATATGACACGGATGCCCCCTATCAGCTTTGTTCATCTGTGGAAGTTTTAAGTAATGAAAATTCCCTTCTTTACATACATGTACACCAATACATCAAGGTTGTTCATCTGTGAAAGTCTGAAGTAAATCCTCCCATGATCTACACATCCTCAAAAGTGATCTTAAACTTTCCCTCATATAAATGCTTTTTCATGCCTTTGCAGAGTTGACTATAGGAGCTGTCTGATTAGGATCTGTTGTTTGCTTATGGAATAATATAGATCTGATTATACAGTTTCTGCTATGGCAAAACATTCCCTTCTTAACCCATTCCTTCAAAGGCTATTTTTAGATACAACCTCTTTGAATAAATCTACCAAAAAAGGAGCATGAACATGAGAAAAGGAAACTTTTAGAATTTTGTAGTTTGAAAACATTGTGATAGATAGAGCAAATGCTCTCTTTATCACAATGATTTCACAAAGTGACTTTTACGGAGTCGTCAAAAGCCATCAATATGAGGGAATGGGTTAATAGTGCTATTAAAAGTTGCCGCTAATTAATATTCGTACTGTCGTAAAATTTGGTCCCAATACATCAATCATAACAAAAGTTACCCCTCACATATTGTTTGTTGCATGCATGCTGAACAAGTGACATTCACCAGAACCAGAATAGCTGCCTATAATGGTTAAAACTGGTTAACAAATACAGACCACTCAAAAAGAAGTCTACTATTCTACTTGTAAAAACAGGTTGCAGCATGCACCAATGGCTTACTTTTGGCATGCATGCAGCAGCCACCTGCTTTTACAGACCTCAATCTTTATTCATGAAATAATTGCTACAACCCTTTACTTCATATACATGTATATGCTTTTTTATGTCTTTGCAAACAGAAAAGACCCAGATCAGACAGCTCCTGTAGGAGCTGTGTAATCAGGGTATGCTCTGTTTGCTTATTGAATTATATAGATATTTTATTCTACAGTTTCTACCGCAAGCAAAATTTAAAAATTCAGCAATTAGATATTCATAATGTCATTATTTCTTACATGAATATCTATGAAGTACAGGGTTAAAGAAGATTCTACTGTAACACAACCCTTACCCATCGTCTGAATCAAAGTCTGACTCTGGATTTGTTAGCATGATGTCCGTTGAGTCTGATAATATATCCAGCTCAGGGTCACCATTATCTAACAGTTTCATATTGTACACTATCACTAGAGTTCCTGATTCACCCTCTATCCTATCAAACTGGGCAAAAAAGTCCTCATCTGTTTTGAATGGGGAATATCGCAGTATCACATCCATTTCCAATGCATACTGAAAACATACAATACATAGAAATAAAAAAAATCAAGCTTGCATGAGGCTCAGTTTTTATATTTCAACAAATTAATTATTTCATGATTTTTTTTCTTCGTACCCCTTTAATTCATACATACACCTATTCACTACTTAGCAAACAGTGTATATCAAGATCAAACAGCTCCTGTAGGAGCTTTTTGGTCAGTGTCTGTTCTGTTTGCTTACAGAACATAGATCAAATCATACATTTTTTCCAGAAAAAAAACTTCCTTTGTTCAAATGCCACTATAAAATTCTGTGAATTTCAATTATCATTTCTATAATACACAAATATTCATGAAGTAAATCTATATTGGAAGATTTATCTTCTTTCTGTACAGAATCACTGTGCCAAATAGCCCTGGTCCAGAAGAAAACTGAGCAATGAGGTGTCTGGTCTGGATATCAACTATTAGCAAAAGTCATAAATCTGTGAGACACTTACTTCTCAGTTCAAAACTGTCGATACACATAATCACAGTTCTGCACCCAGTGATCTAAAGGTTAAGAGTGATGTGAAACAGGCCTACACAGGTCCCTTAAAAGGACCCATTTCCAATGCAAAACTAGAAAACTGACTCAGTCAGAGAGGGCCCTGCAGATGGTCTTTTGCTGAATATGGCATTTTTGATAAATCAAGGGCAGATAACTCTTGACATGATCTCATTCAACCAAAAAGCTATAGGTGTCTTCCTTTTATAATACTAAGCAAAAGCCCTTAATATGAACCAAATATGTGAAGTACTGTTTGAGTTATCAGGTCACATCTAAAGTGTTGACAAAAAATGATGGCATTTTGGATGAAGCAAGGGCAGATAACTCCAGACATAGAGATCTGATTCAACCCAAAAACTATATGCATCTTCCTCTGATGATACTAAGCATATGCCCTTAACATGAAACCAATACATGAAATACATTTTGAGTTATCGCGTCACATCAAAGTGTTGACAAAAGTTGATTGCATTTTGATGAATCAAGGACAGATAACTCTAGACATAGTGATCCGATTCAACCCAAAAACTATAGGCATCTTCCATTGATGATACTAAGCATATGACCTTAACATGAAACAAATATGTGAAATACTTTTTGAGTTATTGCATCAAATCAGAAGTGTTGACAAATGTTAATGGAATTAATGATGAATCTAGGGCAGATAACTCCAGACATAGTGATCTGATTCAACTCAAAAACTATAGGTGTCTTCCTCTGATAATACTAAGCATATGCCCTAAATATAAAAGCAATATGTGAAGTACTGTTTGAGTTATCACGTCACATCAAAGTGTTGACAAAAGTTGATTGCATTTTTGATGAATCAAGGGCAGATAACTCTAGACATATTGATCTGATTCAACCCAAAAACTGTAGGCATCTTCCTCTGATGATACTAAGCATATGCTCTTAACACGAAACCAATATGTGAAGCACTGTTTGAATTATCGCATCACATCAAAATTGTGAACGGACGGACAGAAAATGTGATTCCTATAGGGCTCCTGCATTTTCAATGCAGGGCCCTAATAAGTAACATTTTTCCAAGTTTTGCAAAGAAATCCTAACAGAGACCAAATTTTGATTAGATTGCTAATAAATTCAAAATAAGTTAAAATGGGACTAAACATGCTTAAATTCCAAATCATGGAGTTTTACGTGTAAAAAAAATCCCATTTTCCCCAAATTTGCCAGAAACAGGCCTGTGAAAAAACTGTTTACTTTGCACACAGTGCAGACCAAGACACAATGGCAGCTGATCAGTCTACACTATAGCAACAATGGACATTATTACACTAGCTTCTAATAAGTAAATGTCATTTGTGATTAGCCATCATGTTCGAAATGTATCTGGACTTTACTGTTTGTCACATCTGATAATGTTAAGTATACTTTTTCCAGCCATGCAAGAAACAATATTTAACTCATTTCCTAATAGGCTATTTTTAGACCCAACCTCTGAATAAATCTACTGAAAAGGAGCATTTACTGGAAATAAGGATTTTTTTTAGAATTGTGTAGTTTTTAAACCAACATGATAAATTTATCATGCTGGTTTCAAAAAAGGACTTTCATAGAGGAGTCAAAAGGTGTCAATAGGAGGGAATGGGTTAAATAAAACAGCCTCCTGTAAAAGGTCTATAATGCCTTCCAGTTGTAGATAAAATGAGTATTTAGCTATCAAATTTTCTTATTTCACAGCCAACCCCCATCTTGCTGCTACTAACTAGAGAGGTGATTCTAATCATTAACAGCAAGATAGGGTTTGATGGAGAAATATACAAAATATTTTACTCGGCTTTACTAAATACTCCTCTAATCTACAGTCCTGGCCTTATCAATGCTGCTCACTTGTTCATTAATTAAACCGGGCTGAATACTTACCCTTTCTTGACCCCTTTCACTTTCATCAAGTGGAATCTGGGTCCCTGCCTTGAAGGACGGAATGGGGACTATAACCTAAAAGCAGGGAAAAAGCCATAGATCAGATTAAATTTTCAGCAGTTGTTGCAGGATATTAATAAATAAATATCAAGAAATTTGGTAGTCTCAGTTTACACTATACATGTTAGGATTATAACTCATGTTCAGAGTGTAGCCCTTGTAACATTGAGGGCTGAAGTTAATAGAACTGGTTCTCAACTTATGGCAAAGGTTAAGGTTTTTTAAGTTGTTACATGTTAACAAGAACATCCTTGCATGCATTCCAATAAAGTGTGGACATTAATCCTCTGCCTCAAAAATATTCATGTCAGAAATAATGACATCATATATAGTTAATTGCTGTCTTTTTACCATGCCATATGAATACAAAAAGTTTTGGCCATGGCAGAATCTGTAGTATCGGATGTACATTATTCAGTATGGAAATAGAGCAGACCCTGATCAGATGGCACCTACAGGCGCCATCAGATTTTGGTCTACTCTGTTTGCAAAGAAGTTAAAAAGTGTATCTATGAGGTAGAGGCTTAAAGTATCTGGCTCCAAGTTTGTTTTACCTCTTCAATGCTCTCCTCCTCATGAAACGTCCGTGATAGAAACAAACAGCTTTGTGTTCCATTCTTTTTTGTGAACACCATCAAATCATTACCTATTCTCATGGAACCCCTGTAATGAAACAGAAAATATGAAACCATTCAAGGGTGGACCACAATACTGTTGTATCATCTTTAAATTATATAAACACCAGAGGCATAGATAAACTTTTCTTTCAAGAATAACTCCTTTATTTTGCCACCAAACCCATGTTATAACCATCTCTTTAGAATTGCTCTTATAGACGATTCTAAAGAGTGGTCACAACATAGGGTTTGGGGAATTTTTTTAGTATTTGAAGAAAGAACAAACCTAGCTGTATATTACTCTAAAACATTTTCAAAGTGTAGCCAGTGCTCCAGATAGCATCCGTACATCCGTACTGTACGGACAAATATTTCGCCGGTACGGATAGAAAATCGATTGCATGCGTACTCGTACGTATCGTTTTTTGCCGGTACGGATCCAATACCAAAACGATCCGTATACAAGATCTACACATCAGAAAATTAAATTCCGTATTGTCAGTTGCTAGACGCCTTCATAAACTCTCGCAAATCTAAGTTGGTCGGGCGCTTATTAAATGTGAACAAATCAAGCGTTTCATTATACACTATAAAGATCACCGGGAACCATTAGCCTCGTATTGAAAGCGGAAACCAGCTCGCGTTAAAATGTCGCAGGATATACAAATTTTTTTCTCGTCTGGCCCATCGGCGAAGAATAAGTCCCCAGTAGATCTGAGTTCCTTTATTATCACAGGCATACTCGACAATATAATAAATAACGTTGTTAGAAAATCCAGACATACATGTAAGTTACAGTTTAACCGTTGTTTCATAATTTGATAACATATGATTTGCGGCCTCGAGGCAATTCGTACCAAACACCAAACAAAATGTTTGCGGGAAACTGCACGGTTTTCTGAACTACTTTAGGATTTCCATCACCAGCTTTATTTAACACACATGATAAAAGATGAGAGTGAATGCGTGAGATTTGAATTTTAGATATTGTGGAATAAAATTCAATATCCGTTCATTTTTCATTTGTTCTGCAGATTCGTTTTGAATAACCACGGCACCAATAAAATTCTAAGGAGTAGTCAAAGCATGGCTGTTTTTCAAACTTAACTATCAGTTAGTTTAACCCTTTCCTCCATGAATATTCATGTTAAACTCTACTAACTATGCATACTTAGTTAAAAAGTACTGACACATAATAATTATGTACTTTTCTTACCTCTGGTAAAAGAGAAATGTCAGAGCTGTACTATGTCATAAGCAGAGTAGACCCTGGGCCTTCTCTGTTTGCATAGCATTTTAGGTGATGAAATGCTTACATATGGATAAAAGGTTTAAATAAAACATACTAGACTAGTAGTAGTACCAGGGTCCGAATACACCAAAATTTGGTACTTGCAATTTTTTGTCAGTGCAACTTTTAAGAAAAGGATTATAAATAATGCATAGTAATATTGAAAATGCGAGTTGAAATTTGATTTTGCCAGTTTATTTTTTTTGCAACTGGCAAAATAATGCCAGTAAGTTTTTAGCCTAAATTCGGACCCTGAATACTATATAATACTAGTAGATATACATTGTACCATGTATTACATTTAATGGAATGTTTGCCATAACTTGATGCATAGAGTCAGACAACACCATATTCTCCAGGCAAACACAAATAGACTGAGCCTAATGAGACATATCAAGTTCTACAATATGACCCCCTCAATTTAACCCCTTACCACAGGATTTTGATTCCTTGAACATTGTTCAACATAAACTCAATTGGTCATTGGTCAATGGATATATATGACAGAATCAGATCTATACTTTTATTTAAGCAAACAGAGTAGACCCTGATCAGACAGCTCCGAGGTGATCTGTCACAGCTGGGTCTTCTTTGTTTACAGTTGAGCTAAAATGCACTTATTTTGAGTAAAGGGCCTCCAAGATTACATTTAATTATTTTTTTCAGGGGGTAAACATGTGCAGACCTCAACTGAAAAATCATGGTTGGACCAGTATCCATGGCTGGAAATTAGAATGTCTGACATACATGCAACAAAAGTACTTTACTGCAAAACGTGTTCACTGCATGGCAAGAAGAACATTATGTCAACTACTGGATCACCAAACATTCAAATTTCAACAATAAAAGCCCATGATACCAGCAGCGAGCACAGGGATGCCGTTCGTCTAGACATTTATTTAAAGCGCAAAACCAGTGATGTTATTGACATTAATCTGGCAGACTTGGACTCTGAAAGTGTCTCTGAAGCTGACAAAATAGTATTCAGAACAGTCTACTTCTGCGCAAAAGAGGAATTACCCAGTGAGACTATCAACAAACTTCTTCGGTATGATATTGCTAATGGGCTTAAACCTGGTATGCAAGATTTAAGTTGGACCACAATAAACGAAATGCAGCATGTAATATCTGACTGTCTTCTCAAGAACATAGTGAAAAATGTGAAGTCATCCAGCTTTTGTGGAATCATGATTGACGAGTCCTGTGACTTGAGTGTTGAGAAGAAATTGGTAGTTTGTATCAGGTACATTGTTGATGGGGAAACTGTAACTTCTTACTTAGGAAGCGTAGCGGTTGATGACGGAAAAGCCCACACAATAACAATGCAGTAACTGCTATTCTGTGTGACTTAGGTATTGACATGACAAAAGTGACCAGTCTTTCAACAGATGGAGCAGCTACCATGGTTGGACGTAAAACAGGGGTTGGTGTGCAGCTGAAAAGTAAATGTTCACCTTACATGACACAGGTTCACTGCATGGCACACAGGCTTGCTCTGGGTTGTGTAGATGCTGTCAAGGGTCTTAAACCACTGGAGACATTCAAATCAATGTTCAATACACTTTATTTTCACTTCTGCAGTTCAGCAGTTCAAACTGCCAAATTGAAAGCAATTCAAGACTTGTTTGAAGACAAGCACCTGCAGATCAAGGAACCACACGCTGTCCGATGGCTGTGTTTGAAGAAGGCAGTAGAAGCTGTCAACAGCTGCTATCCATCAGTTGTTTCTACACTGGCTTAACTGGCTACCACAAACAGTACTGCAAAGGCTCTGTACAAATATTTCAACAGCAAGAAAACTGCTCTTCTCTCAAGCATTATGCTAGACATCCACATTGAAATTTCAGTGTTGTGCTGTGAACTGCAAAAGGAAGAGATCCTATTCAGTGAAGTGAGGCCATTGCTAGAAGCAACATTGGCTAGACTTGATCAACTTAAAACAGGTGGCAAATACTTTAGGACCATGCAGCGACAGCTAGAAACTGATGGTGGACTCAAAGGGGTGCAGCTGTCTGGAGAATTACAGTTCTCTCAAGACAGTGTTCTGGCTTTAATTAGCAACTACATTGACAGACTTCAAGAAAACATCAGTGACAGGCTAACAAAACAAGATGGAGACACACTTAGCAACATCGGGGCAGTACTTCAACCAGAAACTTTTGACGAGGACCTGGCAGATGGGTCCATTGAAGATCTTGGTGTATTCTTTGGAACACCTACAGTCACAAAACTAGTCTTGGAAGATGAAAGTATTGTGGAAACTCCTATCAAGCCTCTACTGAATAAGGACGAACTAGTAAACAATGAATGGCCAAGGTTTAAAGCAATGTTGAAAGGGTCATACAAAAAAACAAAACTAAAGTCACTCTGTAAAAAAGATTATTGTATTGCATGAGGACAGGTTTCCAAATGTGGCAGTTCTTTGCAAAATTGCCCTGTGCATGTGTGTAACTAGTGTGAAGTGTGAAACTTCATTTCCCAATCAAAATAGAATCAAGACAAAGAGCAGATGTTCTCTAAAACAGGAAAAGCTTGACATCTTGCAGAGGATTTCTATTGAGGGACCACTTTTGTGTAACTTTGACCCTACACATGCAGCAAGGGTTTGGAGAGCCCTAAAGAAACGCAGAGAGAAGATGTTGTGTCTGCCTTCCAAGCCAAAGTCTTAACTCAGTAACAATTAAACATTGGCTTAAAAGGCAAACAGGGTTTATGTGGCTTGTTTCCTTTGTAGATCAACATATTATGTGTAAAAAAGAAACTGAAATCTGAAGCAGTCATTAGATTCTATAGCAATGTGCTCAATAGAAATCATGTGCAAAAAATCAGGAATTTTGTACACTAGATATGGACTCCTCTATTGACCTTGTGACACATTATACCAGTAACAGTTTGGATATTTTGTTACAATTTAGTAGGCCTGAACTGGATCCAAACTGTGTGCATTTACTGTTTTATGGTCATTGCAGTTACTGTTGAAACTATTTTTCCATCAAACAATGTAAACCAAGATCAGATTGCTCCTACAGAAGCAGTTTGATCTGGGCCTACAATGTTGCCAATGATGTATATGCTGCCAGACCCTGGATGCTTGATTATGGCATGAAAGTAAAGGAACTAGATAAGTTATCTAGTTCCTTTACTTTCATACTGTAAACTAACAATCTTTTGCAGGTTTATGGTAGACTTTTCTTTTATTTCAAACAAATGTTTCGACCCCATCAGGGTCTTCCTCAGGGTAAAACTATAGAGATGATGAGGCTTAATGTAAAATAAACATGAAAGTAAACCATATAAGAACAGTTATAATGGTCTGTGTTTTATATGATTTGGATTACAAAAATTGCTATGATCTGAGTGAAACTTCATCACACCGTATATGTTATTTCTAGTGTCCGTTCTCCTGAGTACTGGCCAGATATAGCCTGTACTGATGAAGTTTAATTTGGATCAGTACCGTACTGATGGTAGCCAAAAATTAACTGGAGCACTGGTAGCATACCTGAATTTGCATATACATGTATACACTTTACACAGGGGACAAAAATTCACTCGTCCTGCATGTAATTTTCTCTTCTTTGTCTATATTGCAGGACTAGTGAGTATTTTGCAATACCTTCTTTGTCTATATTGCAGGACGAGTGAAATTTTAGAAAAATGTTGTGCCCTGTAATACATTTCATTCTGTTTCAAAAACTAGACCTTTCAAATGAACACAGGTCACCTGCTAAAAGAATGGAGAAAACAAGACGTGTTTGTGAAACACTATGCCCCCGGCCAATTTGACCTTTGATCCTGAAGGATGACCTTGACCGTGACACGTCACCCCTCAAACTGTGCAGCTTCATGAGATACACATGCATGCCAAATATCAAGTCTCTATATCTACTGGTTCAAAAGTTATGGCCAATGTTAAAGTCGGTGATTTGACCTATATATTTGACCTCTGACCTTGACATTTCACCCCTTTATGAGATACATATGCATGCCAAATATCAAGTCTCTATCTGTACTGGCTCAAAAGTTATGACCAATGTTAAAGTTGTCCTCAAACAGACAAATGGACGGAGCAAAAACATTATGCCCCCCCAGATCTGATCTGGGGGGGGGGGCATAAAAAAGTGCAACAGACAGACAGATGATAGATAAGTGATCACTAAGTGTCACCATGCTTATAGCAGGTGATACAAATATTAATCTATAGGTCATATACATGTAGTTCTATTCTTGCAGAGATGCTGAGATATTCTGTCTCTACTAAAACTAAAACAGTAAATGCAGATACTAGCAAGCAAACCACAAGAATAACAGCAATCAGAATCATCATCAGTGACCATTACTTACGATTTGAGGCCATTGCCATACATGCCAATCAAGTGTTCATCGAGAGAACGTTTTGATGATCTACCAAATGTAATTATATCGGCAGTCTCATCTGTAAGTAAACAAATATATCCCGTGTTAAGTCATATTAAACCATTATTAACCCTTTCTTTATTGAATATTAATGTTAACACATCTATGGAGATAAGGGTTAACCCTTTCCCTCATACAAACACGTTTTCACGCATTTGCAAACAGAGTAGACCCATATCAGATGGCTCCTAGAGGAGCTGTCTGATCAGGGTCTGCTCTGTTTGCTAATGGAATTTTAAAGATCTGTTTCTTTACTTTCTAAAATTGCTACAATCTTCCACCTCCCATATTTCATTATAACTAGTTTGTCCATGAATATTCAGTAGGTATTGAAATTTGGAATAAACATAGAACAGGGAAAGGATGAAATGGCTTTTAGATTGAAACATTCATAAAGTAATGTCTAACATATCGTAAAATAATTTATTTCCATCTTCAAAGCAAGTTCTCATTATAGTATATCTACAGCTTCATGCATTTTCAACAAATAAAAGCTATCATTTTCATTATTGACATCCAATACAGTGCTTCACATGTAAATTTTTACAGTACTATATAAATTGTGTCATAAAAATGGGCACTCTATTACAGGGCAACAGATAAAGGTGTATATTCAAATAAATTCACCATTTCTCCATCAAACACTATGTTGTGGCCACTCTGTAGAATAATCTAGAAGATATGATTCAAAAGAGTGGTCACAACAAAGAGTTTGGAGCAACTAGAACTATCACAAAAGGTGATGAATACCCTGCACAGCAGCCTTTATCACAACACAGGCCCAAATAAGGGAGATAATTCTGCATAATTCTGGCGCTATACACATGAAAACTGCATCTTACACATCTACTATTCCTAGTTATTATGTATGCCAAATATAAACTCAACTAGAACTACCACTAAAGGTGATGAATACCAATGTACCCAGCCTTGATTGCAAATCCAGAGGCTGATAATGCGACATCAACTACCAATGTTATAGGCCCAAATGACAAAAAAATACTCAAAGTTCAAAGGGAAATAATTCTGCAATTCTTCAAACTAAATACATGAAGATAACATCTTGCACATCTACTATATGTGGTATGGTTAACGTATGGTAAGTATCAATTCAAAAACTTTCAAACTGAAAGATAAGTTTGTGACATCAATTACCCATGTTTCATGCTAAAATGACAAAAAATAATCAAAGTGCAAGGGGAGATAATTCTGCAATGCCTGAAACTAAATAGATGAAAATTGTGTATTTCACATCTGCTATTCGTGGTTATTATGTATGGCAAGTATCCATTCAATATCTTTCAAACTGAAGGAGGAGTTCATGACACCAAAAATCTATGTTAAACTGCTGATTTGACATACAGTATTCAATGACATGTTTACCGTTTGCAATACCAACTGTGTTTCATAAGATACTGGCTACAGGTGCATACTCAAATACTAAAACCTACATTTCTCCACCAAACCCTATACTGTGACCACTCTTTAGAATCGCCTCAAAGAGACTATTCTAAAGAGAAGTCATAGTTTAAGGTTTGGTAGCGAAATAAAGTACAGTCGAGACTGTCATATGTGACCTTCCAAGGGACTTCATGAAAAAGGTCACATATGACAGGGAGTCTCTTAATACAGACCTAGGATATAATACATGACGTATACCGAAACTACATGTACATGTAAGAGATCTACTTAAGGGAAAAATAAAACTGTGTACTAATCCAGTCTAATACAATATAATTATGTATCTATTACTTAATACATTTATACAACATTTATTATCACAAATAAATGCTAATTTAAAAGTTTAATAAATTAATAAATCATTCACTTACCAGAACATTAGTGCATGTACGATACAATGTACAAATATAATACACATATAAGTGCATGCACTAAATTCACCCTTTCCCTGTTCTATATTTATTACAAATTTCAATACCTGCTGAATATTCATGGACAAACTAGTTATAATGAAATATGGAAGGTGGAACATTGTAGCCATTTTAGAAAGAAAAGAAACAGATCTTTCAAATTCCACTAGCAAACAGAGTAGACCCTGATCAGACGGCTCCTCTATGAGCTGTCTGATCTGGGTCTACTCTGTTTGCAAATGTGTGAAAACACGTTTATATGAGGGAAAGGGTTAAACACTTAATGATATAAATATAAACTAGGTGCAGATTACCAAGCATACTTTCGAGTAATGTTGATAGAGACATGTATTATGCACACACTGATTAATATTTATAAAGACCGTTCTGAACTAAAGAGCCCGTAATAATCGAAAACCAGATCAAATTAGTTGCCTTGTTTAAAAGTTGTTTGTCGTTCTTTAACAGTTTTGTCGCTCGAAATCTCCTCCGGCGAATCTTATATACGACGTACGTAGCCATGTTTGACACGACTGGTTTCCCGAATATTCTGCTCGCGTACTGTAGAGCGGAAGTCGGGAACCAGCTAGTTCACGCATGATTACAATCCCGGGTTTCCCCTAATTAATATGGTGTGAAAAACCGACGCGCTATGTAAACAAACAAAAGAAACTGTGATAATTGAATGTCGTTTAATACAGATCGAAGCCTATGTTTGGTTCGCAAATTCAGGGTCGCTTGTCACGTAAGACAGGGAGTCGCTTAATTCAGACCAAAATTATAGGAAAATACGTTGGGCGGGATGAAACACGGTCGCATATGAGAGGGCGTCGCTGAATCCAGGGGGTCGCTAAGGCAGTCTCGACTGTAGTTATGCGTGAAAATGATTTAATTTACACAACCTATCTGTAGCTTTCAAATATCTAAACCAGACTTACTTGGCTCCATGCCTTCCCCATCATCAAGGAAGCACAGCATATACTTTCCTCGTAGACTGGCGTCAAACACTGCAACGCAAAGAAGAAATCTATTCAAATTCTATATTTTCAACACAGCAGCATGGAGTACTGAATGTTTATGACCATTGCTTAGAGTGACTCATGTGTATGCCATCATCAAGTGTACTTGTATGGGAGATACTATTCTGTCCAGACAGTGCCAGCTGGCATACATGTATGTTATTTCATTTCCAACCCAAGAGAATGAGTTATATAAAACATTACTGCATACAAATGACAGGGGTGAATGTGGAAAATTTAACTTACATGTAAAGATACTGAGCTTGGTTGCATTGGCATCTCTGAAAACAACAAGGTTAGAATGATTATTGCATCAGAAAATTGACCTGTTTTACCCGATAAATATGCATGCAAGACTCAACCTATTATGAATACTAATTATTTCACATTATGACATATTCATAAAGATAAAGTATTAAAGGAAATTTATTGTCATGGCAACCAGTCGAGAATCTGTAACATTTAAGCAAACAACAGACCGATCAGAAACTGTCCGATTAGGGTCTACTAATACAGTAATAGCAAAGGCACCCAAAAGGGTACACCAAAATTTAACCCCTTTATCATCACAAATCATTTATAAAAGAACACAGAAACTACATAAACATATCATGATAGCTCCTTTGAACACAAAATAGCAAATAGATCTTTTTCCTATGTATGACATCATGTCAAACAAGTTATACATGATAATTACAATCTTAATCAGGGCTTGAATATCCAAAAATATGAAGCAAAAATTCCCAATATGTTAGCATATCTCAACATTTCAGCCGGTCCAAACATTTTGTTTGCCAATGTCAAAGAAAAACGCCAAAAAAGAAACAAAATTAAAAGCCAGCCATTCATCAATTCAAAGGGAAGTAACCCACCCTCCTCTTTGCGAAGATAGCAGTGTAGTTGCGGAGATCACCTAAGCGCTTTAACCAAACAGATTTTATTTTGTGCAAGCACCTAGATGAAAATGACTGCACTCCACTTATGACCAAGATGCTGCTATATCTTGGCTTGATTTGGTTTGTTCAATGGAGAAATAAACCCAGTAACTTTACGCGAGTTACCAAACTGCATGGAGACTTTACGCTGTCATTATTTCCTTATCATTTTAGATTAAATCATTTCAAATGTTCCACAATAGCTTTCTGTATACACTTAAAAATTAAATTAATTCATAACGATTACTGTAGAACATATTCTCAAGGTCGTCTTTATTAATATTTTAAAAACAAGTACATCGTAAACAAAATGTAAAAAAGTAAAAAACGGAAAGTATTACATAAAATCTGTTAAGACTTAAAAGGGCTGCAGAAGATAAAAACAAGTGCAGGATTTTTACTGTCAGTGTTAAAAGGCTAAAATTGATTACTTGACAGGCGCCTGCTGAAGTGCCAGGTCAGTCGAATCAATTGATGTATCTTGTAAGTCAGTTGCTACCTATTCCCCAATTTGACCAAAAATCGCGCTTGAATTTCCCAAAATGAAAGGCTAAGGCCCCTTCCCAATTTCAGGAAGAAGAAAAACTGGTTAATAACCTATTAAAGTTGTGGGATAAATATCAACCTTTTCTATTTGCACAAATCTGGTGGAATTATGAGAACTATAAACAACCTTTTATTCTTAATCCTTTCTCTGTGTTGAATATTCATGCAAAAACTAATGGCATATTTATAAGCTGAATTTTAATAATGTCGCATATGTATACATGAATATTTGGTATTGTTAGAAACTGTAGGGTCAGATCTATTACGATTTCCTAAACAAACAGAGCAGATCCAGACCAGATGGTTCCTATAGGAGCCGTCTGATCTGAGTCTAATTTGTTTGCCAGGCTTAAAAAAGCATGATAATGAAACAAAGGGTTAATCCTGATGCAGTTTGGTCTGATAAAGTTACTGATTGTATGTCTCAGTGTTTAGCTAAGTGGTTAGACTATGAGTCTGTGGCCACTAGATTTAGATCTTTTCACCAGTTCTGTACATCTTACCTTGCATTGTCAACTAATTCTGCTAAAGCTCCAAACAGAAACTCATGAGTTGTGCTGAAAATAAACCAAAGCTTTTATAAACAAAAGCGATGCTCTTCTCAAAATTGCACATAATTATTTCATTTAAAAGTCTATGTAAAAATATGTATGTGGTATATTTCCCTTATGACTTATTATTATGACATTAATTTGCTTGTTGAATATAAACAATATATCTTAATTATCTTTAACCCTTTCCTCCATAAATACGCCTTTCTACGCCTCTATAAACGTCACCTGTTGAAACCATTATGATAAATAGAGCATTTGCTCCTATAGGAGCAAATGCTCTATTTATCACAATGGTTTCAAACTACAAAATTCTTAAATGTTCCTTTTCTCTAGAGTCTAGTTAATGCTCCTTTTCAGTAGATTTATTCATTTAGTGGTTCGATCTAAAAATAGCCTATGAGGGAATGGGTTAACCCTTTCCTCCATAAATACGCCTTTCTACGGCTCTGTAATAACCACTTCTTGAAACCATTGTGATAAATAGAGCATTTCCTTTCCTATGGTTTCAAACTACAAAATTCTAAAATTTTACTTTTCTCCAGTAAATGTTCCTTTTGGGTAGATTCATTCAAAGAGATTGGGTCTAAAAATAGCCTATGGAGGAAAGGGTTAATATCACATTTAAGCAAATATCATTATATGCTATCTAGTTGTATATGAAAATGCATTGCTTTAATTTGATGTATCTAACTGAAACTCGTCAATCACTGATTATACCAAATGTTAATTCTAACATAAATCAAAGGACTTCATCTATCTTTCATCCCGATTATACTCTAGAAGAGTTCAGCGATTGCTAAAGATGATGATGATCTCTATGCAACAGGGATTAGTCCCCTTACCAGTAATAGTGTATGTAATACAAGACTGCATTGATATGAAAATCATATGACAGAGCAGCAATGTTTTCTTTTTGTAGAATCTCACCAGCTTTTTTTTGAAGGCAACTGTGATAATGAATATGCCTTGTCATAAAAGTGTTTTTCAAGACAAAGCATTGTTCTAACCAACACACACTACTAAAGTTGTAGACATGTTTTTTGTGTTTTTCTCTCTGATCAGGAATATTGATTATTGTCGGTATTACAGATTCAGTAAGTTTTGAATGCTTAAAAGTATATCCAGACCACAAGAGAATGAAATTTCTACTTTGAAATCGGACTGATCGGGCCATTGATCCTCAGTACATGTACATTTAGGTGTTGTGTTCTGGATTTTTTTACTAAGTACTGAGCAATTTTCACACTGGAGCTATCTCAGAAACCAGCCAGGAGCTAACTAAACCCTTTATCTGATGAATATATGTCAGAAGTAAATGAAATCAGTAAAATTTATGATTTGTATTGGGGTTTTTACTTCACTTTGACAGCATTTCAGTCATATCACGATCTCCGGGTAATTACAGGTAAAGACCTTGTCCAAACATTTAGACTATCTACATGCCCCTTATGAAGAAGGTAAGCTCCCAAACGAATGGAAAAAGGCGAATGTTAGTACAATATTTAAGGCAGGTAAAAAAAAGAGTGTAGGAAATTATAGACCGATAAGTGTTACTTCAATATGCTGTAGGATTCTAGAGAAGATCATAAGGAACGAAATAATGGACTTTTTGGAAAGGTATAATCTATTATCTATATACCAACATGGCTTTAGGAAACATAGATCTTGTGTAACCCAGTTATTAGAGTGTATTGAGGAATGGTCAAGAGCAATAGATGAGAATAAAGACATTAATATTATATATTTAGATTTTAAAGCAGCCTTCGATAAAGTACCACATAAAAGACTCTTGGAAAAAGTAAAGAGCATAGGAATAAAAGGGAAAATTTATAAGTGGTTGGAAGACTTCCTTGATAATAGATGGCAGAGAGTAATCATTGGGGGTTCGAAGTCATCATGGCAAAGAGTTACTAGTGGGGTTCCCCAGGGTAGCGTATTGGGCCCGCTATTGTTTCTTATTTACATTAACGATCTACCAGATGCAGTGGAATGCACAATCAAATTGTTTGCAGACGATACAAAACTGTATTCGATAAATGAGAACAGTAACGATGAGGAAAAATTACAAAATAGTTTATTTGATGCATGTCACTGGTCAGACAAATGGCAGATGATTTTCAATACAAAGAAATGTAAGTCTATGCACATAGGTAAAACACATGCCAGTGAATTCTTCATGAAAACTGATGACAACAGGGTGGATAGGATTGAAAGAGTAAATTCAGAAAAAGACCTAGGAATACTATTTGATAACCAGTTAAAATTCAATGATCATATTTACATAAAAATAAAGAAAGCTAACTGCATTCTAGGTTTGATAGCTAAAACTTTTACATATGTCTCTAAGGATGTGTTCCTCCACTTGTATAAGGCCGCATCTTGAATATGCATCAGTAATATGGACCCCACATTACAAAAAGTATATTATTGCTCTTGAAAATGTTCAGAGAAGAGCCACTAGAATGCTCATAAGTATGAGAGGTTTAAGCTACAGCGAGAGGTTAAAGCATCTCGGCATTCCGACCCTGGAGTACAGGAGGGACAGAGCAGATATAATTCAGGCATTCAAACTTCTGAAAGGTTTGGACAAAACATCTGCCACCCTGCTATTGGTAAAAGAGGGGAGTAGAACTAGGGGTAACGATATGAAACTCCGTAAGCCAAGGGCTAGAACTGAACAGAGAAAGGGTACTTTTAGCCATAGGGTAATAGACCTCTGGAACTCTCTCCCTAACAGTGTTGTTCAGGCACCCACATTGAATATCTTTAAATCAAAGCTGAATGGGCACTGGGGGGCCACCAATAAAGCTAATAAGTTTGATGCCGAGTGCTATTACCCATATAAGTGAAGTGTCGACAGTGAATAAAGACAATAAAACAGAATAGAACTGTATGGAACTGTGAGTAGTATGTGTACATATGAAACGATGTGAAAAGCAATGTTCACTAGTAGTGAACGGGCAGTGTATATATGTTAAAATATGAAATGAACAGAACTGATATTCATGCAAGTGAAGTGAACAATAAAGGACATCACTGGAACCGGTGTAATAAAATTCAACTGAAGAGAACAAATACAAATGGGCCAAAGAAGCTGCAAAGCTTATGTAACATAGATGCATCTGGCCTCGAAACTACATGAACTACATGAACTTATATAATAATTATTTATCATGCATGACGTACCAGAAAAAGTAAAAATGTGAAATAGCAACGTCAAGTTTTATTTATAGGACTAGACCCAGAGTTTTTTCGTGCACAAATCAAATTGTTTCATGCACAGAACAACACACAGGTAGAACTACCGATCTACTGCAAACCAGATGGAAGACATCCTCGAATACAAATCCAAATGCAGACTTCTATATTTTTTTATTATTAATGAGCCAATTTTGTATAATGGCATTATGATCAATGAAAGTTTGATTGGTACATACTACGCAATTAGATCAATAATTATTATGTGAACAAACAGGGCACACCCTGATCAAACCACTGATATGTGAGCCACCTGATCGGGATCTACTGTTTTCAAAGGTGTCAAAAGGTAACGGGTATTATCACTGGGATCCCATCCTATTTAGATTTGATGAAAGGGACATGTCTATTGATGAGCCATAAATGCAGAAAACAAACAAACAATTTATTCTGCTTTGATACTTACGAATTGGTGTGAAGATACTCATAGCTTAGCTGAGCTCGACTCAAGGTGTTGTATTGTATCGCGGTCATTTTGAATATTTACGTTGACACCGTTTGCAATTTTCCGCTAAAGAAGCTCACTTAGCATTGCAAATATGACATGTGTGCATACTCCCTCACTACTTGATACACCTATGCCCGTAAAAATGCTTGCATTTTTAAGTTTCGCTTATAAATCATAGAGTATGCATCGATGAATAGATTTTTTCTATTTTTAATTTGCCTCATGCGTCCATCATGGAGTCAAAACTTCCGGTGATAGTAGTTCTTACGCAAAACAGAAATCTCATTTTATGAAAGAACACTTGTCAGTTGATCACAATTATGAAAAGTAATATCTAAACTCGGGTCTATTCTATACCATGTGGACTGACTTCAATTAATCTTTCAAAACTTAACCATAGCTATTAAGCAGAAAAAAGTAGTTCTAACCGCTTTGATAGGTAAATTGGTTTGGTCACTGTTAAAATACAAAATAAATTTAGACGAATAAAAAGATGTAAAATTAATTCAAATTTATATTTTATAATAATACATGAAAATATTTTATTGTTTTAGTTCAAATCAATTCATTTACCTAATTTTCCAATACCTAATATATAAAAAAGTTGCCTAAACTATGTAACAATATTATTTCCATTCCTTAAAGAAGAGTTTTTAAACTGTCATGGCAGCGCCCATGGAATCAGGTGAAACGTCCAGTGAAGATGAAGAAACACTCGCTAAACTGAAGGAAGCAGCAGTGGAGGCCCCAACTTTAACGAAAGGTGAATTCATGTTGTTTAAGTACAGCCTCGGTTGAAGCATCAAATCGAATTTACGACTTTAATAGAAACGATATTATTGTTTTATCATTAGTTTTCGCGGTTACAGTGAGGGGTGCTTGTATGGTAGTTCGCCTGAGATCGGGTAGCTAAATTGGTAGAGCACAGCAAGCAAGGGGGCCCGGATTCGAGTCACACATATGGCTTTAATTTTCCTGCTGTCACTTTGTAATGTATACGGTTTTAGGTACCGTAGGTAAAATAGGTCAGGCGCGTAGCTGGGTCAAAATGTAGTGTACGCACAATTCTAGGGGGTCCTGGGGCATGCCCCCGGATTTTTTTTATCCTAGACGCTCTCAGATGACATTTGGCGTATATCTAGACGACTAATTAAATGTGTAGCATGGTATAAATATCACCTACTTTTACATAAACGAAACTGGGAAAACACATTTTAAACTAACGAACTTAAGATTTTATAGTAATAAAAACTGTCATACCTAGATCTAGGTTAGAAACTTGGAACAATATAAAGAAAGCATTTCATTTTCGGGGTCATCTCTATGGAATTGCCTGATTCAATTAGAGAAGCGGACACTGTAGATAAATTCGCATTTATGTTTATTCAATGGTTTTAAAAAAAACGAACCTAGTGATGTGTTTTTTGCTCAGAAAAATCCTGATAGTCCGATGGCAGGATTCGAACAGGGGACCCTTCGATCCCAAGTCTAACGTCCTACCACTGGACCACCACTCCCATTACCACTGTACAAGACTAGATTATGCATTTCCTTTTTCTTGGAGCTTACATATATAGAGCTCCTGATTACAAAACGAGTAAGACATGTTCTTATTTGCGGTAAATAACTGATATGATTTCTTCTCCAAAAGTTTTTTCTGTATATTTCTACACAAAAGTACAAAAATGAGTCATGCAGGAAACACCACATACAAGATACAAGATACAAAGATACAAAATTTTTATTTAAAGTCGGTATGTCATATAACAGTAAACATTAGCTATGGATAGCTATTGACCGACATCACACACACACACATATATAAAGGTTACAAGTAAGCATAGCTTAAAAGCACATATATAAGATTACACATGATATCCTATACCTGTAGTAGGTAGTAATAAAGCATAAGTAAAGCCTAAAAGAGAAACATGGCATATTAAGCAGCTTTTAAAATTCGGTAGCAAAGCAACACAAAACCTGCAAGCATGCACATATTACAAAAAGCACATTAAGAACAGGATAACAAAGCAACATGGCACAAGTATACATTTCACAGGCAGACATTAAAAACACATACATTTTTTAAAGCAGCAGAAGAACAAAAAAACAAAACAAATGGGTAAACTAGGAACTGTTCTTACAGTAAGTACAGTGGCAGCTCTCCCCGTTCCAGGTGTTTACCAAGCTCCGATATTGATTAAAATTTGTTTCTTCTCTGAAGTGTTGAGGAAATGAGTTCCAGAGCTTGACTGCACTGTAACGGAAAGAGCTAAGACCGTATTTGCTTGTTCTTACCCGAGGAATTTCTGCTGTATTTGAATACCTAAAAGAATAAGAACCATTTTTAATTTTGACATGGTCATGTAGATAAGCAGGAGTTTCTTTATTTATAATATTAAAAGTTTCCAGAGCCATAGTTCTTAATCGGCGGATTTTCAGAGAAGGTAGTTTAGATTTGAAAAGCAATTGCTCATAATTTGAATTATAATCGTTATAGATGAATCTGAGTGCTCTTTTCTGAATGTTCTCCATTTTTTTAGTGTTTACTTCTCCACAGAAATGCCAAGTTAAAGGACAGTAATTGAAATTTGATAAAATAAAAGAGTAATAGATATTGAGTTTTCCTAGTTTACACAAGTATTTACCAATTCTTTTGAGTACATTTAACTGTCTAGATGCTTTTTTGCATATATTTGAAACATGTGTATTGAAATTGAGTTGAAAATCTATTGTAACTCCTAGTAATTTTACTTCATCCTCACAGTGAATTGTATTATTGTCCAAATTAAAAGAGATGTTGCAGTCCTTTGTCTTTTTACCTATCGCTAGAGCTTGGAATTTCTCTGGATTAGCCTGCATTTTATTCATGGAGAACCATTTAATAAGAGATCTGCTGTCTTTTTCCAGCCTTGTAATTACATTTTTCAGATCAGCATCAGAGTCAGACAGGGTGTTATCATCAGCATAGTTATACAGATTACAATTTTCTACAAAATGGAAAATATCATTAATAAAAATATTGAACAGAACCGGACCTAAAATAGAGCCTTGTGGGACACCTTTATATATCTGTAGAAAGCTACTTTTGTCTGTTCCTAGTTTGACACATTGATTTCTGTTATTTAAATAGCTAGCAATCAAATCTACAGCATTTTCTGAAAGACCATAACATTTAAGTTTTAATAAAAGTAAGTCGTGTGGAAGACAGTCAAAGGCCTTGGACAAGTCCATTAGAATAGCAGCTGCATATTTATTGTTGTCCAGGGCCTGTTTCCAGTCTTCTATAATCTTTAGGAGAGCTGTTTGGCATCCATATTTTTGTCTGAACGCTGATAAAAATAAATTGAAATGCTGTTCAAAGAAATCAAGAAGTTGAGTATTTATAGCCCTTTCGAAAAGTTTTGAGAAAACAGGCAATATGCTAACTGGGCGATAATTTTCTTTATCCAGAGTACTCTTCTTTTTATGAATTGGAGTGACTTGCGCAATTTTTAGACTATCTGGGAAAACTGATGTTGCAAAAGATTTATTTATAAGACTAGTAACTGGGCTTAAAATGGATGGTTTCGCTAATTTTACGAGTTTTGATGAAATATTGTCATAGCCAGTTGCCTTTTTAATATTAAGCTTGTTTATTTGCTGACTGACAAAAAATTCAGTTACAGGTTCAAAAGTCAAGTCTGTTTCTAATTGTTTGTTCCTTTTGATAGCTGTTGCACTGGGGTGATTCTCATCTAAATCCACCGAGCTGTTTCCAATATTTTTAGCAACATTAACAAAATAATTATTAAAAACATCACAAGCCTCTTTCTGATTGTTTATCAAATTTCCATGCTCAAGTAGTACTGTATCCTTTCGTTTTGTGCACCCTTTGTTTGTTAGAAATGGTTTGACCGTAGACCAAAAGTTAGTGGATTTACAGCCACCAATACATCTATCTATAAAATATTTATTCAGAGATTTCCTTTTAAGACTTGTTACCAAATTTCTTTGTTTACGAAACTTTTCCCAGTTTTTAGTATTCCTGTTTTTGTTGAATCTATTCAAGAGCATTCTTTTTTTAAAAATTGCTTGTTTCAGAGCTTTATTCATGAAAGGGGCAGGTTGACGTAAAACTTTTTTCTTCTTTATAGGTGCATGCTTGTCGGAAACTTCAACAAAAAGTTTGCTAAAATCATCATAGATGGCATTTGTATCATTTTGATTAAAATTTAACTGTGAGATTCTACTGGTCAAATCATCATTAAAATCAGCTTCATTAAAATTTCTAAAACTTCAGTATGAATAAAATTTTGACTCTGCTGTCTGTGTTTCTTGTTTTAACTGCACCCCAATGATGTTATGGCAGTCACTCAGACCACAGTTAAAATTGCACACGTTTTGAACATGACTTTTCCTGTTAGTTAAAATAACGTCTAAAAGTGTTGGGTTACTATTTGGAGGAAAACATGTTGGTTCATGAACAATATTCTCCAAATCAAAAATATCACAGACATTTTTCAAAGGTTGGCACTTGTCTTCCTGAAGCATATTAAAATTCATATCCCCTATAACCAAAACATTATTGTAGTTATTAAAGCATTTGTCAAGAACAACATCACAGTCGTCTTGAAAAACATGGTTTTTAAGAGAAGGTGGTTTATATGTTGCAATGATATTCCATTTAACAGACTGTAATTTTACTTCAATACTTATGCTTTCAATATTTTTAAATTCAAATTCAGATTTTCTTTGAATACAGAACAAACACTCGCCCGAACAGCAACACAAGGAAACAGCAAATGTACATAAGTAGAAAAAACAACAAGAGACGCACAAAGACAAAACAAACATACAATAGGAGGAAGATGGAAGTACCGCCTTGGAACGGTCAGTGACAAAAGTCACCGGGGGGTTAAACCGGTTTATGGGCGCCCAACCTCACACAAAGTTAGAGTACTGTGCTGTGACTTGCAATTATAAAAGGCAGTAATAGCATGAGCATTGTTTATCCTTATTACAAACAAATTCAAAGGTCAACGTTTCACAAGCGTCCTTTAGCAAATCATTTAAAATAGATAGTTACTCATTTTATATATGTCTTATTGCAAATAATTAAATGTGACGCATAGTGTCTCATGTCCAAATCTAGGGAACGTATGTAGGTTTTTAACTCACATACACAGTGTTGGAAGTCGTCTAGCATTGTTTTTATTTGCATAATTATGTTACTAAGATACTGTTATTATTGTTTTTAAACCAATTTTAAACCAGTTCAGTGCCACACAATAACCACATTAGATTCTTTACTAAGTCTATTTATATGCCTGAAAAATCTACAATTTCTTTGTAAAGGTTAGATAGTGTACATGGTTTGATATTTTTAATCTTTTTTGCATCAATGAAACTTACATTTTTTTTCAAAGTTAGCATGTTAATAGCACAACCTTTTATTACTATTAACGATAATTACATCATCAAAACAATAGTATATATGTACATGTATATAGACAGAGGACGCAAATGGAACGGATCCATTTAGGAAACTTCCCACAAAAGTTTCTGGCGTTCAGTTCTATTTGTTACTGTAGTTTGTATAATTATGCTGATTTCATTTTGCATTATTGAAATGGTTTAATTGCATTATTGAAATAGCGTAATTACTACACTGGACAAATTGTTTATTACTATGTTCTGTGATTGTTATTTTTGCTCATAGATGTATGAAATGTACCGATTAAGAGGGCCTTGGGGTAGATTAGCCATTTGGCTAACCGAGCTATCCTTATCAAATAAAGTATTTTATTCATTCATTCATTCAATTAGATTAAGTGGGTTGCTCTGAAAGCCTTTCATTCATTCATTCATTCATTCATTCAAATCGTCATAAACCTTGTGCATGCAGTTTGGATCCCGATGAGACATTGAATAACTCCACGTCTCATCAGGTTCAATCAGTTTACACCATAACTGCATTGAAGCAGAGGACAATTTAGTTTAACTAATACTGAGCAAACACTTTCTCGTAGTAATGACAGCGTGGGTAAATGACGTCACAAATATGTGGTTTTAATCTTTAGCCTGCTGTGGGCGGATGAGTGAATACATATGCAAACATATTGGATCCAGATGAGACGCCGAGTAACTCGGCGTCTCATCAGGATCCAAACTGTTTGACACATTGATTGCATTTTGGTAGGCACATTGCTTATAACTTGAATTTTGAAAATGAAGTAGGTGAAACTATTTGTAAAAATAATTTGCTCAGCAGGCTAAAGGTTAATAGCGCATGCATTCATCCACCTGAATCGGGGTCAAATGGCATTTATGCATTTCTTTTTTTTGTGTGCAACACTTAATATATTTTTGCTTTATATTAGCTATTTGGATGCTATTGGTAAATCAAAACTATGATAACAGATTGGATCCAGATTAGACGCCAAGTTTTATCTGTAAAACAATTGTGTTTATTAGTTCAAAGGCATTATATATACAAATTTCATAAAAAAAAAGATAAATCAATATTAAAACATAAAATATTAACAGTTGAAAAAAAAAGTTGAATTTTTTTTTTTTTGATAAATGAGGATTCGAACCCGTAGTTTCGGGATCGTGAGGCCGTTTAACTAACCATTATACCATGCAGACACCGTCTGTAAAACCAATTTATTTATAGAATATATGTTCCAACTAAAACCAATTTATTTATAGAACTAAAACTAATTTATTTATAGAACTATATGTTCGGGCTAGATCTATCTACACGAAATATTTCTATTTACTCAGTTTAACAATAAGAACTATAACTTAATAAAAACATTTTATTACACAAAATGTATAAATATAGATCTAGATCTACTTAATAACAGCTACAAATTAATAGATATTTTAGTTTTAGTTTGGAAAATAGAGCTAGAGACCTACCTGGTAGGGAATTTAAACATCTGCACAGTATCCCATTTGCTTGTCAGTAAACGCATTTTGTCATTATTGTCCGTTATTTTGTCCAGGAAGACGTCTGGATATGGTGGGTCAACAGACTCTTGAAACACTCTCTAGTCTCTACACAAGACGAATTCATTTTAGATAGGCCTACTTTAAATTTCCCCGCATTCGAAACAAAAAGGGGAGTTACTCGAACGGTAATACGGCAGCATCTCTTAGTTGAAAGGGAAGCAACCCGAATATTCCATGTAGGCCTATTTAGGGACAGGTAGTCAGTTAACGCCCGTGTTACTTAAATTAATGGATTGCCTGTCTCTATAATTGTAACATTGTTGGCCATATAATTAGATATATATACATCGGTTTATTGAAATTAATCACACGACACCCTTAACCCCTCTAAGTACCGATTTTTATTGCATTTTTGGCTTTTTTTTGCTTTTTTTAAAATCAGGATATAGGAAAAAAATTGTACGCACGTGCGTACGTGCGTAAGCCCAGCTACGCGCCTGTAGGTGTAATAGTCTATAAAAATTATAGTGACAAAGTCTATATGAATCTGGGGGTCACTGGGTCTTTGCGGAAATGAGGCAAAAGTGGACACTGGTGACGATTTATACTTTATGATTATATCCAGAAAACACTCTAAAATAGACGAAACAATACAGAACATAAATCCTGATTACTCTATTCACATACATTTGTCATGCATCACATAAAACAAATTTTACATATTATAACATTATTTGCAATATTGAATATAGTGGCCTCTTCTAAATAACAAGTTTATAATAGTTCACTGATAAGGAAATAATAATTCACTGGCATGGCATTAGATATACATGAAGGCATTATATATTCCTGCGTGAAAATACATAGTCATTATATACAAAGCTTGAAAGTTTACAATATAATATACACTAAGACGCAACTTACTGGCTAAGGGCCAAGTGCTTTACATATCAAAAACCTCTCCTCCCTTGTCTCTCTTTCAAATGCTTGTGACTGTGCTAGTTCTGCAAAAGTTTATAAGGAACATGCAGATAAAAAACTGAAACTGATGCTGCCATTTTAGAATTCACGAAGATAAATCATGAAAAGCAAGAGCTCGAACATTACAAATTAGAAAGTTCAACATTAGAAACACGATGGCATTTTATTGCAAATGATTTCTCTGACAATACAAAATTCCATAAACTTTCAAGTTAAAAAGACAAGCGACAACGCAAACCGAAATCTCGTCATGAAGACAGGAACGTTAACCACAGGTCTCCTAAGCCAGTGTGACCGATGCCCGGGAAACTTCTGCATGTATATAAGCAAAGGGAAACCACTGTTACCGAAAATTCCAAAGGGATAAAACTAAACAATACAAGGACAAGTTCCAACGAAAATTGAGCCATTACAACATTAATGCTGTTAGAAGTGTTTGGCTCATGTAGTGGTCTTTGAAAATTTGGACATCTCGTAAAATGTGAAGGAGGCTTTTAGTGGTTGTGGTGGCCTGGGTATCTGAGTTGATAAAGCCCTCACCCAGTAAGTGAGGGTTCTGGGGTTCAAGTACCACACCTGATGGCACTTTTCCTTCTGTAACTTTAACTGTTTCAATCTGGTTTGATTGCATATCTTCTTCTTCTATGATAATGGCATTCTTTACATAATTCATGCATACATGTGAGTTAGTGAAAGGGAAAAAAGTGCTAGGCCTCACAGGCTACTCAATCCACCCAGGAGAACCTGATAGCAACGTGAGATGATGCAAAACCTTAAGCCTTAGACCCTTAACAATCTACAATATACAAGTATGGTTTTGGTGCAGGAAAACAACCCTCAGGCCAGATGCAGTGCTATGGTCTAGAACTCCAAAGCGGGTGATCTTGATAGAGCTCACAGTGCCATGGGAAGAGAGGATAGAAGAAGCGTATGAGCTGAAGAAGAGCAAGAACAAAGACCAGCAGATAATTGTAGGGACCAAGGTTGGGAGACATGGGTCTTCCCTGTGGATGGATGTAGAGGATTTCCATCACAGTCAGTGTGGAGAATGATGGGAGCCTTGGGCATCAAAGGTAGTGGTGTAACAATACATCAAACTATCGTGATAGCTCTCTATCCCAGTTACACTATCGATAGTTATTTCCAATTGACGATAGACTATTGCGATAGTTGCTCTGACTATCGATAGTTTCGATAGTTCTTTCATATAATTGGCATTGTGTTTTCAAGATGGCGTTAAAAAACAAAAGTGGTAAAACACAAGTGGCAAAGCCCAATTCATTTTAAATCATTTCCACAAATATTTTTTAATAAGTATTTACAGCAAAGTTATATCTTATCTTACACTGTGCAAATTTACATTTACAAGTTTTCAAATCTTGGCAATAACTATTGCAATAGTATTGCAATAGTTTCCAGCAATAGCAATAGTATCGCAATAGTACTTTCAGCAATAGCAATAGTATTGCAATAGTCAAAACTGGTCCCAATAGTCAGCCCTAATCAAAGGACCAGTCCGGAAGACTGCAGTCCATGCTCAAGGGAAAGCGACTGAGACAGCATCCAGTTGGGTCTTGCAGTGTCATAACGAACCAACTTGGCAGCCACGTAGATGAGGTAGGGAATGGTCACCACTACCTGCCGGTCACCTTCAGGATGTACCAAGCGAAACATCCAGTGATAGATGGAGCTTCGGCTGACGACACCTACCTTTAGCAGTACTACCTACTGTATTCCCACAAAAGTAAACTAAGAAATAAAAGCAGATATGCTGAAGTTACGGAATCAGAGACCATGCAGCCAGTGCCGACTTAAATTTAGAAACAGAGTCGGCTCTGACTACATTCTGTAGATGAGTGTTCCACAGGCAGACAGTACCTGGAAATTTTGAAACTTGTAGACTTGTGTCATTTATAGCTTGAACAAGATGATATGCTTGGTTGTGATAATGCCTGGACTGTGTTTTGTGGTTGCAAGTAATGATTCATGTTTAGATCAACTTTGTTGTTTACAATTTTATAGAAGAGGACTAGTCTACTGGTGGTAAGCCTACTTTCTAGGGATGGCCAGTTTAACCCTTTCCTCCATAAATACGCCATTCTACGCCTCTGTAATAATCACTTCCTGAAATCATTGTGATAAATAGAGCATTTGCTCCATATTTATCACAATGGTTTCAATACTACACAATTCTAACATTTTTCTTTTCTCTAGTGAATGCTCCTTTTCGGTAGATTCATTCAAAGAGGTTGGGTCTAAAAATTGCCTATGGAGGACAGAGAGGATGTTGGTCAATAGAACCAGGCACTTTTGAATAGTGATTCGTAACAAATATGGCAGCATGCTTCTGGAGTGTACAGATTCAGTTCTTTTCACATCCTTCTTCAGATAAGTGTCCCTGGTAAACGACAAATATTCTAAAGTTGGGCGTACAAAATATTAAATCTTATCAATGTTTGGGTCAGAGCGAATGAAAACATTGCTTGTTAAATTCACTTCCCCAAAGGGGGATAAATATAGCCTGCAGCATGTGCTATATTTAGATTGACTTTGTGATTTTCTAACAAATTTAGATTAAAGTCCCATTATATTTTTATGAATTAATTTTCACACTCAGTTAACTTTCAAATGGCCACACATGAGGTTTTATATAGAAATTAAATCACATTATTTAACGTCTTCTTTGCTAAAAACAACACAGAAAAATCCCGCAGAACAAGCAGAAAAATATGATTGTATATGATGTCAGGGAATCACATGACCTTTGACTGTAATTTATCGCTTTGTGCAACAACAAAAGAAGAACTGAAACTGAAAAAATGCAAGCAACTGGTTCCATATTCCCCACTTTTCTTGGTTAAAGAGGACAATGTATTTCCACTGGTACCACTGTCTCTTATATTCTTGTTTATTCTCCTTTGATATCAGCCTTGAAGGTGATTTCATATGCAGCTTTTTTTTCACTTTCTTTGAGCGCAGAGGTCATGTGACAATCACATTACAGTACCTCATTTGCATTTAGTTGACGATCTATCCAACTAGGGATTCCAAAAATATACAGTTAATTGTAGCTTCCAGTTTCAGGGAAATAATTTACCAGATTTTGAAGTATATATACCAAATTATTTTTATTCTTGATTCAAAAATTGTTGAATTTGGGATGACGCTTGCAATACATTGAAAACCAGACAATGTTGGTGGGGTTGTCAAGTTTTTAAAGCCAGATTTCATAATTTTTAAATTTAAAAAGATCAACGTTCAGAGGTTTAAAACAAAGATGACTTGTATAGGACATCATATAAATAGGAGTTTTACTTCTATTACAGCTAGCTGTTCTTCTACAGTAAATGGAAGAAGTGACAAAAGACAGAATATTGTTGAAGAAACATCTCTACGGTATATATACTTTCAACATGTTGTGTAACACTCAGTTTGAATGTTCATCAGTACTAGGAATATGTTATCTTAAATGAGTTTTGGATTCATATATCGCTTATAAGATTGTGAGTATATAATCCTTCTGTAGGAACCGTCTGATCAGGGTCTGCTCTGTTTGTTAATGGAATTTGATAGAACCGTTTCTTTAGTTTCTAAAAGGGCTACAGTTGTTCACCTTCCATAATTCAGTATAAATATTTAATCCATGAATATTCAGTATGTATTGAAATTTGGAATAAACATAGAACAGTAGAGTTAACATGCTGTCTATAGACAAAATATTCAAATAACTTTGTTTTTGCTGCTTAAGCCTTTTATTTATTATCTCAAGCATTGTGTATACCTTTTACTCCACAGAGCCTTTTGACACCTTTTTCAAACAGTAGACCCAGATTAGACAGCTCCTGAAGGAGCAGTCTGATAAGAATGCTCTCTGTTTGCTTATAGAATATCAAATCTGATTCTATACTCTGTGGCACACTATGTATTCACATGTTTATATACATGTATATAACAATATAAACTATTGTTAACCCTTTGCTTGCTGAATTTTAAAATACATTTCTCCTTCTTTACCCATGCCCTGTTGTATAATTACATATATCTTCACTGTGTACAAGTATTTCGCTGTGCAATCACTGCTGTGGAGTGCACTTGTTGCACAATCAACTTGTAAATAGTGCAGACCCTGATGAGACAGCTCCTGCAGGAGCTGTCTCATCTGGGTCTTCACTGTTTACAGGTAGGTATATTGACGTGAATAGCAAGCGAAGGGTTAATTAATGTTCCAAATGGTTTGAGTTTGCTGTGAATAAGAATTAAACAATTTAATCTAATTGAAACTCACAAGTTTCTGCCAAATTTCATCTCAAAGCCCCTTTGAATTTCAACTTGTATCCATGAATTAACCCTTACCCTGTTGATGTCCATGCAAGAAATAATGACATCATGTTACATACATGAATATTTATTAGACTGATCAGATGGTTCCTACAGTGGTCATTTAATCTGGGTCTACTCTGTTTGCAAAGGCTTGAATAGGTATGTAGAAAAGAGTTAATTTGTAAATTTGTGTACTTGTGATGATCACTAATGTGTAGTGTACATCCAGACCATTTTCTGTACAGTAGACAAAGCATCTAATCTTGGTCTGCACAACTAACATCTGTATTAGTTTTATTGTACATTTGACAAACAGTACAGATCTTGACTTTGATAAGGCACCACATCTGCGATGTCTACTGCACCACATCTGTGATGTCTACTATGTAATATTTTACCTACATATACCTCGAATTTAGTAAGTTGGGTACATATAATTGATTTTTATGACAGTCTCCAGTAAATAGCAAACGTGTTTATTTTGATTTTTAAAGCAAAAAAAGTTTTCTTATATTTTGTATATAAACAACTCTTTCCTTACCATGCCCGGTCTGGGCATTTTGATTTTTCATGTGAGGAAGCCTTCCAGCTGGCTTGTGGTAGGTCGTTGGTTCTACCTGGATGTTCTTCATTCAGTGCAAGAAACAAGGCAATTTATTCCATGCACATAAGAACATCTGGGGTCTTCCTCCACTTGTAATTAGCTGGACTTGGTTATATGATTGAAATACTGTTTAAACAACGTAAAACATGATAAAAACCAAAGTTTAAAAGTCACGCAGATTCGGAATTTCCAATTCTGAACTCATTTTGTTACACAAAATATTGGAAAATATGTACGTAATACATGTTGAATGAGGGAATTAACCATACTGGCCATTGCAAACAGTGTATACCCAAATCAGAGAGCTCTTAGAAAAGCCCACTGATCAGCATCTGTACTAATTGTCATTCAAAAATCCTCTCTCAAATTATACCCTCTCATACTGAATGGACTCTACCATTGAGCAATAATGAACCATTCCACATTGAAAATTCAACATTTTAACATTTCCCTGTTGAATATTCATGTAAGAAATATTGCTGTCATTAGTATTTATTAGCTGATTTTTCATGATGGCATATGTACTCTGGACATTTTGGTGATGGTAGAAATTGTAGAGTCAGAAGATATGTTATAAGTTCATAAGCAAACAGAGAAGGCCCAGATCAGATGGCTGCTGTAGGAGCTGTCTAATCAAGGTCTACTCAATTTGTAAACTCGTGAAAAGGTGTTTATATGAGGGAAATGGTTAAGATAACCCTTTCTCTGTTGAATATTGATATATGACATCATCAATATTTATCAGATAAGCCTTTATAATGGCATATGTACACATGATATTTTGCTATTGTTCATATTTATTATACCGGTAATTTTATAAGCAAACAGAGCAGACCCTGGTCAGACAGCTCCTATAGGAGCCGTCTGATCTGGACCTACTAAGTTTGCAAAGGTGTGAAAAAGCATTTATGTATATGAGGGAAAGTGTTAATTCTTAGCCCATTTAGTACTGATTGACTGCAATTCTTACTTTAGATTTGTTCCCATTCCTTTTCAACAGTAAAACCTCTCTATAACAACCACTTAATTACATCAAGTATTTTGTGTTAAAGGCAGGTGGATGCTTAAAGCAAGGTTTAAGTGAAACAGAATGCTCCTATAGGAGCGTTCTGTTTTACTTTCAGCTTGCTTTAAGCAGCCACCTGCCCTAAATACCAATTAATTAACACAATTTAGTGGTCGTTATAGAGAAGTTTTACTGTAACACTTTGAGTGTCAAACAGTTAAGATCCGGATGAGAGGCTAGGTTATTTTAGAATGTGTCTCAGCTAGACGTGGATCCAAACTACATGTGTTCATTAATCCCTTATTCCATGAATATGTATGTAAGAATTAATGTCATCATGAATATTAATTAGATTAACTGTTAAACAGAACAACGGACACAGTAGATTTTGGCCTAGTCAGAAAATGTAGAATCATATCTATGTTATATCATAAGCAAACAGAAGACCCAGATCAGACGGCTTCTATAGGTGCCTCTGATATGGATCTACTCTGTTTGCAAAGGCATAGAAAGGCATATTTATGGAGGAAAGGGTTAAAAGCAGGTGGCTGCAATACCACAACTATTGAGGCAGGTTAAGGTACTAAAACTGTAATATAGTCAATTGTTTTGTTTATACCTACATATATTTTGGTAGACCTGACAAGCAGAAAGCTACAGAGTGCAGTAATTCCTTAATACTTGAAACAACTCCAGGCATAAGAAAGCACATTGCCAAAAAACTCTCGTCTGTGCTAGACAGGTATGTAATTCATGTCAACAGTAAAACAGAAACTGCAGTTTAAATTCTTTTTAGCCAAACCATTTCCCTGTTGAATATATATGTAAGAAATAATTATGAATAATTGTTAGATTGATTGTTATAATAGCACATGGACACATTAAATTTTGGCCATGGAGCCATCTGATCTGGGACAGTTCGGTTTGCAAAGTCATCAGAAGGTGTATATATAAGGTTAAAGAAATTCCATTATCAATTCTGATATGTCAATAATGTCATTTTCTTTGTGTAAGTAGGTAGCAAAAATGTAAATCTCAGCAATGACATACCATCATCCTATAGGAGCTGTCTGATCTGGGTCTACTGTATTAGCAAAGGCATAGAAAGGCGTATTTATGGAGTAAAGGGTTAAAGCCTTTGATATAATTATTTACCATGCCAAAAGATCTTACCAGTGAGATGGCAACCTTCCCTTTTTTCAGAATTAAAGCTTTTACGACTTGAGATATAGTGGAGGTCAACCTTGATTATTAACTCTGTTTTTAATTATATTAATTGCTATTCTGGTTCAATTTGTAAATGTTTGAATGAAGGTAGTAATACAGTAAAACCTGTCATTCATTTATTGAATATAGGAGTCTTAAAAACAGGTGGCTGCTTAACCCTTTCCCTGTTCTATATTTAGGGCAACTTTCAATACCTACTGAATATTCATCAACAAAATAGTTAATTATAAAGAGATATGGAAGGTGGAACATTTTAGACATTTTGGTAAGCAAAGAATCAAATCTATCAAATTCTATTAGCAAACAGAGCAGACCCTGATCAGATGGCTCCTCTAGGAGCCATCTGATCTGGGTCTACTCTGTTTGCAAATGCGTGAAAACACGTTTATATGAGGGAAAGGGTTAATGCAGGGCAAAAGTAATGCAGAAAGCGCTTATAGGAGCTTTCTGTATTACTTTTGACCTGCATTAAGCTACCACCTGGCTTACATACCCATAATTAGACCTTTTTAATGGCTGCTTAAGACATGTTATACTGTAATTGTTTACCGTACTTTCAATTTCAGCGAGATAGATACCACAGAGAGATGTTTCTGCCCATCGTCTGAGCACGCACCATCTGACTCATCAGGTTAGTTTCCAATTGTGTATTTGTTTACATTTGTTTACTTCATAATCCCACCTTTTTACAAGCAGAAATAGACCTAGATCAGACAGCTAGTCATATTATGGTCTACTGTGTTTGCTTATATGTTACAGATCTTTATTGCCATGGCAACCAAATACTTTGTTTTATGTTTTAAACTTTTAATAAAAAAAAAAAAATTAATATGCAAAGTCTTACATGAAAATTCATGAAGTAGTTGGATGTTGTCAGTCCATTAAGTTTTACACTGAGATCATTTCTGGAATATGTGCCATTAGGATCTCGCCTACATATGCATATTGATAATCTCAGTTGGATGCATGTCATTTTGCTGACCTTGACCTTTGATTATTACCTCTGTTATCATGATTAAGTTTAGCCTTTAGCTCAGTGTTGGATTAAGTGATGCAGTTTTATCACATACTTCCCATATGTCCAGGCTAGAACAATGGGTTAAGATTCCCTTAGCAGTAACATGTATAAGAACCCTTTAGAAAATATATGGCGTCAATGTTTACATGTTATTAAAACAATGAAAACACATTGTTTTGGTTATGTGAGAAAAAGAATCTGATGCTTGAAAAAAGAAAACTCGTCAAGAAAATGTTATTAAGATCGCCAAAGACTTGCTTAAGAACATTTTCTTAGGCTTGTTTAGGAACATTTGATCTTAAAAGACAACTCAAGACAGATCCTCTATATCTTGTTTACCCCAAATATTCAGTCACACAATCTCTCGTCTTCATTAGTGTTTACTCTTTACTCCATGAATATTCATGAAAGTAATAAATTAGGTTAATGAATTTTTGGCAGAAACTGGGGAATCCTATCTATTCTTTACTATATCATAAGCAAACACAGCAGACCCTAATCAGAGGGCTCCTAC
Source organism: Azorinus chamasolen (assembly GCA_963576725.1). Classification (NCBI taxonomy): domain Eukaryota; kingdom Metazoa; phylum Mollusca; class Bivalvia; order Cardiida; family Solecurtidae; genus Azorinus; species Azorinus chamasolen. Next base: position 85,599,598 of record OY755240.1, on the reverse strand, counting down.
AGGAACCGTTGATCTGGATCTACTCTGTTTGCAAAGACATAGAAAGGCATATTTATGGAGTAAAGTGTTAAAGCTGAATAATTCAATTTGATACCAGTTTGATATCTGAATTAGACTGTCTGACATAGTAACACATAGTGTAGACTTTGATCAAACTGCTTCATCTAGATCTGCACTATTGCCTGTGTTTGTCTGGCCAAATATGTAGGGTTATTAGGGTTGATAGATTAATTTTGCTATTGACCTTATTTATTGCTCAAACATGTGCCTAATCTTGTTTCAAACATCAACCAAGTTATTCATTTTTTTAACCCTTTCCCTGTTCTATATTTACTGAATACTTATGGACAAAATAGTTATAATGAAAGATGAAAGGTGAAACATTGTAAGTTAAAGAAGTAAAGAAACACTTTACAGATCTATCAAATTGCATTAGCAAGCAGAGCAGACCCTGATCAGACGGCTCCTATAGGAGCCGTCTGATCTGGGTCTACTCTGTTTGTAAAGGCATAGAAAGGCATTGGATTTAAGCTGAATAATTCAATTTGGTACCAGTTTAATAGCTGTATCTGTAAGTATTAGTAGGTTTAATTTTGCTATGAAAATTGTTTACTGCTCAATCATGCACCTGCTCTTGTTTCAAACGTCATCCAAGTTATTTATTTCTTTAACCCTTTATTCCATAAATACATCTTTGCAAACAGAGTAGACACAGATTAGATGGCTCCTGTAGGAGCCTTCTGTTCAGGGTCTGTTCTGTTTGCTTATGATATAATATAGACATGATCCAACAGTTTCTGCCATGGCTAAAAATTCCTGTGTCCATGTGCTATTATAACAAATTAATTTTAGTAATTAATAGTCATGACATCATCATTTCTTACATGAATATCGAGAGCTTGGTGCAAAACTATTCTAACTCCTTCACTTTGTGAAGGAGTTAGAATAGTTTTGCACCAAGCCCTCGATATACATGGAGGAAAAAGGGTTAAAGAATCATTGACTTAAGTATTAAACAACATTGGTTCTGATTGACAGCATTTTATCCCTTTATCTCATGAATATTCATTAAGATAAATAATGACTGCATGATGAATATTAATTAGCTGAATTTTTATAGTGGTATATGAACACAAGATTGTTGAGCTGTGGTAGAAAGTCTAGAATCAGACCTACATGTATATTTTTTTCAAATAGAAAAGACCCTGATGAGAACGCTCTTGTAAAGGGTTATCCATACACAAGTGGTTTGCAAATTTCGAAGTAGCAGGTTAACCCACTCTCTCATAGGCTATATTTAAACCTAACCTCATTTAATAAATCTACCGAAAAGGAGCATTTACGAGCAAAAAGGTGTAATTTTAGAATTGTGTAGTTTTGAAACCATTATGATAAATGGAGTAAATGCTCTATTTATCATAATGGTTTCAAAAATTGACTTTTACAGAGGCGTTAGAAGGTGTCAGTATGAGGGAATAGGCTAAGGGGTTAAGGTTTAACCTGTTCCTCCATAAATATGCTGTTCTATGCCTCTGTAATAGTCACTTCTTGAAACCATTTTGATAAATAGAGCATTTGCTCCTATGGAGCAAATGCTCTATTTATCACAATGGTTTCTATACTAAACAATCATAACATTTTCCTTTTCTCTAGTAAATGCTCCTTTTCGGTAGATTCATTCTAAGAGATTGGGTCTAAAAATAGCCTATGGAGGAAAGGGTTAATAAGTTATAGTCTGATAAGGGTTAGTTAAAAAGTTATACATATGTAGTTTAATAAACCTGAGTTTCCATTTATAGGTGTGAGGTTATTTTACCGGTCGCAGAGATACTTAACAACAGAAGAGGACGAAAAGGAAATTACAAAGAAACCTAAAAGGAAACGCCCTCCATCTCCAAGTACTGATGACAGGTATTTCTAACATGTCTTTCTCCCCGTAACCATTTTCCTACTGGATATTAATTTAAGAAATAACAAATTTATGAATATTTAAAAGCTGAATTTTTTTAATGGCATATTTACACTGGAGTTTTGGTATTGGTAGAAACTGTAGTCGGATCTATTATAATTTCATAAGCAAACAGGAGACCCTAATCAGTCAATGCACTAGGAGTGGTCTGATCTGGGTCTTTTTTGTTTGCGAAGGTGTCTCTATTTAAATTTGAAAACTTTTGAAAACTTTTTTGAATCCAGAGGTGATGCCAAGTAAGTCAGTGTCTCACTGAGATCCAAATTGTTAATCCATTGCTTGAGAATACTGATGCCTTTGTAAACCCAGATTAGACAGCTCAAGAAATAATAACAATAAAGATTAAGTCAATGCAAGTTATGAAATTAATATCCCTTGGAAAATAGTACAACAACAGAAAACAATCATGATAATGCCAAATCTTTTGTTTAACCCATTACCTCATATGCTATTTTTAGATACAACCTCTTTGAATAAACCTACAGAAAAGGAGCATTAACTAGAGAAAAGGAATATTTTAGAATTTTGTAGTTTGAAATCATTGTGATAAATAGAGCATTTGCTCCTATAGGAGCAAATGCTCTATTTATCACAATGGTTTCACAAAGTGACTTTTACGGAGTAGTCAAAAGTCATCATTATGAGGGAATGGGTTAACCCTTTACTCCATAGGACACAACTTTTAACATCTTTGCAAACAGAGAAAACCCAGATAAGATGGCTCCTCTAGGAGCCATCTGATCAGGGTCTGCTCTGTTTGCGTAAGAAATCAGTTATTTGGGCTATATTATACACATTACTTGTGATGCTTTCCATAAGTTGGGGAAAGTAAACAGAGTATACCCTGATCATACAGCTCCTGCAGGAGGTCTCATATCTAGGTCTACTCTGTTGTCCAAAGTGTATCTATGTAGTAAAGGGTGAATAGATATACATGTAGATCTTAGAACAGATTTTATCATCAAGGTTTTTTTTCAGTTCTGAAGATGAAAAATTGAAAGCAGCTGCAGTGTCACATGACTTTGTAATCAGCCAGAGTTCTCAACCCTTTTACTCTGATAACAAGCCACCAGATGTCACTGTTATTGCCAATGATGGACCAACACAACAAAAAGCACTGTTAGAGAGCTCAAAGTCACATGTAGTTGCAAAAAACAGTAATGTAGACAACAGTGTGCCGGGAGATAGCTTTAAAAACACAAGTGTTAATGACCCTGTGCATAAAAAGAAGAAAAAGAAAAAGCATAAGAATAGAAAGTCTAGTGAAGAAGGATGACGGCACATACTCGTACCTCCAAACCATCGAAAAATGGAATGATCCACCCAGTTTTGCAAACTAGGTAGATCCAGATAACGATGTTACGGGCAAATTTATAATAACATTTGCAAACTGATTCCAATGACAGGATGAATAACTCAGCTTCTCAGCTCGAACCAAACCTGCTGACTTGTTTTGCCTATTGTTTTACTCTTTACCTGACAGAGACACCTTTTGACACCTTTGCTAACAGAGTAGACCTAGATTAGACAGCTTCTATAAGAGCCATCTGATCAGAGTCTGCCCTGTTTGCTCATGTAATTGTACAGATTTGATTCCACATTTTTTGCCATGGACAGACTATCCTGTGTTTGTATGCCATTATAAAAAATTAGCTAATAAATATTCATGGTGTCATTATTTCTTACATGAGTTTTCTTCAGGTAAAGAATTTAAAGGAAATGAAGGAATGCCGTTATAAAACCTTGAGGATCAACAAAGTCGTGTCATGAATTGTACTTGTGGCAGAAGAATCAAGATATACATGTATATAGCAAACATGAGCGCAACCTGATTGGAACTCAAATATTTGACTACCTGTAGTTCTGAGTGCAGGATTTGACACAGAATTGTTTTTCTTTTAAAGAAATATACATTGTATTTTCTAATACAGTTCTTATGTACATCTCTGGTCCATCACTGTTAAATATATATGACAACTGACATATTAGCAAATAGTGTAGCCCCTGATCAAACTGCTCCAGAACGGAGCTCTATTGCCTAAGTTTGTCTGTCCAAATAGTAGTTAGGATAATTAGGATAATTAGGATAATTGTTAACACCAATGGTCAGTATCACTCAAACATTATCCATGCAGCATCTGGGTCCATGCTTATAAAACTTTTAGTTGAGTCTGAGTTCGTTCTCAAGTTTTTGATTTGTCAGATTTGAGCCTCTGGCTCAAATCTGACCAATCAAAAGCTTGAGAACTCAAATCTGACCAATCAAAAGCTTGAGAACGAAACTCAGACTCAACTAAAAGCTTTATAAGCATGGACCCAGATCAAGGTCTGCACTGTTTGCCACAAATTAGCAGTTTAAATCTTATCCTGCCATAAAAATGATTTCTGCTGAACCCTTTCCCTGTTGAATATTCATGTAAGAAATAATTACATTATAAATATTTATTAGCTGGATTTATATAACGACATATGCTTGGTATTGGGTGAAACTAGAGTCGGATCTATTATAATTTCATAGGCAAACAGAGCAGATCCTGATAATACAGCTCCTACAGGAAACATCTGATCTGGGTCTCCTCTGTTTGCAAAGCAATTAAAATGTGTTTGTTTAAAGGAAAGGTTTAGATAGATAGATTTATTTCAATATCGAGCAACAAGACAATAGTTAACAACACATACATGATATTTTAAAATTATAACAATATAAAAATTAATAATAATACATGTTGTGTTATATGTATGTTGTGAACCATGTCAGTTGCATCAATATCAAGGATGACACAAAAAAGAAAAAATATATCTCTTATTTCCATTGTGGTCCTTAATCAGGTTTAGACTTGGATCTATTGCAATCATTAGTTACTTCTGATTCATTCAATCTCCATTCAGAGTAATAACTGAGCCAATGTCAAAAGCTTGGATCCTAATGAGTAGCAGATTTACTCGGCATCTCAACGGAATCCAACCTGTTTGCAAATGCCTGTTTTCTAATGCTGGTCTTCAGAGCTACAGATATAAGTGTGTACACAAATGCTAAAATCGTCATTTCTCCACTAAACCCTTTAGAAATTTGAAATCTATTTAAATGTGCCAGTTTGAATTTTTTCAAACAGCGATTACAAGGTTATCTTTTAGACTAAACTTAATGTAATTGGCCAATATGTGAATCATTAGCATGTCCAGCAAACCGTGTCACAGATTTTTGATAAAACACTCCGTTTGGGAGTTATGCAATATTTTAGTTTTAAGACTCCTAAAACTCTGCCTCCCGCAATATTTTAGTTTTAAGACTCCTAAAACTCTGCCTCCCGCTACATTTCTTTTGATTTTAGACGATTGAAGCAAGATATAAAAAAAAAATTACACGGATCTCTGGCTAAGACAATGCTCTTTGATATGCCGCAAACCGCGTATAATTCGGACACAAATTACAGAAGTGATGATTGTTTGAAAAAGCAGACTTCTTTCAATTTGCATCTGTCAAAAAACATGAAAAGGAATAGAAAGACCCCCATTGTGTTGCGTAATCTTATAATCATCTATATCTTTCAATCAAATTTATATCCAATGGAGAGCTTATAAGATGTATGATATTTTCTACTGAGCTCCTCCTCCTTTCTTCCATCCGATCATTTAAAAAAGCTGATTTAATTGCTTGTAAATCACCCATCAGAAAGCTTATCTAGTCATGTGGCCTACATAGTGTGAGGCTACCGAGAGGGAAATGTGGATAAATAGCTGCCTATTGTTTTATCACATATGTGCCCTAATTATCAGTTTCCCCCTAGGTGCCCCTGATAAGCCTTCCTCGTAAATGGCTGACTGGCTAAGTCAAAGAAAAGCTCGATGGTAATAGTGTAAAAGGGGTTTATATGGCTTTTGTAGTATATTTTATGGTATTTCGTTAATGCAATGGATAAAAAGACTAATGTCTATTCATTAATGCAAAAATATAAAAAATGATTTTTTTGTGATTCTAACATACTGTGGAACCTTAAATATTCAGGAGCAGTTAGATCAGGGTCTACTATGTCAGGCTAATTGCAAAATTTATTCAGCTTTACAAACTGGTGGAGATTGTGTGTTACAATACTTTAGGGTAATTAGGGTATGTTAAGGTAAACTAAAGGTAAAACTTTAATGTGGGTGATCAATTTTCTAAAACTTTAACCCATTCCCTCATAGGCTATTTTTTTTAGACCCTACCTCTTTGAAAAAATCTACCAAAATGGAGCATTTACTAGAGAAAAGGAAAATGTTAGAATCGTGTAGTTTTGAAACCATTGTGATAAATAGAGCATTTGCTCCTGTGGAGCAAATGCTCTATTTACCACAATGGTTTCAAGAAATGGCTTTTACAGAGGCGTAGAAAGGCGTATTTATAGAGGAAAGGGTAAAACCAGTTTTGAACTATTAGAGATAGAGACTTCATACTTGGCATATTTACTTAGATGCACCTTTTGAGAGGTGCCATATCAATGCCAGTATCACACTGCAATGTTGAAGATCATATCATAGGCTGACTACCATGTGGGGAACAACATCATACATATTTTACAAATATATCATGTTTAATTGTTTCTTGTTAGAAGGAAAACTAAAAAACAATGATGTTGATTGTTCTCTTCATCTGGCATTGTCAATTGGAGTATAACATTTCATAACTCAGAAGAATAGGCTTACTTTCTTTGGAATTTTCAACTGTATCGCAGTCTTCTTCAGCTTAAGTGAATACCGATCAAGCAGTATCACATGAGGTAGTCAGGTCACGTGACACCAGGAGAGCCTGTACCCCAGGCAATAGCCATAAAACAATGTAGGCCATCACTCAATCGCGATGAGTGGTTTGAGCTTCCAGCGGTGTACAGGCCTCTCCTGGTGTCATGTGACTGGACTTCCTCACGCAATACCTCTTGATCAGTATTCACTAAGCTGAAGAAGACTGTGTGATACAGTTGAAAATTCCAAAGAAAGTAAGCCTATTCTTCTGAAATTTAGTACTCCAACCAAAATTCTAAAGGTATTGTGAATGCTCTGATGAAAAGTCCCATGTGGATGCTGAACATTTATGGAGAAGTGCAGTATACAAGAACTATAATTTCAATAAACATGGAGTTATTCCCCTTCTTTATTTGTTTTTTGTCCAGAGGTAATTGTAGACTGTAGACATTCCACTGAAAGTTCACTTATGCATGCAGGAGATTTTGAGGAGGTGCACTGTGTAAGAAACATAACTTCATTTCCAGTTAACCCTTACCCTCATACAAATTCCTTTTCATGCCTTTGCAAACAGAGTAGACCCAGACCCTGTATAGGAGTTGTCTAATCAGGGACTGCTCTGTTTGCTTATGAAATTATAATAGGTCTCACTCTACAATTCTACCAATATACCAAAACATTCTGTGTATGTTTGCCATTAAAATAATCAAGATGTCATTATTTCTTAACCCATTACCTCATAGGCTATTTTAAGACCCAACTTCTTTAAATAAATCTACCAAACAGGGAAATATACTAGAAAAATTGGAAATTTTAAAACTGTGTAGTTTTGAAACTTTTGTGATTAATAGAGCATTTGCTCCTATGGAGCCCAGGTTATAGTTTTGAACAAACGAACGATTGGACAAACAGACTGACAGCTACATGTACACCCATTGTAAATATGTCTTAATTCCAGCTGGCTTGCAGTAAATTGATGGTTCCACCTGGATGATCATTTGTACACAGAGCAATTAATGTAATATTTTTCATGCAAGGAAAACTTCAGGGATCTTCCTCCATCTGCAACATAAAACCCAAATACAAACATACAGGCAAACTGACATGTATACAGGTCAGAAACAAAATGATTCCTTACAAATTTCAATACCTACTGAATATTCATGGAGAAAATTGCTATAATGAAGTAGGGAAGGTGGAACACTGTAGCCATTTTAGAATGTAAGGAAACAGATCTTTCTAATTCCATTAGCAAACAGATCAGACCCTGATCAGACGGCTCCTATAGGAGTTGTCTGATCTGAGTCTTCTCTTTGCAAATGAGTGAAAACACGTTTATATGGGGGAAAGAGTTAACTCTGAATGCAAATGCTTAATCCTCATTCTGATAAACCGTTGCAAAAAGAATAGACCCAGATCAGGTGGCTTTCATAGGATCTGAATCATCTCTGATTGCTAATGAAGTAATATAGATCAATATCCATGCTTATAAACTTTTTAGTTGAGTCTAAAGCTTTATAAGCACGGGCCCTGATTCTACAGTCATGGTCATGGTCAAAAATCCCCTTCTTCATATTGCCATATTATAAAGATTTAGCTTATAAAAATTCATGATGTCATTTACTACATAACCTTCACTCCATAACTATGCATTTGCAGACAAAGTATCCCCAGATCAGACATTAAATTCAATTTAAATATGATTGTATTGTAAGGGGTATGGGGGTATTGGTGTGATTCTAACTTTAAAGAAAATATTACAATGCACAGAGTTGCTGCAGCACAACTTCCGGTCAGAAATGGCGGATGATATGTTTGGGGATGCCGCACTCTTTGACGAGTTTGACAAAGAACGGGAGCCATCAGGGTCTTTCATTTTATACGAGAAAGATGAACAAGGAGAACAGGACAGAAGCAAGATATTGTTTCAGCTTAGTGATTCTTCATCGTCAGATGAAGATGAAAGCAATGAACACCCCTCGGCGCATGATGAAAAAGTGAAAGTTGGTGAATTAGTTGGGCAGGTTGTGCAAAAGCTTCAGAAGCAAAATGAAAAGTATAATTCTGAAGCTGATGAAAATGCTTTAGAGCAGAATGGAGTTGATGAATCTTCTTCCAGTGATAGTGACGCGGACTCCACTGATGAGCCGGTAGTAAGCAAAGAAAGACTATCCAAATCAACAACTTACAAGTTGAATTACGAGCGTATCCTTCATGACAGACGTATACCGGAATCTCAATGCCTGTAGTTGCACTAATATTGCCACTTTAAAACCAACTGTAGACTTTGCAGTCATTCTTTGCTTTTTAACACTTTCCCTGTTCTGTAATTGGGCCAAATTTCAATACCTACTGAATATTCATTAGCAAAATAGATATAAAGAAATATGGAAAGTGGAACATTTTAGACATTTTAGAAAGCAAAGAAACAGATCTATCAAATTCTATATGGAAACAGCAGACCCTGATCAGACGGCTCCTCTAGGAGCCGTCTGATTTGGGTCTACTCTGTTTGCTCATGCATGAAAACACGTTTATATGAGGGAAAGGGTTAATATTAAAATATATTGATTTGTTCGTACTAAGTTACTATGATATTCACACCTGACTTCTTTACCCACTATCATTTTGTTTGTGATTATTGGTGATATATTCATTCACGCAGACAACATTAGCGATTTAACAAACTTTTGTGAAGTGTTTAACATGTCTGAACCATGCATTCACGTGTTCGCCAAATTGACATGGCTATATTGCCATTAATAAAGCATTATCAGGGTTCAAATTTAAGCTTGCATACTCGCAAACTGCGAGTGTAAATAGATAATTGTATCTGGGTCTACTCTGTTTGCAAATGCGTGAAAACACGTTTACATTAGGGAAAGGGTTAATCCCTTTCCCTTACAGGCACGCTATTTCATGCCAAAGCCAACTTAATAGATAACAGAAACTTTTTTTAACACTTTGATCCTATGCAAAGAATACTGCAGCATTAATTGTATTTAATATGCACCTTTATCTATTGTTCTGCTTCTATGTATTGTTTTCCTTAAAAGTATATCTAGGCAACAAGTTCAAGAGATATTGCAATATCATAGATTCCACAAGGTAAAAATTTCATAATTACTATTTCACCATATTATTTCTTCATAACAGGTAGTACTACAAATAAAACTTAATTTAATCAAATTTCATACATAGATAGCTTTACATGAATATTCATGCAATAAATAATGACATCATGAATATAAACTGAATTTTTATAATGGCACTATACCAAGGTAATCACAGAAACTAGAATTTGGTCAATATTATTTCATAAGCAAACAGCAGACCCTGATAATACAGCTCCAACAGCAGCCGTCTGATGAGTACAAGGTTAAATAGCAGCAGGAATTGTTGAATTTTAATGTGATTTAATGTGTCTATCTTGTCAAATTATTACAAGTTCATGTTATTTCATGTACATGTGTAATGATTTTGAGTCCCTTAAACCTTTGCCTGCTAGCAGCCATTTATAACCTACTACATATATATATGCAAACAGTTTGGATCCCACAAAATGTCAGGCCTGATCTGAGGTCAAGGATGTTTGTCACTGAGGCTGAAGTTCTACAAACAAGAAATCATAAAACAAAATTAATAGTTTTGAAAATGTTGTTTGAAAGTATTGTAAAAGACAATTGAGCAGCAGACAACAATTGAACAGATTACAAAATTACTTGGCATGCAAAGAGTTTGAAGTAAATTGTGGCGAATGTCATGCCGTTTTGCTGTGTAATATGTCATTTGTATTTTACAAATTGTAAATGCTGTTTCAGATTCATTCATGAAGAAGAGACGCCTGGAGTTCAAGTTATTTTCCAGAACAACAAATTTTCAAGGTATTTACAAATGTATATACATGTCATCGTCCAGAAACGTTAACATTGGCTATCATTTCTTTACTATTCTGGTCTATTCATGTAAATCATGAAATTTCACATATTTGTTCACCATCACAACGGTTACAATCGAACAGGGGGCAGTGCTTTTGTTTAGTATTTGTAGATACTATAGAGTCCGATCTATTTTAATTTCATAAGCAAACAGGACAGACCCTGATCAGGCAGCTCCTAGTCCTACATGAGTCATCTGATCTGTGTCTACTCTGTTTGCAAAGGCGTGAAAAAGCATTTATATGAGGGAAAGGGTTAAGATATATCAGAATTTTAGTCTAACTTCACTGCAAGCAGAGTGGATCTAGATCAGACATCACATTGATGATGAGGTATGTGATAGAATGTTACACTGTATGGAAAGATTGAACACAAATTACTATGTTGTCTGATGAGTGTCCAACCGTACAGACTCTGACCAGAAGCTGTGTGAGATGTCATGGCTGGTCTGGGTCTACGCAGTTTCCATTGTAATAAGACCTTTCTCTAAAAGAGCGACCTTCGTAAAATAAAATCTAAAATTTCTTTCTTTTTATTAGAAAAAACACCTTGTTTTGCTCCACATACTTAGTATTGTTTATCCATTTATTGACACTTTCCTTTTGAAAATTGTATTAGTTTTCAGGTACACCATTTTAATATAACAAGTATTAATATTTATAATTGACTTTGTCTGACATGAATATTCATCTAGTAAAGGGTTTATTTTATTTCAGGAAGTACAAGACTGAAATAGAACACTTTCTAAAGCATTTATTGGACATAGAGGCACAAAGAGAGTATGAAACTCTTCAGAAGTTAGATCTCAAGGTAAGTTAGTAAAAATAACAAAATCTCAAGGTTAGTTAGTAACAATAACAAAATCTCAAGGTAGGTTAAGTACAATGGCAAGATCTCAAGGTAGGTTAAGTACAATAACAATATCTCAAGGTAGGTTAAGTACAATAACAAGATCTCAAGGTAGGTTAAGTACATAACAAGATCTCAAGGTAGGGTAAATACTCTAACTAGATCTCAAGGAAGGTTAAGTACTCTAACTAGATCTCAAGGAAGGTTAAGTACTCCAGATCTCAAGGTAAGCCTTGTTACAAGGTAACCTTTGCTGAAATGATTTTAATATGAATATTTGTCTGATATGATCACTATATACATGTACAGTGAATTAAAATGTCATTTACAATATTTTAAAGGAACACCTTTAGACTTTAGTAAATAAAAATGTCTTGTATATATCAATTTGAGGCCAAACACATCCTTTTGTCTCCAATGTTTTTTTTCAGAACTCAACCCCGAGCTGTACAGATATCAATGATAAAGTCCCTATAGCCAAGAGAACAGATAAAATGTGGAGGGCACATACAGTAAGTATGTTATCATAAGTCAAGGCTAAAGATGGGACAGTTGATCCTTTATCTCAAGAAGAATCGTGTAATTACATTATGAATGCTTATTAATTAGCTAAAGCTTTAATTAGAGAAAAGGAACATTCTAGAATTTTGTAGTTTGAAACCATTGTGATAAATAGAGCATTTGCTCCTATCGGAGCAAATGCTCTATTTATCACAATGGTTTCAAACTGCAAAATTCTATTTTTTTCCTTTTCTCTAGTTAATGCTCCTTTTCAAAGAGGTTGTATCTAAAAATTGCCTATGAGGTAATGGGTTAATTTGCGTCAGATCCAAAGTTGAACAGCCATTATTTGTTTACAGCTCAGTAAGGGTTACTTTATACACTTCTATTACATTGTTTTCAGATCATTGGTTGTTCCCAGTTGTATAACGACTTCGTTCTAGATGCCCTTGGATGGCCTTTAGTGGAATACAACCCGTCCCTTACAGAGAGCTGGGATATTCCAATGTATCCATTTATAACAACAGTTGGTTTAGTTTGGTGCACTGCTATGTTTAAAATGGTATATGAATGCAGGATCTTTTGGCCATAGAACATACTGTTGAATCAGTTCTAGACTAGTATATAATTCTATGAGCAAATAGAGCAAACCGAGATCAGATAGCTCCTACAGGAGCTGTCTGAGCTTGGTTTACTCTGTTTGAAAATGTTGAAAAGGCATCTCTATGATTGTGATCTGCTTCAAGTTTCAAAGTGTTTCTTTCTGTCTCATTTTAAAAACTTTGGTCAAATTGTCATAGGGCTAAACTGGGGTCAAATTGTCATAGGGCTAAACTGGGGTCAAATTGTCATAGGGCTAAACTGGGGTCAAATTGTCATAGGGTTAGGATCCTGATGAGACCTAGCTTTCTGCATTACAATAGTTTTACATTAATTAAAGCAGTCACTTGCTTTAACCCTTTACTCCATAAATATGCCTTTGCAAACAGAGTAAACCCAGATCAGACAGCTCCTGTATCAGAGCAATAGATAAATGTGCATACTCAAGTACAGTGAACCCTCATTATACTGGCATTCATTACAATGGCACCCTCGTTATACCGGCAGTATGCATTGAAACAAAATCACAGTTAAGTCTTTGAAAAACCACTGAATAAATAGGTGCAATGCCAATAAGACAGGTGATCGCTTAATGCAGAACACAACAAGTGCAAAAAGCTGTTGTGTTCTGCATTAAGCGTTCACCTTTTGGTACTAGTTTAAAACTTGCCATATGGTTCCTTTCATATTTAAACTCGTTATAACGGCAACCTCGTTATACCAGCAAAATGTCTGGAAACAAACACCTGTTGTAACGAGGGTTCACTGTACTACCGGTAGTCATTTCTCCACTTAACCCTATGTTGTGACCACTCTTTAGAATCATCTCAAAGAGATGATTCTAAAGAGTAGTCACAACATAGGTTTTGGTAGGGAAATAAAGATCTGGACCTGCCTGTATCATATAACAGAGCTACAGATAACGGTGCATACTCAAATACTAAAATCGTCATTTCTCCACCAAACCCTATGTTGTGACCACTCATTAGAATCGTCTCTTTGAGACGATTCTAAAGTTTGGTCACAACATAGGATTTGGTGGAGAAACAAAGAAGTTATACTTGAAAATGTTTTACATGTAATTCACTGATCTTATATGGACCTCTGATATAATATAGATCTGTTTCTACAGTTTCTGCCTTGGCAAGAACTTCATGTGGTAAACTAACACTTTAAAAATTAATAGATGGTGTCATTATTTATTTTATGAATTGAGTAAAGGGTTAAGAGATACAAATGTTTATCATTTAACCCTTCCCTTGAATGAATATTAATTTTTGAATTTACTGCTGCATTAATATTAATAATTAACTGTCTTTTTATGGTTACACATAAACAATGGAATATTTGGCTTTGACAGAAACTTCAGTATCAGATCTATATTTTTCTGTAAGCAAACAAAGCAGACCCTGATCAGATAGTTCCTACAGAAGCTTTCTGTCCTGGGTCAACTCAGTTTGCATAGGTACCTAAAATTGTTTGTATGAGGGAAAGGGTTAAGTGGTCTTTAATAGGAAGATTGTATTGTGCTCATAATAATTATTATGCAAATTATTGACCATGTAGTCTGCATCCTTATTTGTAGCTCAATCAAGTTTAACATGCTTCTTCATCATCACAATAACCAAACTTTGATCAAAGTTAATTGTTGTTTTCATTTTGCACCTTGAGCGATATATTTAAGAGAGGCATCTTAAACCCCTGAATGCAGGAAACAAGTGTGCTGGCATTTGCAAACAGTGTAGACCAAGATCAGAAGGCTTCTAGAAGAGCCCTCTGATCAAGGTCTGCACTGATCCTCCAGCAAATTTAATTTGATCGCTTTACATTGAATAGACTGTATTTTTGTTAAACAGCACTGGGCCATTCCACTTTAAATGTTCAGTATTCAAAAGGTTGAGTTGTTTAGACAAATTGAAAGACAGGATTAGACAGCGCTGGATTGGAGCTAGGGAGATTTTCCTTAATGTGTATAGATATGAACAGGTTTTCGAGGACATATTACCTGTAGATGTGGAACTGGCAAAAACTAAAAAAGAGAAGTAAGTGGAACTTTGTATGACTCATTAACCCATGACTCCATAAATACGCTTTCAAAAACAGTAGACCCAGTTCAGACAACTCCTATAGGAGCCAGCTTTCCAGGATCTGCTATGTTTGCTTATGAAATGATTGTAGTTTCTACCATGGCCAAACATTTTTGTGTCCATGTGCTATTATATCAATTCATCTTATTAATTTTTTTTGATGTCATTTCATACCAGAGTGTTCATGGAGGAAAGGGTTAAATTAATCCATAGTGTTATATACAAATATAAAAAAAAAAGAGAGAAAAATAAGAGTGATTGTAGTAGCTATGGCATTGTCGTTTTTGTTTAGAAACTTTAACAGTTGACTATTTCTACTTTATTATTCATGCAAATCTTATGAAACTTTACACACTTGCTCACCGTCACAGGGGCTACAATTGAACATATTAGAATTGGCACCAGCATGTGGTGTTCTTGTTATGATGGCCCATGAATATTGGGCCATGACAGAAACTATAGAATCATCTATATTATTTCATAAGCAAACAGACTCTGGTCAGACAGCTTGTACAGGGGGTGTCTGATCTGGGTCTACTATGTTAGCAAAGGCGTAGAAAGGTTTGTTTATGGAGTAAAGGGTTGAACCTTTCCTTGTTGAATATTCATGTTAGAAATAAAAGAAATAAAGACATCATGAATGTATATTAGCTGAATTTTTATAATGGCATTTGTACACAGGATGTTTTGGTATTGTTAGAAACTGTAGTGAGATATATTACAATTTCATATAAAGCAAACGGGGTAGAACCTAGACTTTAGAAGACTTTGGTTTTGGTCCAACTACCAATCATATGCCTAAAATTATTCGCCCTATACTTATCAGTCTTGGCATCTCATTTTTCAGACCTAAGTCAAACAAGCCAAAGTGTTGGAACTGTGATGGAGAACACATGTTGTCCGACTGCAAGGAGCCTCGCAACCAACAGAAGATTAGTGAGAACAGAAAAGCCATGTTACTTGAGAAAAGTCAATCAAAACCCAGTGGACCAAAGTAAGTAAAGAAACAATTTTGCTTTTGACAGAAAGGAAATGGTATCAATTGTCGCATAGATCTTTTACTTGGATCATTGTCTTTCATCTATTTACACTATACCAACTCTTCCTTTTCCCTCAGTTACACTTGCCATTTAACCCTTTATCTTAAACCTTTACTCCATGAATATTTATGTAAGAAATGACATCATGATTATTAACCCATTCCCACTCTAATGGGCTATTTTTAGACCTAACCTCTTTGATTAAATATACCAAAAAGGAGCATTAACTAGAGAAAAGGAAATTTTCAGAATTGTGTAGTTTTGAAACCATTGTGATAAATAGAGCATTTGCTCCTATAGAAGCAAATGCTGTATTTGTCACAATGGTTTCAAAAAGCGACTTTTACAGAAGCGTCAAAAGGCGTCAATATGCGGAAATGGGTTAAATAGATTAATATTTAAAATGGCACATTAAGACATGCAATTTTTGTCAAGTCAGAAACAAGCTTATGACCCTTTCCCTCCATGAATATTTATGCAAGAAATAATGATGTCATGATTATTAATTGGATTAATTTGTTATAATAGCACATGGACACAGGATTTTTTGGCAATGGCAGAAACTATAGAATCATATCTATATTATATCATAAGCAAACAGAGCAGACCCTGATCAGACGGCTCCTATAGGAGCCATCTGATCTGGGTCTACTCTGTTTGCAAAGGTGTAGAAAGGCGTATTTATGAAGTAAAGGGCTATTAAAGCTAGTGTCAGACAGCTTGAAGCTGATAAGATGCCGATTTACTCAGTGTCTCATGTGGATCCAAGCTGTTTGCAGATTCAAGTCGAGTAGCGGTTAGCAGGAGAATAGATGAAGCGTAATAGATTGTAAGTTTTCTGTCAGTAATGATGGCGTATTGTTACTTTGTTACAGGTCAGAGATTGTAAGTTTTCTGTCAGTAATGATGGCGTATTTGTTACTTTGTTACAGGTCAGATATTGTAAGTTTTCTGTCAGTAATGATGGTGTATTGTTACTTTGTTACAGGTCAGAGAGGTATCATAAAGAAGTAGCTGGTGATGAAAAGAAGTGTTCCAAATTTAGGCCCGGACATATTAGGTAGGTGGTTATTTGTGGATGCTGAAAAACATGCCTTATTTATAGCACTAAAAGCCAATATACATCAACGACAATAGAAATCTCTTTAACTCTTTTCTTCATAATCCCTCCTATGAATGCCTTTGCATCCAGAGTAGACCAAAATCCGAAAGCTGTAGGAGCTGTCTGATCTGAGTCTGCTCTCTTTGTTTAAATGCCTTTTGCTTATACATGTCTGATCAGTGTCTACTCTCTTTGCTAATAGGTCTGCTCTCTTTCCTTAAATTTTAAAGAACTGATTCACTACTGTTTGGCATGGCAATTTTTGGGGTTCAATCAAACAACTTAAACCTTACATTAAATATTAAAAGAATGTAGGTTTGGTAGCTTAATACAAACTGAAATCAATGCAGAAAGCTCCCCTAGAAGTTTTTTCCATTGCTTTCATTCTGAATTAAGCAACCACCTGTCACTGTGTACAAAAATGGAAGAAGCCCCTTTTAAAAAAAAGAACCGCCTTGGGAGCATTTATTTGATATGATAAGATGATTTTATTCATATGGATGGATATTGCATGCTGAATATTTATCAAGTAAAGAAATAAGAGATTTTGACAGATCAGTAGGCATCTTATCAACAACTATGACATGCTACAATTCTAAGTACATGTACTTGTTTTATCGTACACTGCAAAAACTGTCAATGTTTCCTTCAGTTCTCTTCACAGAGTAGCAAGAGTGTCAGTTTAGTTCTGTTTTTAGCTCACCTGAGCAAAGCTCAGGGTGAGCTTTTGGGAGACTTGAATGTCCGGCATCCGTCGTCAACAATTTGCTTGAGAACACTCTAGTGGTCACAATTTTAGTCCAATCTTCATGAAACATGGTCAGAATGAATGTCTTGATAAAATCTCGGACGAGTTCGAAAGTGGGTCTAGTTGGGTTAAAAACTAGGTCAAATAGTAGGAAAACCTTGTGAACCCTCTAGAAGTCATATTTTTAGCCCAATTTTCATGAAACTTGGTCAGAATGACTGTCTTGATAAAATCTCGGAGGAGTTTGAAAAGTGGTATACGTGGGGTGAAAAACTAGGTCACTAGGTCAAACAGTAGCAAAACCTTGTGAACACTCTAGTGGTCACAATTTTAGTCCAATCTTCATGAAACTTAGTCAGAACAAATGTCTTCATAAAATCTTGGAAATCTTGGACGAGTTTTAAAGTGGGTCAAGTGGGGTTAAAAACTAGGTCACTAGGTCAAACAGTAGAAAAACCTTGTGAACACTCTAGTGGTCACATTTTTTGTCCAATCTTCATGAAACTTGGTCAGAAAAATGTCTTGATAAAATCTCGGACGAGTTTGAAAGTGGGTCAAGTGGGGTTGAAAACTAGGTCACTAGGTCAAACAGTAGAAAAACCTTGTGAACCCTCTAGTGGTCACATTTTTTGTCCAATCTTCATGAAACTTGGTCAGAACAAATGTCTTGATAAAATCTCGGATGAGTTTGAAAGTGGGTCAAGTGGGGTTGAAAACTAGGTCACTAGGTCAAACAGAAAAATCTTGTGAACACTCTAATGGTCACATTTTTTGTCCAATCTTCATGAAACTTGGTCATAATGATTGTCATGATAAAAGTTCAAAAGACTTTGAAAGTGGGTTATGTGGGATTAAAAACTAGGTCACTAGGTCAAATAGTAGGAAAACCTTGTGAACACTCTAGATGTCACATTTATAGCCAAATACATTTATAGCCAAATCTTCATGAAAATTGGTCAGAATGATTGTCCTAATAAAATCTTGGACAAGTTTGAAAGTGGGTTACGTGTGGTAAAAAAGTAGGTCACTGGGTCATATCTTAGAAAAATCTTGTATACACTCCAGAGGCCACATTTTTAGCCCAATTTTCCTCAAACTCGCTCAGACTGTTTGTCTTGGTGATATCAAAGTTGAGTGTGATCACGGGTGGAGTGGGAATAAAAAGTAGGTCACTAGGTCAAATCTCAGAAAAAATACTCTAGAGGGCAAATTTTTAGCCCAATCTTCATTGGTTAGAATCATTGTCTTGATAAAGTTAATATTCTAAATCTTTGAAAATCTTGTTCTGTAGAACCACTGCTCATGGTCCACTATCAACATTGTTCAAATATTGTCCCAAATGTCAATATTGGCCCTACCCATGGGCTACCTAGCACAAATCTTAAATCCATGGTAATCAGGTGAGCGATTAAGGGCCATCTTGGCCCTCTTGTTATATGTTGTGTAACTTACGTGGATCCTGGCTTTGTAAGCTGTATATCTCATCTGGAGCCAAAGTTTAGCATAAGTAATCATGAATGCACCGCAAGCATATAGAGTAATTTGTAACTGTCCTGTGATTTCAGTAATGAGTTGAGAGATGCCCTCGGCCTGACCAGTCACCAGCTACCAGTATACATCTACAAGATGCGTGCAATGGGATATCCACCAGGTTGGATGGAGGAGGCCAAACAAGACCCAGGGTTGTCCATGTTTGACAAAGATGGAAATGGTAATTGACAAACAACTTAATCGCAGATGAATTTAATGTGTGTAGTGATTCATAGAAAAAAGAGATACAGCTGGTTTGCATTTAACCCTTTACTCCATGAATATTCATGTAAGAAATTATGCCATCATGAATGTAAATTAGATTAATTTTCAAAATGGCATATTAACACATGGAACTTTTGCTAAAGTGGAAACTGTTGAATCAGATCTATATTATTTCATAAGCACACAGAGCAGACCCTGATCAGACGGTTCTTATAGGATACATCTGATCTGGGTCTAGTCTGTTTGCAAAGATATAGAAAGGTGTATTTATGGAGTAAGGGTTAAAAAATGATAACATTTAAATGACAAGATAACACAGAATTTTACAGCAAATTGTTAAAATATTCTTTCTTTTTGTCAAACCTATGGGATGACATAGATTTGCTCCTCTTGTCCAAGTATATGCCAAACATTTAATGATCTTGTGTTATGCACTACTCCTGTACTGATGGACCTAGACTCAACGAAACTTCATACCTTGGCAAGGTTCCCACATTCAGGGAATAGAGTAAAATCAAGGTCAGGGAAAAGTCAGAGAATTGTTTAATTTAGTCAGGGAAATTTGAAATTTTGGCAAAAGTCAGCAAAATTTTGAATCAGAAGTGGAGGGTTGAGGAGTCGGTTTTGAAGAGGAATAGAAATGAAAAAGAGGCTAACAACAGTTTATTCATTCTGGTTGAGGAAGTTTTTGTTTTTAACTATATTATCCAAAAGAATATATGCTTATATTTGAATTTTGATCAAAAGTTTAAGTCTGTATATGACTAAACATGCTTAGGGTCTAAGAGGAAACTGTAAGGGGTTTATGCATCCCTTGCCTCTTGAACTGTTTTTGATCAGGATTGGTCAAGGAAAATTCTGGGAAAAGTCAGGGAATTTTAATTTCTATAATTTGTGGGAACCCTGCTTGGGTTTTAGTTTTCATTTAGGACCAATAACACCATTGCCGATGGCTTACATGGTAAAAAATGTAAGGCATTCTGTATGGTAAGTTTATGAAAAAGTAGAAGTGTTGGCATACATATTCTATGGTCATGTTTCTAGATTTTATATTTTCTCCCTTATCAATGGCTCAGGGTTCATTTTAGATTTTGTCATTTATTTTCAGATATGGAAGAGGAAGAACCGGCCCCACAAGGTAAGCTGTATATAAATGTAAAAATTTAACCCTATTCTTCATAAATACTCATGACAGACTACATCCATTTATGGACTAATTTTCTTATATTGTGAATTTGTGATATAAAACAAGTAAATACATTGCGATGACAAACAGTACAGCATCAGATCCTAGATATTCTACAAACAGAACAGACCCTGATAAGACGGCTCCTACAGGGGCCATTTGATCTGGGTCAGCTCTGTTTGTTAATGCCTCAAAAGGCATCTCTGAGATAAAGTCTTAAATGAGTCTTCCCACGTGTGTCATCTGCTAACTTTGTATGCTACAAATTTTTCCTAGGGAGCTTTCTGTGTAACTGTTGTCATTTATTAAGCAGCCACTTCCCTTTAACCTTTTCCCTCACATAAACGCCTTTTCACACATTTACAAACAGGGTAGACCCAGATCAGATGTCTCCTGTAGGAGCCATCTGATCAGGGTCTGCTCTGTTTGCCATTGGAATTAGATAGATCAGTTTCTATACTTTCTAAAATGGCTACATATTTTCCATATTTCATTAAAATTATTGTCAATGAATATTCAGTAGGTATTGAAATTTGGAATAAACAATAAACATAGAACAGGGAAAGGGTTAAGAACAAGAATTTCATTGTTTGGTGTTTGCTTTAGATTTGTTGTACTGCTCCTCATTGATACCTGCGTTGATGGATACAGAGCTACAGATAACGATGCGTACCCAAATACCAAAATTGTCATTTCTCCACTAAACCCTATACTGTGACTACTGTTTAGAATCGTCTCTTTGAGAAGGTTCTAAAGAGCGGTCACAGTTTACGGTTTGGTGGAGAAATAAAGGAGTTATGCCTGAAAATGTTTAAATTTACGTATCTTATCTGGAGCTCTTTGGATACTTCCACTGTCTCTGCTTGAAGTTATAGATGACAAGATCGCAGTTCATAACTAGATCACATGGCTGATCGGTTGTTTGATCTAATTTCTTCAAACCTCAATTCCTACCTGTGATCTACATGTGCCGTCACTGTAACATTATTTATTATTAACCCTTTACTCTGTTAATATTTATTCAAGAAATTATGACTTCATGAATATTAATTAACTGAATTTTTACAAATAGACATGAAAAAAAGACATGAATCTGATCTCAGAGCTACAGATAAAGGTGCATAACCAAATACTAAAATTGCCATTTCCCCACCAAACTCTATGCTGTGACCACTCTTTAGAATCGTCTTGAAGTGGTCACAATATAGGTTTAGTGGAGAAATAAAGGAACTATTCTTGAAAATGTTTAGATGTATGCATCTTATCTCGACCTCTGTGATCTATAACATTATTTAAGCCTTTCCTTCATATAAACACTTTTCACGCCATTGCAAACGGTAGATCCAGATCAGATGGCTTCTATAGGAGCTGTCTGATCAGGGTCTGCTCTGTTTGCTTTTGAAATTTTAAAGGGTCTGATTCTACAGTTTCTATTAACCCATTCCCACATATAGACGCCTTTTGACGCTTTTCGAAAAGTCACTTTGTGAAACCATTGTGATAAATAGAGCGTTTGCTCCTTAGGAGCAAATGCTCTATTTATCACAATGGTTTCAAAACTACACAATTCTGGAAAATTCCTTTTCTCTAGTAAATGCTCCTTTTTGGTAGTTTTAATGAAGGAGGTTGGATCTAAAAATAGCCTATGCGGTAATGGGTTAATACAAAAAACTCCTGTGTACAAATGCCATTGTAAAACTTGTGCTATTAGATACTCATGATGTCGTTATTTCTTATATGAATATTCAACAGGAATAGGGTTCAACAAACTGAGCCAACCCTGGAATCAGACAGCTCTGTCTGAAATGGGTCTACTCTTGTTTGCTGAAGCATAGATATGCTTACAGAAAAATTTGTCTTAATTAAGTGACCATAATTATATTGAAGACCAGGACTCTTAAAAAGCAGGTGGTTGATTAATGATTAATATAGGGCAAAAGTAATGCAAAAAAGCTCCTGTAGTAGCTTTCTCCATTACTTTTTACCTGTATTAAGCAACTACCTGTTTATACTTTTTGATGGTCGCTTTGTGGCTTAAAACAGGTTTTACTGTATATTAGAAGTAAATATGTTGTATGTTATACACAGGTCCTGTCATTGACGCAGACAAAATAATAGAGTATCCCGGCTTTACAGTGGAAATGCCAGACAACTTTATTGATGTAAGTATAGCAAGGGGCTGTGGATTGAGTATTCTATTTGACTGTCAAAATAATCACCAGTTTATTTCTGGCCCTGTGGCGAAGCGATAAAAGTTTTGGTGTTGTCTGTCCTTCCGTCTGCGTCCCAGAGTCATATCTCGGATATAGTTGCTAATTTTTTTTAACTTTGTGTGATTGTTTAGTACCATAAAAATGTAGGCCTGCAAATATTACAATTAACTTAGAAAATTAGAGTTTTGGCAGAAACATAACTTTTTCGTGAGACCGCATAGAAAATAGTCAGATCCTTAGCCCTTTCCGTGTTCTATGTCTATTCCAAAAGTTTGATACCTACTGAATATTCATGGAAAAATAATGACAATGAAAACTGGCAGGTGGATAAATATAGCTATTTTAGTAAGTAAAGGCCCAGTTCTTTCAAATTCTACAAGCAAACAGAGCAGACTCTGATCAGACGGCTCTTCTAGGAGCCGTCTGATCTGGGTCTACTCTGTTTGCAATTGCGTGAAAACATGTTTATATGAGGGAAGGGGTTAATGTGAAGATTATTCCCATTGCTGTATTAATGCCAAGCAATGCAGTAACAAACAATAATAACTGTAACTCTATGTTTATTGTAGGAAGCTGGTCAGTATGGATTACCTCCCTTGCAGCCACACCAGTTGAAATCGATGTTACAGGCACAGACCAAAATGCAGGTAGGTGTTTGAATGTCAAGATGAACATTGATTTAATAGTTTTAAAATGTAAATAAATACTCGCTAGTAACCCTTTACCCTATCTATTTGCCTTTGCAGACTTCTGTAAGAGTCGTTTGTTCAAGGTCTGCTCTGTTTGCCTATGGACTGTCAGATATAGATCCCAAAATTCCCATGTTCATGAGTCCATTATAAATATTTAGCTACTTAATGTTCATACTTCATTATTTCTTACACGAATATTCATGAAGTAAAGGGTTAAGAGTAATAATGAATTGATGAAGAGGTTCTCTATAACTTGAACTTTATGGCAACTTTTGATATTTTACAGGCAGAGGCCATGAAACGACAGCAAGATGAAACGGATGAGCAGCAAAGAAAACGACAGAAGTTGGAGACATCAGACATGGATCTGGATGGTAAACCTATTTGCATTAATAAACCGGTACCCATTTGTAGCTGGTCTGTTTCGAAAAAAAGTCGAGCTATTGTGATCACTTGGTCATAGGCGTGTCGTCATCGGCATGCAAAAACTTTAATGTAGCTCATTACTCGAAATGTATAAGAGGTATCAACATGAAACTTCATAGGTTAGTAGATCTCATTGAGGGGAAGGCACCTACATAAGAACTAAAACTCTTGATTTCAAAATTACGGCCCTTTATTGTTTTCATTTTTTTTTTGCCCCCGTTGATGATAGTCGGGGGGCATTATGTTTTGCACCTGTCCGTCCGTCCATCCGTCACGCTTTTACGTGCAGTTTGTATGTGCAGTTGGTTGTCACAGTTTTTTCATTGTCTTATATCTCACTAACCACTATAGCTATTGGCATGGAATTGCATATATACATAAACCACCATCCATATTTTGATTGCGCACCCAGCCCAGGCTGCCCCCAAGGTCAAGGTCAAATGACTTGGAAATTTTACATCCAGTGAAAAACAGTCGATAATAAGAGTAGGGCATCTTGCCCAAGTTTCTCTGTATCCACTCCCCTCTCCCTGAGACGTCCAATAGCCCATAATTGGCAGAAACGGATGTTTATCAACATAAACAAACAAAGTAACGGGTTAATTAAGAAGGAAAGTATTGTATAACTATAGCTTTGATTCTGCAACAAGTTATTGTTTGAGATAAAATCTAGAAGTGGACTTCTTTTTTAGTGGTATTTGCGATTACAGTAAAACCTCTCTATAACGGTCACTAAATTACATCAAGTATTTTGTGTTAAAGGCAGGTGGCTGCTTAAAGCAAGATGAAAGTAAAACAGAACGCTCCTATGGGAGCGTTCTGTTTTACTTTCACCTTGCTTTAAGCAGCCACCTGCCCTAAATACCAAATAATTAACACAAATTAGTAGTTGTTATAGAGAGGTTTTACTGTACTGTATATTTTATCTTTTTAAAGCAGACACAGATGTGGCCAATACGAGTTTTAACCCACCTCTGCCACCAGACACACCACCAGCCAGGCCCCCACCCCCAGAGAGCACTCCCCCTGCAACACCCAGGCAAAGTCCTCTTCCACGTAAAAATTCGCGAGAAGCAAGCGTGTCTCGATCTGATTCCCCATCACTAGAGGAGCTTGAGGCCCAGTACCAGTCATTACAGAAATCTCTAGAAGAGGAGAGGGAAGATGGGGAACTCATAGTTGTGGACAGTTGTGGTGATGATTCGCAGTCAAGCGTTCCATTTGGTGATGACTCGGCTAATCCAATAGACTTGGACTCACAGGATGAAAACTCAATGATAGCAAACACGTCCAAGAATCCTATACAGATTGCTGATGATTCCATTGAAGAAGTGGAAGAAGAGTACGCATTTTTAAAACCAAAGCTGGCACGTGTTGGGTCCACAAGCTCAATACAAACTTTTGGTGAGTTGGGAACAGGAAGTCCGGGTAGCTCTTTGCCTGGTACTCCCGTGGTTAGCTCCTCTGCAGAAAACAAACCAAAGTTTTCTGCATCTAAGTCAGTGTCGCGGGATTTTGGAACACCAATTCGAAAAAAAGCTGGAAGTGTTGAATATTTGCCGGCAGACAGTAATTTTGCCCAGGGAATAGAGGATCATATACCTTTTGAAAATTTACCCGACTCCACGGGAACATTTGAAAAGATGAGATCACTGATTGATAAAATCAGAAAAAAGATTCCGTCAAGGAGGAAAAAATGATTGGTATATCAGATAGAAGAATTGGTGTTAATGGAGAAAGAATCAGACCTGCTGGATATTAAGCATTTATCGATGAATATTGTGTTTTTAATTTCACATCATATTTTCTTACACAAGCATGGCATGTCTGTGTCCAGTAGGTGATTATTGTCCAGCAGCCATGAAAAAAGAGCTGCTGTTACAAATACTAAAGTCATCAATTCTTCTCCAAACTGTATGTTGTGACCATTCTTGAGAATTGTCAATTCTAAAGAGTCGTCGCTGCATGTGGTTTGGTGGACCCGTGAAAGGAGCTGGTGTTTAGAAAGGTTTTATTTACACTCCATTTATATCTATGTCTCTGTAAATGTGTAGGTATGGGGCATATTTCTGAACCAAAGAGTGGTCTTATGTCTATGTAGTACTGCTTAAAGTCAAAGAATGAATAGACTTAGTAAGCGTGTCATTTAGGTAAAAATACATGATAGGTGCAAGTAAATATACAGATAAAAGGCAAAGAAGAATCTACAAGATTAACCCTTTACCGTATAGGCTATTTTTAGATACAACCTCTTTGGATAAATCTACCGAAAAGGATCATTAATTAGAGAAAAGAAAAATTTTTGAATTTTGTAGTTTGAAACCATTGTGATAAATAGAGCATTTGCTCCTATAGGATCATAAATCGTTTCATAAAGTAACTTCTGCAGAGTCGTCAATATGCAGGAAAGGTTTAAGATAGAAGGACAATAGCAAAGTACTGAAATTGAACTAGTTAAAAGGATGCCTTCTATGCCTCAGTACAGTAAAACCCCTCTAAACTGGAATTCTAGTAGAGAAGAATTTAGATACCTTTAGGCAGGTGGCTGCTTAATGCTCCTAGAGGAGCTTTCTGTATGACTTTCACCCTGCATTAAGCTGCCACCTGTCTCCAAAACAGATATTGATACTAAATTTAATGTCCAGTTTAGAGAGGTTTTACTGTAAATGAGTACATAAGGGACATGTTTCAAATAAAATTGTCATTTCTCCACCAAACTTTGAGATACATGTAATTCTAAAGAGTGGTCACAGAATATGGTTTGATGGAAAAGTAAACGGAGATGTTGAGAAAGGTTTTATTTACGCATCTTTTATATGCCTCTGTAAATAAGTAGGTAAGGAGCCTATTTCAATACTAAAATCATCATTTCTCCACCCAACCCAATGCTGTGACCATTCTTTATAATTGTCTATTTAACATGAAACTAAAGAGTGGTTACGGTGACGGGTTTGGTAAAGAAATGAAAGGAGCTATTCTTGAGAAGAGTTTCATGTTTATCCCATTCCCTTATAGGCTATTTTTACGTTCTACCTCTTTGAATACATCTACTGAAAAGGAGCATTTGCTAGAGATTTTTTTTTAGAACTTTGTAGTTTGAAAAACCATTGTGATAAATAGAGCATTTGCTCCTATGAAGCAAATACAGTAAAACCCCGCTAATGGGACCACCTAAAAGAGGTATAATTCTGGGTGCTAGATGCAGGTGGTAGCTTAATGCAGGGCAAAAGTAATGCAGAAAGCTCCTAGAGGAGCTTTCTGCATTACTTTTGTCATGCATTAAGCAACCACCTGCTTATAAAGACATCCATATTTATTCATTAAGTAGTCACATTAGAGGGGTTCTACTATACTCTATTGATCACAATGGTTTTAGACTGTGACTTTCACAGAGGCATCAATATGAGGGAATGGGTTATGTAGTACTGCTTAGCCCTTTACTCCATAGATGCAGCAAACACAATAGACCCAGTGCAGACACAATAGACCCAGTGCAGACATCTCCTGTAGGAGCCATTTGATCAGAATCTGCTCTGTCTTGGTATGATATAGATCTGATTCTACAAATCCGTCTGGATTAAAATACCCTTTTTGTAGTACATGAAAAATGTGTTAATTAATATTCATGATGTCATTCTTTCTTGTATGAATATTCATGAAGTAAAGGGTTAAGACTATTGAACAATTACACATAGCAGGTGCATTGTTTGGAAATAATGGTGTTTGGTGCAAATTACGATATAGTTAAGAGTAAAAAGAATCTAACACGAAAGGAAAAGATCAAAGTATTTACTATTAAAAAAACTGGTAGAAAGGTTTATGTTCTTACATGTATCTATGGCTCTGTAAAGGGCATATTTCATATACTATTATAGCTCTTCAAGACAATTCTAAAGAGTGGCTATAACAAGGGGTTTGGTGGAGTAATAAATGGAACTGTTTTTAGAAAGGTTTTTATTTGCATTACATCTATGCCTCAGTAAACGTGTAAACTTCAAATACTACATGTATATTTCGCTTTGATCACTCTTTAGAATTGATTCAAGACAATTTTAAAGAGTGGCCACAACATAGGGTTTGTTGGATAATTAAGATAGGAGCCATCTGATCAGGGTTTGCTCTGTTTGCTTATGGAATAATATAGATCTGATTCTATAGTTTCTACTTCCCCAAAAAGATCATGATCGTTAATATACCATTTAAAAAATATTCTAATTAATATTCATAATGTCATCATTTCTTACATAAATATTCATTGAGTAAAGGGTTAACCCTTTCCCTGTTCTGTATTTCCAACTTTCAATACCTACTGAATATTCATCAACAAAACAGTTATAAGGAAATATGGAAGGTGAAACATTGTAGACATTTTGGTAAGCAAAGAATCAAATCTATTAATTTCTATTTGCAAACAGAGCAGACCCTGATCAGATGGCTCCTTTAGGAGCCAACTGATCTGGGTCTACTCTGTTTGCAAATGTGTGAAAACACGTTTTTATGAGGGAAAGGGCTAAATGGCTTATGTACAATCGGTAAGATAATGGGTCGTTTAAATGAGACAACTGTAACAGGAAGTAGAATCAGTTTGGATCCTCGCCATTCACCAAGTTACACAAATACTCAAACACAAAATCTACCCTTGAAAGTTATACAAATATTAAGACGCCAAATCTACTCTCGCTACCAATTTGTAAAGTTGAATGATTAAGTTTGGGACCATTTTGATAACTGAATTAGACGTGTATAGTAATAAATTGTGTAGACCCTGATCAAACTGCTCATTCAGGAGCCATTTGATCAGAGTCTGTACTATTTGCCTATGTTTGACTGTCTAAATTTTTGTTGGTTTGCACTAGTTGGTAATGGTCCTCGCATTTAGACATTTGGTTGGTAGTTCTTTGAATTATTTTAGAGAAGCTGAAGCTGCTTCAGAATTCAACAATATTTAACCTTTTGCTACATAAATACACCTTTGCAAACAGAGTAGACGGAGATCAGACGACTCCTATAGGAGCCGTCTGATCTGGGTCTACTCTGTTGGATATATGATTCTATAGTTCTGTCATGGCCAAACATTTCTGTGTCCATGTAATATATCAATATTCATGATGCCATTATTTCTTACATGAATATTCATGGAGTAAAGGGATAACAACTTTGTGCAGGTTTGAAAACTGCTTAATATTGTTGTCTGGTACAAAAGATGTTTTTCACCTATTTCTCGGAAGATATCCTGTCAAATGGTTTAGATCCTGATGAAACACTTAACCCATGCCTTTGCAAACAAGAATAGACCCAGATCAGATGACTGTGGGTGCGAATCTGGGTCTGGGCATTTGGATTTTTTATGTGAAGAAGCCTTCCAGCTGGCTTTTTGGAGTAAAGGATTAAAATGCATTGTAAGTGATGATGAACCGTATGATCCAAGCTAGTTTGAGTTTTATTTGTCTTTAATCGAGTTTAACTATTTTATAGACACAAAGTGTCATAAGTTAAACTTCGGAATAAAAACAGTCAACAATAAAAATGTATGTTATTCTTGTTGTTCCTCATTGAATGAAATGCTTTTTAGCTCGCCTATTCGAAGAAGAGGGGGGGGGGGGGGGGGGACTTATGGAATCACCTCGGAGTCGGCGTTGGCTTTTGGTAAAAGTTTTGGGATAAGTGTTGAAATGCACAAATACTACATGAAATATTTTCCCTAGGAAGCTGATACTTGAAATGGAGGTTCCCAGTGTGTTGAACATTGACGTAGTTTAAATAAAATTTAAAATAAAACTGAAGTTTAGTCAAAATTTCACCTGTTTTGGACTTAGCTTTTTGTGCTGAAATAGGAAGGTTAAAGTTTTGGGGTAAGTGTTAAGATGCACTAATACAACATGAAATACTTGCCATAGGTTGCTGGTATTTGGAATAGAGTTTCCCAGTAGGTTTAACATTGATGTAGTTAATTTAAGATAGAAAAATATTTTGGACTTCATCTTTGTAGACAAGGTCTACAACAGGCGAGCTTTGCTGTCCTGCGACAGTCTAGTTTATCTTATTTTTAACTCCTTATCTCATAGAGACATATTTGCAAGAAGAGTAGACCTAGCTGTGTGATCAGGGTCTACTCTGCTTATGAAATACTATACAGAAGAACCTTTCTTAAGCGACCTTCAGGAAGAGGTCTAATTAGGGGTCTGTAAGGCAGGTGGAAGCTTTATTACCTATTCCCTCATATTGACTTTTTGACGACTCTGTAAAAGTCACTTTGTGAAACCATTGTGATAAATAGAGCATTTGCTCCTATAGGAGCAAATGCTCTATTTATCACAATGGTTTCAAGCTACAAAATTCTAAAAAAAAAATCATTTTCTCTAGTTTATGCTCCTTTTCGGTAAATTTTTCAAAGAGGTGTCTAAAATAGCATATGAGGTAATGGGTTAAGGAGCTTTCTGCATTACCTTTGCCCTGCAATAAGCAACCACCTGCTTTTTAGCTCACCTGGCACAAAGTGCCAAGGTGAGCTATTGGGATGATCCTATGTCCGTCGTCGTGCGTCGTGAGTATGTGCGTCGTGCGTACGTGCGGGCGTCAACAATTTACTTAAACATCTTCTTCTCTGGAACTACAAAGCCAAGAGCTTTGATATTTGGTATGTAGTATGATGTAACGGTCCTCTACAAAGATTGTTCAAATTGTGTCCCCCGGGCCAAAAATGGCCCCGCCCCAGGGCTTATCAGTTTTTCATAGGAAAATCTTTAAAAATCTTCTTCTCTGAAACTGTAAGGCATAGACCTTTGATATTTGGTATGTAGCATCATCTAATGGTCCTCTACTAAGATTGTTCAATTATGACCCCTGGGCCAAAAATGGCCCCGCCCCGGGGCTTATCAGTTTTTCATAGGAAAATCTTTAAAAATCTTCTTCTCTGAAACTGTAAGGCATAGACATTTGGTATGTAGCATTATCTAATGGTCCTCTACTAAGATTGTTCAAATTATGACCCCTGGGCCAAAAATGGCCCCGCCCCAGGGCTTATCAGTTTTTCATAGGAAAATCTTTAAAAAACATCTTCTCTGAAACTGTAAGGTATAGACCTTTGATATTTGGTATGTAGCATCATCTAATGGTCCTCTACTAAGATTGTTCAAATTATGACCCCTGGGCCAAAAATGACCCCGCCCTGGGGCTTATCAGTTTTTCATAGGAAAATCTTTAAAAATCTTCTTCTCTGAAACTGTAAGGCATAGACGTTTGATAATTGGTATGTAGCATGATCTAATGGTCCTCTACTATGATTGTTCAAATTATGACCCCTGGGTCAAAAATGGCCCCACCCCGGGGCTTATCAGTTTTTCATAGGAAAATCTTTAAAAATCTTCTTCTATGAACATGTAAGGAATAGACATTTGGTATGTAGCATCATCTAATGGTCCTCTACTAAGATTGTTCAAATTATGACCCCCAGGACAAAAATGGCCCCGCCCCAGGGCTTATCAGTTTTTCATAGGAAAATCTTGAAGAAATCATCTTCTTTGAAACTGTAAGGCATAGACCTTTGATATTTGGTATGTAGCATGATCTAATGGTCCTCTACTAAGATTGTTCAAATTATGACCCCTGGGCCAAATATGGCCCCGCCCCGGGGCTTATCAGTTTTTCATAGGAAAATCTTTAAATATATTCTTCTCTAAAATTATAAGGTATAGACCTTTGATATTTGGTATGTAGCATTATTTAATCGTCCTCTACTAAGATTAATCAAAATATGACCCCCGGACCAAAAATGGCCCCGCCCAAGGGCTTATCAGTTTTTCATAGGAAAATCTTTAAAAATCTTCTCCTCCAGAACTGTAAGGTCTAGGCCCTTGATATTTGGTATGTAGCATCATCTAATGGTTTTCTACCAAGATTATTCAAATTATTACCCCTGGGTCAAAAATGGCCCCGCCCTGGGGCTTATCAGTTTTTCATATGAAAAGCTTTAAGAATCTTCTTCTCCAAAACTGTAAGGCAGAGACCTTTAATATTTGGTATGTAGCGCTATCTAATAGTTTTCTACCAAAATTATGTCCCCTGGGTTGAAAACTTCCCCGCCCAGGGGCATATCAGTTTTTTATAGGAAAGTTTTTAAAAATCTTCTCTTAAAAATCTTTAAAAGTCTTCTCTGAATTTGTAAGGCATAGACATTAGATATTTGGTATGTTGCATTATCTAATAGTCCTCTACCAAGATTTTCAAATTATGAACCCCGGATCAAAATTGACCCCGCCCTGGGGCTTAACAGTTTTTCATAGGAAAATCTTTAAGGTCTAGACTCTTTATATTTAGTATGTATAGCATCATCTGATGGTTTTCTACCGAGATTTTTCAAATTATGCAATCTGTCATTGAAATCATTAATCTGTTACGAACAGGTGAGCGATTAAGGGCCATCATGGCCCTCTTGTTAAGACTCCTATGATCAGTAAATGAATGACTGCCTAGGACAGGTTCTGCTGTAGATCAGATTATACAGTTTCTGTCGAGGTAAGGGTTAGAGGTTAGTTCATGATTGGTCTACACTAAAACATCCCTACAACAACTCCTTAATCATTCCCTGTTATATATGCAGGTAAGACGTCATGAATATTTATCAGCTAAATATTTATGATAGCATATATTCACAGGAGCTTTTGATATTGGTAGAAACTTTATAGAGTGAGGTCTTGTTATAATTTCAAAAGCAAACAGAGCAGATCCTGATCAGACAGTTCATACAGGAGTCATCTGGTCTGGGTCTACTCTGTTTTCAAAGGCGTTTATATGAAAGAAATGGTTAAAACAAGTTGTAATTTTAACCTTTAACCCTTTAAATAATTAAACTGGTTTTGCGGCTTCTGAATATTTATTAAAACGTGTTTCAATTTTACCACTGAAGAAAATGATTTTGATAAACCCTTTGATCTGGGTCTACAGGTGTTTGAAAAGGTAGTGCATACCTGGTTCACGTGTTAAGGCAGGTGGTAGATTAATACAGGGTTTTTTACCATAGGAGCTTCCAGAATGACGTGTATTCTGCAAACAGTGTATACACAGATAAGAGGAGCTCTATGGTCAGGATCTGCACTGTTTGTCATTACAGACTATCTGACTAATGTAATCCTTACAGAATGGACCGTCGTTCAACAATGATGGAAATTTAGCATTGAAAGCTGGTACAATTTGGTGCTACGGTGAGCTGTACATGTCTTACTGTAATGCTTGAGCTTAACCCATTACTTGATAAAGCCATATTAACGGTTTCCCTGTTCTATATTTCAATACCTACTGTATATTCATGGACAAAATAGTATAATGAAATACGTAAGGTGGAATATTGTACACTGTCACATTTTAGAAAGTAATGAAACATCTTTCAAAATTCCACTAGCAAACAGAGCAGACCCTGATCAGACGGCTCCTATAGGAGCCGTCTGATCTGGGTCTACTCTGTTTGCAGTTGCGTGAAAACACGTGTATAAGAGGGAAAGGGTTAAAGCACTTGCAAACAGTGTAGATCAAGATCGGATAGTTCCTGTGTGATAAGCTGTCCTGATAAGGTCTGTCCTGATTTTCTAACGATAATTACATATATTCTTACAGTGTTTGCTATGGAAGATAACCTAGCTCAAAGTACCAAGGTGAATTACTGGGATCGCCCTGTGTCCGCCGTCGGTCTCATCAACTGCTTTAACCCATTACCTCATAGGCTATTTTTAGATCCAACCACTTTGAATAAATCTACCGAAAAGGAGCATTAACTAGGGAAAATGATTTTTTTTAGAATTTTGTGGTTTAAAACCATTGTGATAAATAGAGCATTTGCTCCTATAGGAGCAAATGCTCTATTTATCACAATGGTTTCAAGACGTGACTATTACAGAATTGTAGAAAGGCGTATTTTTGGAGGAAAGGGTTAAATAACATCTAAACAACCAACTGGATTTTCACCAAATTTCACAGGAATGTTCTGCAGGAAGTTATATAAACCATTCCTGGCCATTGCATAATTATTTATTTATCCCTTTTCCTGTTAGGTATTCATATAATACATTATGACATCATGAATATTTATTAGCTGAAGTTTTATTATGTAAACTTTTCAAGGGAATTTTATTGCTTTGACAAAAACTGTAGAATCAGATCTATATCATGTCTAAAGCAAACAGAGAAGACACTGATCAGACGGCTTCTATAGGAACCGTCTGACCCGGGTCTACTCTGTTTGCAAATGCGCGAACATGCGTTTATATAAAGGAAAGGTTTAAGCGTCCTCTCCTTACGGCTGACGGGATTGTCACCAAATTCCGTACGTTACGGAGAAAGGTAGCTGGTGTTTAGTTATACAATGTATATGCCGAGACGATAATTGTAACAGCCACATCTGATATAGAAGACCTTGTCACCGACACAGAATCTCAGCCAACTGCTAGCTTTAACAATGGTAAGTGTGAACTTTTGCTTTATGCTGATAAAAAACTATTTCGACAAGTATTTATACAGTAAAACTCCTCTAAAATACCACGACCGACAAGAGGTATGTTTGGGTCTTAAAGTCAGGCGGGGTAGCTAAATGCATGGCGAAAGTTAGCCAGACATATTAATGCAGGATGGAAGTTGTGCAGAGAGCTCCCACATGAGCTTTCTGCATTACGTTTGTCTTGCTTTAAGATTCGACCTGCTTATAACCATTTCCTTCATATCACATCTGCAAACAGTGTAGACCCAGATCAGACGGCTCCTATATGAGCCGTCTGATCAGGGTCTACTCTGTTTGCTAATGAAATGTGACATATCTGTTTCTTTAGTTTCTAAGATGACTACAATGTTCCACCTTCCGTATTTCATTATAATTACTTTGTCTATGAATCTTCAGTAGGTATTGAAATTTGAAATAAACATAGAACAGGGAAAGGGTTGAATACATCCACATGTACGTCTACATGTACACGGTCGTTTTAGAGGAGTTTTATAGTATAGATCTTCAACTGGAAAATTCGTTATTCGTTACTCTTGCATACACGTTTAGGTTTCATTTGTAAAGCCGAAAACACAGGATATGAACAGGGAAAAAACCCGTTATCCATTTACATCATGAATAGTTATATTATGTTAGAAATAATGGCTACATTAATATTAATTTGCTTAATTGTTATGATGACATATGAACATTTGAATTTGCGGTTAAAACTGAAACTATAGAATCAGATCTGTATATTCCATGTAATTCCAGAAGAAAACAGATCAGATCAGATCACACGGTTCCTACAGGTGCCGTCTGATCCGGATCTACTCTGACGTCAAAATGCGCGTCTACGATGTAAAGAGTTAATTACCCTGATCCTATGATTATCTTGGCTCTTATTGTTAAGCTGTTTTTGTTTGTGTTCTTTTTAACTCTTTCGGCGCCAATGTCGCCTGTTGGCACCATTGAAAACAGTGCAGTTCCAGGTCAGATGCCGCCTTTTCAAGGCGGCATCTGATCTGGGACTTCACTGTTTTCTGTATTATTTTAGCCCAAGCATACAGGTTCTTTAAAACATTTTACTAATATACCTTTATTATTTAGTTTCGAATTATATTTAATATGAAATTATCATTGCAGACGACACTTTAAATTTTGGCGCCAAAAGAGTTTCATTTTGTTGCCAGGTTTTGTCGTCTGCAAAACATTTTCGTCTGTTTTAATTTTCTTACTATTTGTTTCAATAACATCATCATAAAATGGAACAGTTTGAAACCTGGTGAAATGCCGAGTTACTTGGAATTTGATCTGGATCAAATTACTTTTCAGACGCGATAACATATTTGCGTGAAATATGTACTAGAACACCTTCATCACTTTAGATTCCAACTTTTGTCATCTGCTTCAAATCTAAAATTACATTTTCTTCCATTTTAACCCTTTAATCCATGACTACGCAGTTCTACTCCTCGGCAAACAGAGAAGACCCAGATAAGACGGCCCCTGAACAGCGCCAATATGCCAAACAGTTCGCATGTTCTAATGGGAGGCCGAATAAATGGACCCAAACCTTCGCCACAACTTGGTCCATAGTGTTCAATACGACTATCTACAATATTACATTTGTTCCAAGACAATGCCATTTTGATGGCAATAACACCATCAATTAAATTGCATGTTAAATATTAACGCCCCAATTATTCTCACTTATTTTATGAACATTCATGCAAGAAATAATCACGCCATGAATATTCACTAAATGCATTTTAAGTGGGTACATAACAAAAGAATGTTTGTCCAATAACAGAGCCTTTAAGTCCATAAGCAAACAGAGCAGACCCTGATCAGACAGCTCCCACAGGAGCCTCCCGTTGGCTCTACTCTGTTTTCAAAGGTGTTTAAAGGTAGGGATTATGGAGTGAATTATTAAGTAGTCGTTTAAACAGGTTTTGTTGTATTTTTCAGGCATCTGGCAAGCGGACAGGGTATTATGGAGAGGGTAGAGTCCTCCAACCCTTTGAGCTAGAGTTAACATTTGATAAAGGCAGTTTGTATGGCAGTGGTATTGACTCCATCGGTTCGTTCTCCATTGGAGGCACGCGCACGGGAGACAACGTTCAGTTTATAAAGCAATATGCAGGCAAGTCTAGATTTTGTTCTCATCTAGATAGTACGTTATGTGCTCAGCAAACAGTGTAAGGACAGATCAGCTGAAGAGAAAAGACTCGGTACCACACCAGGGACTACACTGTTTGGCATATACGATATTTACTTTATTTATCAATCAGTCACTTGCCCATTTCAAGTCACTCGTTCAGGTTGCACCGACGATCCGCTCATCTATCATAATTGCTTCACACGTTCCATTCTTTCTGTCCGCTCTTCGTTCGTTTACACAAGTCTTCAGTTCTCTCGCTTTTATTTTTGCAGGGCAACACTCTGTGACATATGAGGGAAAGTTTGACCCAGATGACTACTCGATGATCGGTACCTATAAGGCCGGGGACGCCACTGGCCCCTTCGTCATGGTGTCTTGATATGCATATAGGGGACAGTGTGATACACATACATATAGGGGACAGTGTGATACACAGACATATAAGGGACAGTGTGATACACATACATATAGGGGACAGTGTGATACACATACATATAGGGGACAGTGTGATACATATACATATAGGGGACAGTGTGATACACATACATATAGGGGACAGTGTGATACACATACATATAGGGGACAGTGTGATACACATACATATAGGGGACAGTGTGATACACATGCATATAGGGGACAGTGTGATACACATACATATAGGGGACAGCGTGATACACATACATATAAGGGACAGTGTGATACACATACATATAGGGGACAGCGTGATACACATACATATAGGGGACAGTGTGATACACATACATATAGGGGACAGTGTGATACACATACATATAGGGGACAGTGTGATACACAGACATATAGGGGACAGTGTGATACATATACATATAGGGGACAGTGTGATACACAGACATATAGGGGACAGCGTGATACACATACATATAGGGGACAGTGTGATACACATACATATAGGGGACAGTGTGATACACAGACATATAGGGGACAGTGTGATACATATACATATAGGGGACAGCGTGATACACAGACATATAGGGGACAGTGTGATACACATACATATAGGGGACAGTGTGATACACATACATATAGGGGACAGTGTGATACACATACATATAGGGGACAGTGTGATACACAGACATATAGGGGACAGTGTGATACACAGACATATAGGGGACAGTGTGATACACAGACATATAGGGGACAGTGTGATACACATACATATAGGGGACAGTGTGATACACATACATATAGGGGACAGTGTGATACACATACATATAGGGGACAGTGTGATACACAGACATATAGGGGACAGTGTGATACACATACATATAGGGGACAGTGTGATACACAGACATATAGGGGACAGTGTGATACACATACATATAGGGGACAGCGTGATACACAGACATATAGGGGACAGTGTGATACACATACATATAGGGGACAGTGTGATACACAGACATATAGGGGACAGTGTGATACACATACATATAGGGGACAGTGTGATACACAGACATATAGGGGACAGTGTGATACACATACATATAGGGGACAGTGTGATACATATACATATAGGGGACAGCGTGATACACAGACATATAGGGGACAGTGTGATACACAGACATATAGGGGACAGTGTGATACATATACATAATGGGGACAGCGTGATACACAGACATAATGGGGACAGTGTGATACACATACATATAGGGGACAATGCGACACACATACATATAAGGGACAGTGTGATACACATACATATAGGGGACAGTGTGATACACAGACATATAGGGGACAGTGTGATACACATACATATAGGGGACAGTGTGATACACAGACATATAGGGGACAGTGTGATACACATACATATAGGGGACAGTGTGATACACAGACATAATGGGGACAGTGTGATACACATACATATAAGGGACAGTGTGATACACATACATATAGGGGACAATGCGACACACATACATATAAGGGACAGTGTGATACACATACATATAGGGGACAGTGTGATACACAGACATATAGGGGACAGTGTGATACACAGACATATAGGGGACAGTGTGATACACAGACATATAGGGGACAGTGTGATACACATACATATAGGGGACAGTGTGATACACATACATATAGGGGACAGTGTGATACATATACATATAGGGGACAGCGTGATACACAGACATATAGGGGACAGTGTGATACACATACATATAGGGGACAGTGTGATACACATACATATAGGGGACAGTGTGATACACATACATATAGGGGACAGCGTGATACACATACATATAGGGACAGTGTGATACACATACATATAGGGGACAGCGTGATACACATACATATAGGGGACAGTGTGATACACATACATATAGGGGACAGTGTGATACACATACATATAGGGGACAGTGTGATACACATACATATAGGGGACAGCGTGATACACATACATATAGGGGACAGTGTGATACACATACATATAGGGGACATCGTGATACACATACATATAGGGGACAGTGTGATACACATACATATAGGGGACAGTGTGATACACAGACATATAGGGGACAACGTGATACACAGACATATAGGGGACAGTGTGATACACAGACATATAGGGGACAGTGTGATACACATACATATAGGGGACAGTGTGATACACATACATATAGGGGACAGTGTGATACACATGCATATAGGGGACAGTGTGATACACATGCATATAGGGGACAGTGTGATACACAGACATATAGGGGACAGTGTGATACACATACATATAGGGGACAGTGTGATACACATACATATAGGGGACAGTGTGATACACATACATATAGGGGACAGTGTGATACACAGACATATAGGGGACAGCGTGATACACAGACATAATGGGGACAGTGTGATACACATACATATAGGGGACAGTGTGATACACAGACATATAGGGGACAGTGTGATACACATACATATAGGGGACAGTGTGATACACATACATATAGGGGACAGTGTGATACACAGACATATAGGGGACAGTGTGATACACATACATATAGGGGACAGTGTGATACACAGACATATAGGGGACAGCGTGATACACAGACATAATGGGGACAGTGTGATACACATACATATAGGGGACAGTGTGATACACAGACATATAGGGGACAGTGTGATACACATACATATAGGGGACAGTGTGATACACATACATATAGGGGACAGTGTGATACACAGACATATAGGGGACAGTGTGATACACAGACATATAGGGGACAGTGTGATACACATACATATAGGGGACAGTGTGATACACAGACATATAGGGGACAGTGTGATACACATACATATAGGGGACAGTGTGATACACATACATATAGGGGACAGTGTGATACACAGACATATAGGGGACAACGTGATACACAGACATATAGGGGACAGTGTGATACACAGACATATAGGGGACAGTGTGATACACATACATATAGGGGACAGTGTGATACACATACATATAGGGGACAGTGTGATACACATGCATATAGGGGACAGTGTGATACACATGCATATAGGGGACAGTGTGATACACAGACATATAGGGGACAGTGTGATACACATACATATAGGGGACAGTGTGATACACATACATATAGGGGACAGTGTGATACACATACATATAGGGGACAGTGTGATACACAGACATATAGGGGACAGCGTGATACACAGACATAATGGGGACAGTGTGATACACATACATATAGGGGACAGTGTGATACACAGACATATAGGGGACAGTGTGATACACATACATATAGGGGACAGTGTGATACACATACATATAGGGGACAGTGTGATACACAGACATATAGGGGACAGTGTGATACACATACATATAGGGGACAGTGTGATACACAGACATATAGGGGGCAGTGAGGACAGTAATAATAATAACAAGAAATATCTTTTAAAAAGATATTCAGCGGCATTCAAATATTGACATAATGTACAAAATGATAATGATATTAAATCTCTGCCAACTTAATTTCAATGTTTCGTGATTCTGTTAGTATAGGGAACTAGGTCTATGAAGGGTTGCTTGTAATTATACTAGCAGAGAAGCATGCAGTGGAAATGACTTGGAGTAGAATAAGCAATTATGGAAAAAATCAAGTTACTTTTATAGGAAATCACTATTAAAATGTACAATGTCAAAGTATTATTTTAAAACTATCTGAAGTTAGTTCTTCATTTTACCTATTATACGAATTTACTTGAAAGCATGTATAATTATATTGATATGAAGATAACTAATTGAATACACTTTAAATAAAGCATACATAATTTAGTTTTTGTTTGTGCAGAGGCTGTAATTACTTAAAGAAAGGTATTTATCTATAGCCTGGATCAACGCATTAATTGACGTGTGTGCATCATCATTAGTGACACCATTAACTGAATATACATGTATTTTTAAAACAATATAAAGTTAGCTATCTCAACCTACTAGTCGATCCAAAGCACCAGGTGATAGAGCCGTAACAACAGCCTTCAGTAAGTAGCTTTATATCACAGAATAACCAGCGCCTTAATTGGTGCTGTGGTCGGGAATAGTACTTAATACTATTAATGCCACTACTCTAATATACTAAACAACATTTCTTCTTTATTTCCTATAGCATTGCCTGTGAATTATGGTGGTTTCGGCAAACTACCTGTTCGTTAAAGTGGATGTGATCAAATGTGGTATTAAATTGATAGCAAAATGATAATAAATGTTTAAAAGTTTAATAGTGGTGTTGGCAAACTGGCAATAATGCTCAGCAATCATTACCATGAGGTGATAAGTACGATAATAGGTTAGGAACTGATATAAAGTATGACACACCAAAAATTGAATAGTCAAAATTGATCCACACCTTTTGAGGATAATAGATCTATATAGTTTTATTCAGTAATATTGTTTATGTATTATATACTCTAGTTTTGATAATGACCAAAGTAATAAATACTCCATATTGTTTTACCGGTCATGGTAATAAACAATTATGTGACTATAGTATTGTACATGTATTTGAATCCACCAAAAATTGAACTAAACAACATTTTGACTGAAAACAAAAAGCATAAAGTGAGTGGCAAACAGTTTGGACCAAGACTAAAATCAAAACTGAATGGGATAGTAAATCATTAGTAATGTGTTATGTGGTCTGGGCTGTTTTAATGACTAAACAATGTTGACTATAGTATTTGAAAGCACCTCTTTATCACTCAATGTACCCAAGGTTGAGTAAGTGTGAATATGTCACCTGCTTAGCTAATATCCTGATCTGTATAAACCAAAAACAAAATTGACCCCATATCAATATTATAGATAGTTATTTAATGATTTTGATTATTCATTTTTTGCTTTTTAATACAAATTTTCAATTTTTGCCGAAACGTCCTAGGCCGAATAAATAGATGGCCATAACGTCCTGGGTCGAAACATCCTGGGCGAAACTTCCTATGCCGAAACGTCCTACATTCAGTTTGGCCATGTGTAGAGGCATTTTAAAAATGCTGTATGCCAGTCAAGGGATTAACTAATGAAAATACGGTTTACTAGAAAATACTATTAGGTAATATGCAAATTACAATGTAACATACAAATGTAGTTTCTGATTGGTGGAAAACTAGAACAAAAGTGAAAATAGACAGCTAACCGCTGAAAAAGATAATAATAAACTATTTCGTGAATTGATATTTATGGTCAATGGGAGAAAATTTGTACTTTACTATCGGAAAAGATTGTAAGAGTTGCTTTCCATAGATAATAATAATAATAATAATAATATGTATGAATAAAATGGATTTCTTACTTCAGACACTCGAACAGAACAGTTTCAATTCAGTCGACACTTGATACATAGTTCTGAAAAAATGAACGAATCAGATGAGTAAATTGTATCTAATCTGTAGCTGGCTTCTTTCAGCATGAGCGGGGTTAAACAATTATAACAATACATGGAATGTTGGATCTTCTTTAAACACTGAACGTTTATGCAATTCGTACTGTTTCTGTTAAGTGTAACTACACTAAAATCTCACTAAATGACATCAAGTATTTTGTGTCAAATGCGGGTGGTTGCTTAAAGTAAGGTGAAATTAAAACAGAAGGCTCCAAAGGAGCGTTCTGTTTTAATTTCACCTTACTTTAAGCAACCACCTGCCCTAAATACCAACTAATTAACACAATTTAGTGACCGTTATAGAGAGGTTTTACTGTCCATGTAATTTATCAGTTTAATCATTTTCCTTATGAATATTCATGTAAGAAACAATGTCATCCAAAACGCGATTATTAACCCTTTCGCTGCCAAACTCTGTCGTCTGCTAACTTTGTCGTCTGCTACAAATTTTCATTCTTTTGATTTTCTTCATTTTTGTTTCAAAAACATAGTAACAGTAACAAACAGTTTGGATCCTGATGAGACGCCGAGTTACTCGGCGTCTCATCTGGATCCAAACTGTTT
Source organism: Azorinus chamasolen (assembly GCA_963576725.1). Taxonomy (NCBI): domain Eukaryota; kingdom Metazoa; phylum Mollusca; class Bivalvia; order Cardiida; family Solecurtidae; genus Azorinus; species Azorinus chamasolen. The sequence goes on along the minus strand of OY755240.1, from coordinate 85,556,656 downwards.
GCATAGGTAATCACAGATCCGGCATTGACAGCGAAAGAGTTAAGTTGTTTTTATTCTGTGTGTTTCTGGCGGAAAACAATCGAACACCGATCCATGTTCTATTTTATATTGACGGTGACGAGAAAACCAATAGAAATTTAGTTTATATCCTTGAGCTATGAATGGACCCTGTTTGTTAAAATAAAGTAACCATTTACAATGAACACATGAAGCGACGGAGGATGTGAATTAAAAAATATATTCCTTTCTACAAGTGAAATTTAACACCGTATCTGTGGCCATGATGTTTATGATCCAGATTTTTTTCCAATAATTCGGCGGCCTATCAGGGCCAGGTTTAATTGAAACATTAGTTGAGAGGACACTATTTTTTTCGATGAAATTCATAGTTTCTGTTGACGATAGCATAAAAAAATATGTCCTCCATTTTGGCGATAAAAGGTTCGTGAACAATGTTTAAAATACTTCTTGTTTCACATGCCTATTTTTTTTTCTTTAAACACAGTATGTAATAGGACGTGTGTGTGTTAGTTCAACCGTTTATCAGATAGAACTACCTTTAGAGACAAAATAGACTAAGATCAGGTTCCATGCCAAAGGATCAAATCTGACCAATCAAAAGCTTTGGAACATACTCAGACTCAACTAAAAGCTTTATATGCATGGACACAGATGGCTCCTTCAGATTCAGATCAGGATCTATTCTATTTGCTTATGAGATAATATTTATATATTTTTAAAAAAAATTCTTACATGAATATTCATGAGGTAAATATTTTAACTTCGTATTTCATCAGCCTGGGCTAATGGTTGTCCTGGCGACAGGAACACAGTTCTATAAATATTCTCTTTGGGTTCCCAGATTTTTAACACGTCCTGTGTAAAAAAAAACAAACTCCCATGACTTTTGTTTAAACCCATGCCCAGTCACATTATCGTGGCATCGGGTGAACTAGTCCTACAACTATCATAATATATTGACTGGTAGGCGAGCGAGCCAATAGTACCTCTTCTAAGTGTTTTGTATGAATCTATCGTGAATCAATCAGAATACCCACAGCCTCGGAGAGCGGAGATCTACGGACTGAACTTTCGTTGAGCAAAATATTGAATATCATCTCACATCATTTAACCCTTTACGTCGTGAATAACCATTAACCCTTCTCTTGCTGAATTTTAAAATACATTTCTCCTTCTTTACCCATGCCGTGTAGTATAATTACATATATCTTCACTGTGTACAAATATTTCGCTGTGCAATCACTGCTGTTGAGTGCACTGGTTGCACAATCAACTTGTAAATAGTGCAGACCCTGGGTCTTCACTATTTACAGGTAGGTATATTGACGCGAATAGCAAGCGAAGGGTTAAGAGATAGTCAATGTATGAATATAGTGTAGCTGAATCATTATAATGGCATCAAGAACAATGGACTTTTTATTATGGCAGAATTGTATGCTTTCTTGACCCTTTCCATGTTCTGTTTATTCTGATCTGGGTCTACCATGTTTGCAAAATGCGTGAAATTACTTTTGTATGAAGGAAAGAGAACAGAACAGACCCTGATCTAACAGCTCCTGAACGAATCGTCAGTTCTGAGTCTACTATATGTTTGTAACTGAATAAAAACCTCAATACATTTGTAATGAACTGAAGTATGACGAATGTTAGCAAAGGGGGAGTATTCATATAGTATTAAACGAAAATTATTGTAAGAGTTACTTCCCTTAGTAAATGAAGTAAATGTTTATAAAAACTTTATAATTATATTGGTGTCAAAACCCACCTACCCGAAGATGTATCAGAGTTACTGGGCGTTTCATCTGGATCCAACCAGGGTCCATGCTTATACAACTTTTAGTTGAGTCCGAGTCCGTTCTTTGGCTCAAAACTGACCAATCAAAAGCTTGAGAACTCAAATCTGACCAATCAAAAGCTTGGGAACGAACTCAGACTCAACTAAAAAGCTTTATAAGCATGGACTCTGTTTTCAAATGTAATCACAGAGTCGAACAGTGCAGCAAGGCACGTGAGTCGCTTTCCGGCGACTTGGTAGTGAAAGAGTTAGTGACAGGCACTAGGCAGGACAGCAATCGGTGACCAGTCTACTCAACAGACGGCCATATCAGAAAGAGCAACTGACGAGGATCGAACCGTCAAACTACCGATCCCGAAATGGGTGACACACCCACTAGGCCGCAGGATCCGTCCTGTTATAAACATGATCCGCCTCGCTAGATTAGCTAATGGTCGTTTCAAATAAATGTCGTCTGCTGCATGTTGTTCCACGAATGAACCGAAGTATGTACTGTTGGCAAATAGTCAGCAGAGCGTCGTTGATGTTTACAGATGATGTTTGCCCAAAATTGGACCAATGTTGGTGTTGACAAACGGTGTTCGCCCAATACAATACCAATGTATTTATTGTTGGCAAATGGTTGGCACAGTGTCTTTAGTGTTGATAAACGATGTTCGCCCAACAATGGGTCAATGTTTTTATTGTTGGCAAATGGTTGGCACAATGTCGTTGGTATTGACAAATGATGTTCATCCAATAATGTTGTAACGTGTGTACTGTTGGCAATGGTTGACACAGTGTCGTTGATGTTGAAAAATGATGTTTGCCCAATAATGGTTGGCACAGTGTCGTTAGTATCGACAAATGATGCGGCAAATGTTGATGTTGAAAAATGATGTTCGCCAATTAATGGGTCAATATATTTATTGTTGGAAAATGGTTGGCATATTGTCGTTGATGTTGACAGAACGGATATGTTTGCCCCAGAAATTGGTCAATGCTGATGTTGGCAAATGATGTTCGCCCAAATATGGACCATTGTATTTATTGTTGGCAAATGGTTGGCACAGTGTCGTTGGTATCGACAAATGATGGTGGGTCAGTAATGGACCAGTGTATTTATTGCTGGCAAATGGTTGACACAATGTGGCTGATGTTGACAAATGATGTTCGCCCAATAATAATCAATGAATTTATTGTTTAAAATGGTTAGCACAATGTATTTGATGTTGACAAATAAACATCGCCTAATCATAGGCATGTACTGTTGGAAAATGGTTGGCACTGTGTCGTTGATGTTGACAAACGATGTTCGCCAAAAAATGGGTCAATGTATTTATTGTTGGTGAATAGTTGGCACTGTGCCGTTTGTGTTTGACAAAGGGCCAATAATGGGCTGATGCATTTATACTTGGCAAATGGTTGGCATAATGTCGTTGGTGTTGACAAATGATGATCGCACAAAAATGGGCCAATGCATTTATTGTTGGCAAATGGGCCAATGAAACGCTCCATGTTTGGCCAAGGTTCGCCCAATGTCTGCCTGTTATCTGTGATCACACAGGAGTGGTCGTGGATGTTTACATCATGTTACAAATCGCGACATTGCTGGACTAGTAACTGGTCGTGCAACAGCCTAGCAATGGTCGCACTACACTACTCGTACGATAACTTGTGATATTTCACGACTGCTTCAAGCACAACTGCAACTGCTGAAACCCGTTTCTCGATGCCTGGTGGTCGTGCGATCGCCGCCTGGCATTTGAACCGCGAATGCCACATAAGGACATTTATAAGGTGATAAAAAGCCAAATGTGAACGAGGCTTTGGTATCATTTATAGAAGTAACAAAACATGAGGTCGAAGTCTGGAATTCTCGGACTCCCGACTTTATAAGTCGCCCATTTACATTCGGCGTCCAACCAGTCAGCTTGTTTTAATTTTGCTCGCTAAGAGATTGCTTAAAATTATGTGATTCTGTGGATAATATTTATCCATTTGTAGTGGACTATAGTGAAATGTGATTGTGAGAAGTAAGCAATTGCAGTAATTGACTGATCTTGTAACTTCGTGAGTACTTGCGACGTTTTTGTTCTATCGGTTACGGTAGTCTAGGCTAAGGGGAAAGGCTAAGGGTGATATTTCTTGCTCACAATCTCCTCGTGCACCCACATTCCTTTCTTTGTGTAAATCTCACGGAAAACGTCTTCTATCGGCCACCGGTTTAATAGAAAGGAAAGGACATATAAGGGCCGCAATAGACACATAAGGGCCGCAATAGCAAATATATTTGGAAAGGTCCCGCATATTTGTTTGTTTTCGCTATTTTCCAATGGATACATCGACTCCCGTATCTGTCACGTCAAAGAAACGGTTCTTGACGTCGCCGGAGGAACAAGCTGGTGTGAAGAAACAGTTACTCTCTACCTCTGGGCAGTCTCTGCCTAGTTTGCCGCCCTCCCCTACGTCTGCTCCTAGGGACGTCAATTCCGGTTCGTCTGCTGAGACTGTCGGGATGTCTGAGACACCGGGCCTACCGGACATTTCTTCTACAGTCGGGGCGGTGCCATCTATGCCTAGTATTTCGCTTGGGATCGATGAATGTCGGGCTATAGCTTCTGCAATTAAGGACTCTTTTCGGGACGATATTCCTGGCATGCTAAAGGTCATTATGTCCGGTTCAGTAAAGTCAATTGTTGACGGCGTCCTCGCAGGCCTTAAGGAGAAGATTTCGGCTCTTGAGTCTTCGAACCAAGATCTTATCGAAGGAAACGGGCGGCTTAAGGCTAGGGTCTTAAGTCTTGAGCAATCGGCAGATGATCTGGAGCAGTACAGCAGAAGGAACTGTTTACGTATTACTGGCGTTCCTGAGTCTCCGGATCCAGATGCTGAGGACACTGACGCTTACGTCACTCAGATGTGCTCCGATTTGGAGGTTGGAGTCGACCAGTGCCACATCGACAGGTCACACCGACTAGGTAAACTTGATAGGTCTAGGCCCAGGGCTATCATTGTTAAATTTGCTGCCTATCGTGCCAGGGAAAAATTGTACAGGGCTAGACCGCACTTGCGCAACATAGGCTATAAAGATGTATTCGTCAACGAGGACCTAACGAAATCTCGCAGTTCGTTGTTGTACTCGGCACGCCAGCTGGTGAAGCAGGGTAAGATCCTTGGTGCGTGGTCCTCGGACGGCAACATATTGATTAAGGATTCAAAGGGCGCTACGAAACGCGTCCGTCACGGACAGGACCTCAGCAAATACGAGAAGGTACCTGCGTCTGCCAAACAGAAGTCAGAGTGATTGACAATGTGTAAAATGTATATAAGTGTTCTTCAGTTATACATCAGTTCAATGCCGTTCCAGTTCGGTTTCTGTGACATCATTAGTTTTGCATGATACTTCTTCGTGTGCTTAGTGGCGATTTGTCGATAAATGTTTTCGGCGGCTTAACATGTACCGGATATTAGAGTGCTTAATGTGTTGTCGACATTCGCAACTGCCATCAACTTAAACTTCAAGATACGTGTGACTTCCAGCCTAGCTCATACTTAGCAGTAGACTGGTATCTCTAACTTCTAGCATGATGTCATGATTTGTTGATCTTAAGTACCGTACTCAGTCCTAAGATCTCTGTTAGATTCTAATGGTGTAATACGCATTTGAACTTCGATATCTCGAACCTCAAGTTTCTTACTGGTTAGTTCGAATTAACAGGGGTTTTGATTATTCAATTTCTAAGCTGGGCAACTTCCCGGATTCAACAGTTTTGTGCAGGTCTTAAGTTGTGCTGAGATCTCCTGTAGGAGATTTCAGCATTACTCTCGTCCTGGGTTGAGCTGTTACAATCGCTTCTAGATATGCGCATTGATACATTTTGGAATGATTCTGTATTATATAACTTTGGGGGGGGGGGGGACCGAGCTTTTGGTTCGAGTTTCCACCTACTTCCGAGTCATCCGAGTTTGAGATATCGAGGTTCAACTGTAGTTGTTAGTGGTTAACTTTCAGCCAGTTGTTTTCTTGTATACAAGAATACCGTCACTCATATAACTCTGCATGGAGTAATATAGCTGTAAGTACAAAGCACGTGCCTCTATGCTATTTTCTTTTTGTTAGGAGCGATCTGATCGGATGAGATGTCATGTGACTGCTTCTCGTCTGAATTAGAGCTAGTTGATATTCGAACAAGTGTTTCTCACACGCTCTGACATATCGTAACTAAATATAAGTCATTACGACAGATCAGAGCTTGCGTAGATGGGTATTTCTTAGTGTGGTCTCCGTTACTGGTCATTTTGCACACGATGCTTATCTTGTTACATCAGTATATACATGTAGTTAAAATATTATCGGCATCATGGTGTTGTCGCGGGTGGCTTAGTTTTAATTTTAGTTTTGATTCAGTTTACGGTCAGTTTGCAAGCGGAATGGATCCTGATGAAACGCTGAGACTCTCGGCGTTGGATCTGGACCCAGTCCGCTTGAACTAATCGTGAGTTAATCTTGATTTAATCTGGATCCCGTTTGCTGATACCACGCTAATTGTGTGTAGGTAATTGGTACAGGTTTACAGTTAAGCCTCGTTAAACTGAAGTTTCGGATTGGTATCGATTTTCAATCGTTACAGCAAACGGCGTCTTAGTTCGGGGTGGCAGTCGTGCAAAAGGCTCTGAAAGGAGTTTTTTGAACGGCTTTCTCCTGAAACAGACCAGCGTGGATTCTTCTTTATAAGGGGTTTATTTGTAGGGCATTAACCCTTCGCTTACTATTCACGTCAATATACCTACCTGCACGTCAATATACCTACCTGTATATAGTGAAGACCCAGATGAGACAGCCCCTGCAGGAGCTGTCTCATCAGGGTCTGCACTATTTACAAGTTGATTGTGCTACCAGTGCATTCCACAACAGTGATTGCACAGCGAAATACTTGTACACAGTGAAGATATATGTAATTATACAACAGGGCATGGGTAAAGAAGGAGAAATGTATTTTAAATTTCAGCAAGAGAAGGGTTAACACGAATATAACATTTGTTATATTTAACTGAAATAATATGCTTTATATATGTATGCTCGCAAACGTTTTAGGAAATAATATATATGTAATATGACGTTAGGAACTAGCTGATAAAGTTCCCAATCGTTTTCTTGAAGTGTCACTTGATCTGAGTGTAGATACTGGCGATGGATCGTTTTATAAGTAGTTGCATCTGAATCATTTCTTAATGCAAATATCCAGGGTCATTCACCTATTCGGAGTACTATGTTTCGATATTACAAATTGTTTCTGTGTTATGGATGAGTTTTCTCATGAACAACTCGCCGTAACACAGAAATAATTAAAAGCCTTGGTCAATTCCTTTCAGATACGTGGTCAATCTCAGTGTGACGTCACTATACATAACGTCACGAATATGGTCTAGTTTATTACATAGATCTATACGTTTTGCTCTTGTTTCTTAACCTTTACCCTGCTGTTCACGGCCTGATTCTAACTCACAAACAGCTTGGATCCAGATGAGATGACGTTTAACTCAGCATCTTTAGGGACCTATGCTATTTGACACCCAATCTATGGTTACTCGAATTGTTGGTCCAGACATCGCTCCAGATCGGAATGTGAGTAGCTCTAGAACCTACTCTACCACAACCCAGGGTAGGGGGTAATGTGTTTTATCGAGTGTTGACCGTTTATTATGGTTATTAGACAGTTGGGATCTGTCAGCCTAATGAGTAATTCAGCTTGCGTGTGGGGAAGTCCAAATAGTTTACTTAACGTGTACATTATATATGTCATGTATATATCGATATATTTACTATGGATGTCATTTATGTAACGCGCTTTTACTTTTATTTGATAAATGTCTATCAACACTAAGGATGCATTAAACAGTCGTACTGTCATTTGCAAACAGTGATACCTCATATAAGAGGACTTCCCCGGGAGGCCATTTTTCAGGTTACATACTACTTGTCATTATATTTAAAGTAGTTCATTTATGAATAGACTATTGACTCTTCAGTTTAACAGTGATAGGTATTTCCATTTTCAGTTTTCAGCATTTAAAGGGTTCATGCTTGGGTAGTTAGCTAGATGCGGGCCTTATTTATACTTGAATACACATAGAGGGTAGTGTACGGAAACTGTGGCCGTTGTAGTCTAAGAGGGGAATTCTTGTAAACCTCAACAGGCTGGATGGAACCGGATGTGACACCGAGTGACTCGGAGTCTCATCAGGATCCAAATGGTTGGTTTCTGTAAACGTGTTTTTGTAAAAGATTGAATGACGTATTGCTATTAGAGCGGGGAGATTATGTAATCCTAGTAACATGCAGTTTTGACTGACCCGCCCAACCCCTCATACACATGCACCTTTATATGTGTTCTAAATATGTGTTCTAAATTGGTGTGTCATTATATAGTAGGAATAGTCTTCGGTATAACTTTGAGTGTGAGTTGTTCTTTTCTATATTTATGTGTTGATTATAATGTTAACTCGTTCCCCTAACACAACTGCGTTTTCACTCATTTGCTAGCAGACTAAAGCCTGATCAGATTGCTCCTATGGGGGCCTTCTGATCAGGGTCTGTTCTGTTAGCTCTCGACGTATAGATCTCTTCCTACTTTTTGTCAAAGTAAACATTTTCTTTGTAACTTTTGCCTTAAGTTGTGCGCAACTGCTTCGACACTCAACTGCCGTTCCTAAAAAGGCTGTTATATGCGCTTTTTATCAGTCTGTACTCGTATTGTGAGATTGTCGATCTGCGGGGAGGATTCTCACATAGGACTACAGTCCCGTCACTTTGGACCCAAAACAGGAAATGGCTCAAGTGGGCCTCGAGTGGTCAATGACGTCACGAACGTGACGTTGAGTCATCACGTGACGTTGAGTCATCGGAGTCACGCGACAGTGAATCATCGGGGTCACGCGGTCCTGAATCATCACGGGGTGTGTGAGTCATGAACTCATTAAACGTAGTCACGACACATATATACATATATTAAAAAGACTAAATATATACGTATTAACGATAATATAACATTTAGTCCTCAGTCATTCATGGAAGAGATACACAGAACCGCTATCAGAAAGGGTTGGACGACTCTCGTTCGCTCTTTAACCTCGGGTCAAATATCTAATATCGCGGATATTCTAGTCGAACGGAACATTCTTACCATGGGAATGAGAGAAGAACTCGAATCTAAACAGACTTCGAGCCAAAAAACTAGACATTTATTATCCGTGATTCAGAAAAGGGGCCCCCACGCCTTTCGGACCTTCATTGAATCTCTTTTGGCGTGCGACGCCGCTCATCTCGCGACTATATTGATGTCAAATATCGAAACCGACAGCGTCCAAACCCCTCAAATCCAAATAACCAGCAGAGATTTCAGAGGCGCGGGAGAGACGGAAGATCGCTTAAAGTGTACCATTTGCATGGAACTCGACATTTCTATCGCTTTAAATCCCTGCGGACATACCCTGTGTTCCGCGTGCGGCGATCGAGTGCTCCGTAACAACACGTGCTGTTTCTGCAGACAAAGAGTGACTAATTATATAAGGATTTTCGTGTGAGTCATCCTATACTATGATTCACCTACTGACCCATCCTATACTATGACTCATCGACTGGCAAGTGGGCCTCGAGTGGTCAATGACGTCACGAACGTGACGTTGAGTCATCACGTGACGTTGAGTCATCGGAGTCACGCGACAGTGAATCATCGGGGTCACGCGGTCCTGAATCATCACGGGGTGTGTGAGTCATGAACTCATTAAACGTAGTCACGACACATATATACATATATTAAAAAGACTAAATATATACGTATTAACGATAATATAACATTTAGTCCTCAGTCATTCATGGAAGAGATACACAGAACCGCTATCAGAAAGGGTTGGACGACTCTCGTTCGCTCTTTAACCTCGGGTCAAATATCTAATATCGCGGATATTCTAGTCGAACGGAACATTCTTACCATGGGAATGAGAGAAGAACTCGAATCTAAACAGACTTCGAGCCAAAAAACTAGACATTTATTATCCGTGATTCAGAAAAGGGGCCCCCACGCCTTTCGGACCTTCATTGAATCTCTTTTGGCGTGCGACGCCGCTCATCTCGCGACTATATTGATGTCAAATATCGAAACCGACAGCGTCCAAACCCCTCAAATCCAAATAACCAGCAGAGATTTCAGAGGCGCGGGAGAGACGGAAGATCGCTTAAAGTGTACCATTTGCATGGAACTCGACATTTCTATCGCTTTAAATCCCTGCGGACATACCCTGTGTTCCGCGTGCGGCGATCGAGTGCTCCGTAACAACACGTGCTGTTTCTGCAGACAAAGAGTGACTAATTATATAAGGATTTTCGTGTGAGTCATCCTATACTATGATTCACCTACTGACCCATCCTATACTATGACTCATCGACTGACATCATCTCCTTAAGGCAACCAATGAGAAGAGTGGTTAGTGACGTCATCCATATGGTATAAAATAAGGCGTTCCAGAGCTCTGAATATCAGTATAGCATCTCGCACAGAATGGATAGTACCGTCAGTTTCGCCTTGGGTAATCAGAGATACGTTAAAATAGCCGAATGGAAAGGCGAAAAACGAGTGGACCTGAGAGAGTGGGACAGCGATAAACCCACCAAGAAAGGAATAAGTCTGACTTTAATGCGATGGAAAAATCTGGTAGATAGTCTGGAAAACGTCGACGCGGCTTTGAGTAACGGGACCGCCTATCAACTACATCTCGGTGGTAACGTGTTCTGTACCGTTCGAGACAACAACCCTTGCGTGGATATACGGCAGTATTGGAAACCCGTGGAGGAAGTCGTACCCTGTAAGAAAGGGTTGTGTCTTAGACCCGACGAATACCGTCATTTAAAGGGAGTGATCCCTGGCTTGGGGAAGCTCCTTCCCGAACTCGATAGCGTGGTACCGTGTCAATTTCAGAGCGACCACGCTAATCAACTCGGTTATCTTCGTTGCTCAGAGTGTAACCCCAACGACTATACCAACTGGTAACACTATGATCACCAACGTCGTGTGTACGGCCGATTTGAACTGCCAGATCGATTTACGATCATTGACTAACTCTAATAGGAATATTATCTACGATCCAACCCGATACTCCGGAGCTCAGTGGAAAAACCCAAAGATCGGGGGACATTGTATGGTGTTTTCATCGGGCAAGATCACGGTCAACGGAAAAATCAAGACCGTGTCCGAAGCCAAACGGAGATTAAGACGTTACGCCAGACGCATTCAACGGCAGGGTTGGCCAGTTACATTATCCTTAATTAAGGTGATTACTATATCGGCTTCTTTTAAAACGGCCGGACCATTGGATTTAGTCAAAGTGGCTCGATATTACGACGGACACTACGAACCGGAACTATTTCCCGCGGCCATGTTCAAGAAAGAAACTGTCCATTTTACGTGTTTTCATACGGGGTCGGTGTTGATGACGGGTATTCAAAATCAAAAGCAATTGTACTATACATGTATACCTATTTTGATAGAAATGCCATTATTATTGTAAAGTGCGATCGGTGGGACGGCCCTAATCCCCGACGTACTGTATCTAGCGGGGTTCATAAAGTTGTATATAAAGAAAACACGTTTGCGTTTATTCTTTACGTTTTCAATCTTATTCACCTTTTTATAACCCTCCCGATACGAAAATTTACTCTTATTTCCCCCACGGTATAGACTTCATTCCTGGAGTCAATGGATACGCCGTACTTATTTTAAATGGCGTCCGTCTTTATTAGGACCCTTGAATGAGAAATCTACATCGCCAGCAAAAAGGAGTAAAGTTTCCTATCAGTTCGGTATAAATTGTTTACTAAAGGAAAATGACACGCAACAAACAACCTGATTTTTTCCACATTTTAATACGTTTAGTTACAGCACATATTACACGTAGTCCTAAGCAAAAACAAATTACAATGCATAAAAAAGTACCAACATCAACAATAAAACACCACTAAACCGCTAAAACATACGCATCAGTCAACACTCAACATTTCAACATCTTTAGAGAGAAAAAAAAGTCTATACGGAAAGCGGTATATATTTCTTATCGTTCCTAAGAAGCGTACTATTCGCTTCATACTCCAACCACGACATCTGAGTTTGATTGGACAAGGTGAACCAAAATACGCGGAGCAATAACTTTACTATAAGGCTGAAAGCCAAACCCAACGTCCCACCTCTCTTTTTTCGCCGAATAAGTAAGACAATAGAATATGTCTTCAAAACCGTAGTTATTGCCGGTGAGTATTTTTCTGTTTATACCATCCGTACGCCGGAATTCCCGGAGGCCTCATGGAAAAGTCGGGTTCGGGTACTGTTGCGGCTGGTCTCTCCTTAACGACTCTTATATGATTAGGGGCTGAAGCCGTCAATTTTCTTTGACCTTTGACTAACGATCTGGCCATTTCTATATCTTGGGCGATGGGCGTTACCCAGGGGATGACTCGTTGACCTCCATCCTTTGCTCCACCGTAACCGGTTTGCGGGTCTTCCACGATATAGTGACCTTTGTGATTCGGTCGTACTTTTCCTTCCGCCATTCTTCGAAAATGCCTCGTCCACTTTTCCGCCTCTGAGAACCGTTGAAAGGAATCGGTTTCGTCTTCCTCGTCCGCCTCTCTTTCTAATCCTTCACCGAGGATTTCGTCCTCGCCGTCATCGGATTCCGCGATGGCATCATCGAAATTCCGTTCACTGTCGGAATCGCTGTTACTGTCGTCATCAGCTGCGGTACCTTCTTTTTTCATGGGACACCAAGTTTGGGCGTGCGCTCGCAAGTGACGGAGATTCGATAGAATCGATCCGCAATCGTCGCACGTGATCCCCATGTCGCCCCGTGTAAGGAGGTCCGTAGGCGCCAATGATTGACTATTACGTACTGGTTGGCAGTTAACTTTCGACGGATCGATGGAGTCCGTTTTTTGGACCTTAGCTTGGGTCGTCTCTCTTATATCTTCCAATACATTGGCCCGCATACGCGAGCGTTCTCGCGTGTTCGGTTTCAAATCGATCAACAAGTAACCGTACGGCTGTCCGACGGCTTCTTCGAAATGACGTAACAGATGTCGAGAGTTACCCGGGTACATTTGCCTCGCCAGGGTCATGACTTGTTGCCTGTCTACGGGATTGTTAAATAGCACTAGGTAATGGCAGTTTCTTCTCTGGGTCGGGTCCTTAGTATAGTAAAGGTTCTGATTGAGAGCGATGACGGATAAATTTCTGTGGTGACTGCCTTCGGTGAACAGGTCCGTGACTCTCGGGTCTTTGGCCGCTTCGGTAGCCATGTCGTCCAAAACGATGACGTTGTTCAGGCGTGGGTCTAGAAAGTAGTCACTGTCTAGGTTTAAAGGAACGCCACGTATAAACTCCACTTTAGGGTAAACTGTTCTCCGTATGACGTCGTACAAAGGCTGCCATCGTTTGTATAACCAGATGATACGTTGAGGCGCGGGGTGTATCTTGTCAACTGTTTGCAGCAGTTGGGACAGAAAATAAGTTTTGCCGCAGGATGTCGGTCCGCTGACGATGCATGTAAACGGGTGTTGAAAGGTAAATGGTTGTTGTTGTTGTTGCTGTTGTTGTTGCTGCTGTTGTTGTTGCTGTTGTTGTTGCTGTTGTTGTTGCTGTTGTTGTTGTTGTTGTTGTTGCAGTTGTTGTTGTTGTTGCTGCTGTTGTTGCTGTTGTTGTTGCTGTTGTTGTTGTTGTTGTTGTTGTTGCTGATGTTGTTGTTGTTGCTGCTGCTGTTGTTGTTGTTGTTGTTGTTGTTGCTGCCGCTGTTCCTTATCGTCAAATATGTCTTTGTGTTTATGTTTTCGGTGTCGTTTCAAACTGTCCAACCAGGTATAGGACTTGTCGCAAAGATTACAACGATGCATGATTCCCTTTTAGCGCGATACGCGTTGCTGTATTGTTCGTTCTCTTATAAACTTCCGCGCGTTTGACTTTCAGAGCGATTCCGGTAACCATAGTGAAAGCCGTTTCTTTAAGCTGTTCTTTATTTGGGCTACTTTTTTCGAATGGTCAACCTTAACCATCCGAGGAGATAAACCGGATATTTTCTTAGGCACGGGTCGTAGTCTATGTCCTTCCGGGATAACGTAAATTATACAACGAATACGGTTGTGGAAACGAACCTTTTTTCCCAAAATGCTACTGTTTCTAAAATTGCTCATTCTGCACACTTCGCGGAAAAACTAGTCAAATTACCCCCACCTCCGCGCCCTGTTACTATTGGGCGACAATCTAGGCCTCCAACGCTATACTGAAGATAAAAGATTTAATTTAATGCGTTGAGTCCAGGAAACTGACGTACTCGGGACAGGTGAGGACACGTGGTGAGTGTCCCTGTGTCTAGCAAATGCCTTGGAACCAAAGACGTAGATGCGGCAGCGGGAACAGTAGAACCTTTTACCAACTCTGAAAGAAAAAATATAAGCTTTACATTTCTTTTAAATAATCAGTCTTTTGTTTTCATAAGTTTAATAGGGGTTTCTTAGTACTTACTTAAATTCGCCGTCATTCAAGCAAGCGAGGGATGCCGCTGCCAGATCTTCGTGTTTCAAGACCTCGGCCTAAGCATTTGAATACATAATTTATGTATATGAATCAAAATCGGAATTAATAGGTCATTATAATTGTTAGATATTTTTTAATCTTATTAACAGTAAAATCAGACTGGAGAGTGAGGTTTTTTAAGTAAGTTATTTTAAAAGTTATACAAAAAATGATTAAGTAAGAACTTATTGTTGAATTTAAAACATTAAAATCAATCTTCATTCAGGTTTTTACAGTATATATCTTTAACTAGTACTATTTATTCTATTGCTTCTGTTGCTTTATGTAAAAACTATTGATTCTTTTGATTAATGAAACAAAATGTAATAATTGTTTTGTTTCGTTTTTTTTTTTTAATAAATCAGTTCTGAGAAGTTGTTTGCGGTTTTGTTGTTTGTTTGTGACATTCGTTTTAAGGTTGATTTCAACGGGGTTTACATTGTTAACGGCGTAAATTAAAGAGTGTATAATAAGAGAATTAGAAAAACGGGATATTTTTAATCTGTGAAAGTAGGTCTGATCCGTTGCCGCACCGGACGAATCTATTTAAACTAATCCGTGTACGTCCGTCATTAAGAGATTGAAGGGGGCCTGTCCTGTTTGAAGGAAAAGGTACTTGAAGGGATTCGGAGAGTAGGATATAAACTTACTTGGATAGCGTTTGTCTTAAAACTAGTATATGCGGTATCTAAATAATTCATCGTAGAAATAGTATAACCGTGTCGAAGATAATGTTTATAGATGTTAGATTAGTCATTAGTCTGATTAAATAATGATGAAAAGTAAATAGAACGCTAGTATAATCGATGATCAAAAACCAACGTATTTAACATACTAAAGGCCAATGGTAAACTGTAAAAACAAAGTGACAGAGTAAATCTCTGGTTAAGGGTTGGTCAATGACTGCTTTTCGGGCGCTTAATACTGACCCTTGTACGTCGTAAAGACAGATTCAAAGTTATCTGGCCGTCGTTTATATCTCGCGTAGTGAGTTAAATTTTAAGAAAATGATGCTTACACATTTTATTTCGCTATATGTGTGGGTAATGATTTTAAATTAAAATAGATTAAGCCTTACCTTTTTTTAATCTATGAAGCAATAACATATTTAATACGGTAAGTGAAGATCCTGTTTCCATTTTATGGTAAACAGTGTGAGAGGACTATAACCCTGAATATCGTTTTGTTTTGTTAAAATGTATTTAGCTAAACAGGCTTTGAATATATTTTCAAATAGAAGAGTCGATAACTTATTTGCTTCCTCTTAAAAAAGAATGTTAGACTTTATGTAAAAAAACATCATAAACCTTTTTATGACGAAGTTTGACCCTTGAAAGTAATATACATATTTTCGTTTGTAAAAGGTCTAGTGTAATTTCGTAGTGGAGATATAGTCGGATCATTTGTGTTAGAGTACGCACTTAGGGTAAAGAGAATAGTGGATATAAAGCTTACCTTATAATTAATTCCGTACTGCGATGTTTACGTAACGTCTTAAATCCAGAAAATCGCTAGAGATACAAAACCCACGCTGTTGGAGTAAGCCTCTTATATATAGCAGACGACGATCTCGAGTGGTATGGACACTTGAACGTACTTACGTCGACGTTCTCATCACGTACGTGCAGGTCGGTGATTGGTTAGGTTTCGTAATAACCGTCGTGTTGGAGTGTGTGTGTCACTCGACTTAAAGGAAGTTAACGTCTGATTCACGTCGATTGTTTTAAGTAGCGATTTTTCACGAAGGGATGGGTTCTTTGATTTGTCACGGAAAGTTTTTATGACTCAGGATCGCGTGACCCCTATGATTCACTGTCGCGTGACTCCGATGACTCAACGTCACGTGATGACTCAACGTCACGTTCGTGACGTCATTGACCACTCGAGGCCCACTTGAGCCATTTCCTGTTTTGGGTCCAAAGTGACGGGTCTGTAGTCATAGGGCAAATCTTTTGGGTTTCGATTTGCATTTAATGTTGATTTAACCTTTCTAGTTGTTAATTGGCACTTTATATTCATTTTCTGGAAAGTATTGACATATGCTTACTTTTAAAGCGTAACACAACCACTCACAAATTGGATTTTTTCTTTATATACTTATTTTTTAGTTGGTTATGCGTTTGATTAGTATACATTTTATTTCTGTTTTTCTTTTCGAAATGTTTTGGAAACGAATTGACGCACATATTTGGAGGATTGGATTCTGTGACAGAAGTTTGCATCCAGTTGTTTGTGTTTTTGTCTTAGTGTTGGCAATTGTGAAATACATGTATCTGCAATTTTCGGTGACGTGATTAATCGTGGATCCAAATTATCTGCCAGCGCTAAGACATATTGCGGGTATTACCGTTTCTCGATGTTGATTACCCTAACTGTTATCACTTACATTATAAATTACGATTTATATATATATTCTGTAAAGGAAAACATGGATAAACCACACGAAATTAGCTGTAAGATAGCCCTACGCGTCAACAATTATTGGAAATCAACATCCGTTGGCCTCATACGACAGCAAAATGCTTGCTTTGCTCTTAATGTTCTTATCTGTTTCATATTATTTACCATAATAGTGCTATGGGTGTTGATTCTGATTATTATTTCTGGCGATGTCCACCCTAACCCCGGTCCTTCTTTTGTATCGTTCATGTCTGATACAAATTCCTCCTCATTTTCTAGTACAGTAGATACTATAGATCCTACTAAGCATTTATCTTTCGTACATTACAATGTGCAAAGCATTTATCATAAACTTGACATTTTGAGTACTGAATTGCAAGTTTTTGATATTCTTGGCTTCTCTGAAACCTGGTTGGACTCTTCAGTTTTAACCAACGATCTGATGATTGAATCCTATTCAATTCCTGAGCGTAAAGATCGAGTTGGTGATAGTCACGGAGGCCTCCTATTATATACTAAAGAATTAGTGCATTATACAAGAAGAAAAGACCTTGAACCATTGGGAATTGAATGTATTTGGATCGAAATTTTCCTCAAAACCAAAAGTATACTTTTTGGTCTTTTTTACAGGCCACCCAACATTAATCGAAACTATGATAGTATCATCGAAGACTCCTTTCATCTTGCTTTTGATACTGGTTGTTCAGATATTATAATTACCGGTGACTTTAATTATAACTTAGCAAATGAATATTCTCGCAGGACAATAAGCTCCTTGTGTACCCAGTTTACCTTAGTACAATGTATAGATGAACCGACCCATTTTACAGAAAACTCCTCCTCTATCATCGACATCATTCTGGTAAATAACAGCGACAGTTTAATTTTATCCGGCGTTGGCGACCCTTTTCTAGACCAAAATGTTCGTTATCATTGTCCTATTTTTGGCATCTTAAATTTCAAAGTACATAAGACTAAGTCATTTAAAAGACGCATATGGAATTACAATACTGGGCGATATGATCAGCTGAGGGAAATGGCCAACCAGTCAGACTGGAAATCAATGTATGACTCGGATATTAATACGCATGCAATTAACATAAGCGAACACATAATGAGCATTACCAAACAATGTGTTTTTAATAAAACAGTTACTATAAAATCAAATGAGCCCTGTTGGATCACCTCTGAGATAAAACGCTACATTAGAAAACGTAAACGCGCCTACAAACAAGCAAAACGTACCAACAATATTCGTCACTGGCAAAACTTTAGGAAAGTTAGAAACGAAACTACATCCATGATAAGAAAGTGCAAATTGGAAAACCAGCAGAAATTAGTGAGGGAAATAAATACTGGTAATCGCTCTTCCAAATCCTGGTGGAATACCCTCAAACAGTTTATTTGCCCTCGTCGTAAAGAGAGCATACCTCCACTCAAGTCTGGAAATCAAGTGATTATGAGTGACATTGATAAAGCTAACCATCTGAATGACTTCTTTGAGGAACAGTCGCATATAGACGACTCACACACGTCTCTTCAACAATTATTAGCTCCGGATTTTAGTCTTTCTTCCATTGTAATTACATCTCAAGAGGTGGAGGAGATATTGCAATCCCTATCAACAGGGAAAGCTGTCGGCCCTGATGAAATCAGTAATCGTGTTTTAAAGGAAATGGCTAGTGAAATATCTCGACCTCTTAGTGGTTTGTTCAATCAGAGCCTCACATATTCTAAAGTTCCTAATTGTTGGAAAGAGGCTCATGTCTGTCCAATCTTTAAGGGAGGCGATCCCTCGATCGCTTCAAACTACAGGCCTGTCTCTCTACTAAGCTCTATTGTAAAGGTTTTTGAAAAAATTCTGTTTAGACATCTTTACAATTTCTTTCGTGCCAACAATGTCATCTCAGACGTCCAATCAGGCTTCACCCCTGGTGATTCTACCACCAATCAACTTGCCTATCTGTACAATACCTTTTCGAAGGCTGTTGATTCTGGGCTAGAGGTTAGGGTTATCTTTTGCGATATCAGCAAAGCATTTGATAGAGTCTGGCATAAAGGTTTATTGGAAAAACTCAAGGCTGCAGGAGTTGCAGGGGGTCTGTTGGGTTGGTTTTCCAGCTATCTTACTGAAAGAAAACAACGTGTAATTTTACCTGGTACCTTCTCTGACTGGAAATACACCAAAGCTGGTGTACCACAAGGATCTATCCTAGGTCCATTGTTATTTCTTGTTTTTATAAATGACATTGTTAACGACATTGGCTGTAACATTCGTTTGTTTGCTGACGACACTAGCTTGTTTATTATAGGTAACAATCCCATACATATGGCAACAAACATCAATAATGATATACTAAAAGTTACCTCATGGGCAGAAAAATGGCTAGTTAAATTCAATCCTAAAAAGACAGAGTCGTTAATCATCTCGAGAAAAATGTCTCGAAATGTTCACCCATCTGTATATATGCAAGACCAGCAAATTCCTGAAGTTGATTCACATAAGCACCTTGGCGTTCATCTCTCACGTGATCTAACATGGAAGTGTCATATCGAATACATTGCTACTAAGGCATGGGCAAGAATAAATGTCATGCGAAAGCTTAAATTCACTTTGGACAGATCTTCCCTTGAAACAATCTACATATCTTTCATTAGACCTATTTTAGAATACGGTGATACAATATTTGATAACTGTAATGCCAGAGAATCTAACAGTTTGGAAAAAATTCAATTTGAGGCTGCCCGGATAGTAACTGGGACAACTAAATTGGTTTCTATTGATAAATTATTGCATGAAGTTGGATGGGAACGCCTTGAAACCAGACGTAAAAAACACAGACTTATTCTCTTTTATAAAATGGTGTTTCATTTAACTCCACAATACCTCACGGAACTGGTACCTGGAGTGGTTGGAAGTGTTTCTCGATATAATTTAAGAAACGCTGGGGATATTCAATCTCTTGCCTGTCGCACAACCCATTATAGCAACTCTTTCCTCCCTGCAACAATACAGGAATGGAACAATCTCCCCGAAAATGCAAAACAATCTTCTACTCTATATGCATTCAAAAAGTATTTGAATAGCAATCTGCCAACTGTTCCTAAACATTTTTATTACGGTGTCCGAAAACAGCAGCTCATGCACACAAGGCTTCGTACAAACTGCAGTTCCTTGAACTATGACCTCTTCTCAAAGAACATATCTGACACTGCCCTGTGTACTTGTGGCCTTGCTGAGAACGCATCGCACTTCTTCCTAAGCTGCTGCAAATATACCAACCAAAGGAAACAACTTTTTGATGATGTTGCCAGATTCACTACTCCGTCCCTTTCTGTCTTTCTGTTTGGTGACCCTCTTTTGAATTATGATACAAACATCATTATAGTTGAAGCCGTACATCGGTTTATCCAATCCTCAAAACGATTCTTATAAACTCGGTAACGCTCATCTTCTCTCGAATACCGGTATGTTCGTTCTGCTCAGAATCCTAGAGCTCTCCACATATGTGTGTCAACAATCGTTTCTTTTTCACCTATTTATTTTTTATTTTTTCTTCAAATTTATCTTTTCTCTAAAACATGTTTGTGTTAGCTGATATATTCGGCTGAACTAATTTAGTTTTTCAGTGCAATTAACATAGTTCAATAACTTGCAGTCATTTCTGCATAAAGCGAGTGTAGTTTTTACGGTGTTGGGAGAGAAACACAATAAGCAGTCTTGCTTTCGTTTCCATCCTTTTCTTTTCTTTTGTGTTATTATAACAATATTCATGTAAATATTTATAAATAAAATATGTTTAAACCAACGCAGTACAGAACACTGGCTTACATATTCCTTCACAGGACCTGAGTAGAGATGCGCAATGTTCAGAACGCGTGACGGACATATACATTATTGAATGGCGCTGGTTTCCGATTACACTGGGGGGTGTCAGATTTACCGACAATTACTTAGGCGAACTGGGCTGTTTAGATATACATAAAGCAAGACGAATTGTTGTGTAAAGCATAACACAGATTTGTTGATTCTTGGATAAGCTCATAATTGGCAGACATAGTTTTAAAGCAGGTTATTGTCTGTGATTACACAGTGCTTCTAATACTTACCTTATCCGCACCGGTAGTGAAAAGCCAGCAGTTTTGTTTACAAATTTACAATTTACAAATAAGTATAAAACAGCTAATATATCTTACATAGACAACTCCTAGATCCAGCTATGGTAAGTGTATATTTTGCTTTTCTTTTGGATAGATTATTTCGACAATACTCAGATTCGTTGGTATAACTTTTGCATGCAGTTTGGATTCAGTTATCATGTGCCTGTGTTTGTTTTGTTGTTGTTTTAATACCCGGAAGAAATGTCTACAGCAGAACATGTTCCACACAGTCATTCGACTCATTCGTTTATTGAACAGAGGAGTCTTAAAAGGCAGGTAGTTGCTTAATGCAGGGCAAAAGTAATGCAGAAAGCTTCTGTAGGAGCTTTCTGTAAGTACTACTTTTAACCTGCATTAAGCTACCATCCGCTCTACAGGACAATAATTAGGCCTATTTTTGATGACCACTTAAGGTAGGTTCTACTGTTCTCTAACCGCACAACAAACGACGAAGGTTAGACTTACTCGTACAAACACTGAGAAAAATAGGTGTGCCATAAGATCTACATTTGACTGTACACTCTCTTACACCCGGTTACACTATATATACCTCTGTAGTTGGTTCAGAAAGTAGTCCGTGCAGATGTGTATGTGAGAGTACAAGATTGTTGACTGTATAGTTCGATTTCGAGCACGTTTCTATTATTATGTCTCCCCCATTTATGGGGAGATATATTGTTTTTGCCAGAGTTGTCTGTCTGTCCGTCCGTCCGTCCGTCTGTCTGTCCGTCTGTCTGTCTGTCTGTCTGTCCGTCACAAATTTGTGTCGCGCGTATCTCTGAAACCAGTTGGGATAGAGTCACCAAACTACACAGGAATGTTCACCAGCATGAGTTGTTGTGCACCTGGGTTTTTTGAATTGTCTCCCCCTGATAACTTTGGAGTTCTTGCCCCATATGACTTAAAATTAGAAAAACTTTGTCACCAAACTTCACCTGAAATGTTCACCAGCATGAGTTGTTGTGCACCAATGTTTTTTGAATTGTCTCCCCCTGATAATTCTTGAGTTATTGCCCCTGATATGAATACTTAAATGTATACAAACGTTGTGTCGCGCGTATCTCTGAAACCAGTAGGGCTAGAGTCACCAAACTTCACAGGATTGTTCACAAGCATGAGTTGTTTTGCTCTGGGTTTTTTAATTGTCTCCCCTATTAACTTTGGAGTTACTGTCCCTGATTACTTAAAATTAGACAAACTTTTCTTAGTGTCGTGCATATCTCTGAAACCACTAGGGCTAGAGTCACCAAACCTCACAGGAATGTTGACCAGCATGAGCTGTTGTGCACCTGGGATTTTTGAATTGTCTCCCCTTGATAACTTTGGAGTTATTGCCCTGATTTGATTACTTAAAATTAGAGAAACTTTTGTGTCATGCATATCTTTAAAACCACTAGGGCTAGAGTCACCAAACTTCACAGCAATGTTCACCAGCATGAGTTGTTGTGCATCTGCGTTTTTTAATTGTCTCCTTCTGATAATTCTTGAGTTACTGCCCCTGATGTGTTAACTTAAAATTAGAGAAACTTTGTGCTGCAGGTATCTCTGAAACCAGTAGGGCTAGAGTCACCAAACTTCACAGGAATGTTCACCAGCATGAGTTGTTGTGCATCTGGGGGTTTTAATTGTCTCCCCCTGATAACTTTGGAGTTACTGCCCCTTTATGACTTAAAATAAGAGAAACGTTACTTTGTGTCACATGTATCTCTGAAACCACTAGTACTAGAGTCACCAAACTTCACAAGAATGTTGACTAGCATGTGTTTTTGTGTACCTGGGGCTTTTGAATTGTCTCCCCCTGACACTGTTGGAGTTATTGCCCCTGATGACTTAAAAATTAGACCCTGATAAGTTTGGAGTTACAGACATTACACTTGTGTATTGGAAAGAGGATGGGAGGGGGAGACATCTGTTTTTGTGACAAAAACAAACCTCTAGTTTTATTCTAATTTATGGGTAAGTGGACAATGATTGTCACAAGAAGCTCGTAGAAATCGTGCAGAATTAGTAGCAGAATTACATGTATGTATAACCACAGGTTTGTGACGCATTTTGCCTCTACGGATGGACTCGTCGTAAAGGTCACAGATCACGGGTCAAAATCGAACTGTATAGCTCGATTTCGAGCGATGAGCCGTGACTGCACTTTTCTATTTATAGAAATTGCAACCAATCTGATTTATTGTCGCCCCCGCATAAGCGGGGCGACTATATGGGCTTACGAATATTTTCCCTCCTGGTAGGAGCAGTCATTTCTGTAACGTTGGGGAAATGAAAGTTTACTTGATTTGGAAATGCAGATTGCATATACTGATCGATTAAGAGTATCAATAACATATCATAGGTGATGAAAATAGGCTAAGTTTTTTTTGTATTATTGCATTAAGAAATGAATACGTTATTGATACTAAATAGCCGATCCGTTCGAATATCCGGTGCTATAATCTTGCCACAAGTGTGTCACTCTCTTACACCGGCTGCGTTACATATACCTCTGTCGTTTGGCTCAGAAAGTAGTCCGAAATCACATGATGTCATTGTGTTCGAAATAGCGGAACTAACTCCCGTACAAAACAGAAAGTAAAATGTTAATCGTTGACAGTTCAACGGAAGAAAATCAAAAGACAGGGGCTTTCCCAATAAGTTGCGTGCCCTTTTGGATTGTATCAGAATGTTATTGCCTTTATAAGCAGTTCGGGATCTACAGTTTGTAGATACAGTTTTCGGAAAAATTGGGCAGACATCATTCCATTTTGTTTGTTTACATTTGTGCAATAATCGAAGCGAAAATCGGCATGAAGATAGACCATCAAATATTCTCTGAAATTAATCCGTATCTTGCCAGTTTTATGATAAAATAAAACTTTTTTGTTGTTGATTCAGGCTATTTTGATTTAAACTATCGACTCAGACAAACCATTGGTTTTGCCAAGATTCTTGTCATTGAGCCCATCGCAGAGATGTATGTGAGAGTAACGAATAGTAAATTAATTACAATAGCAATTTAATTTATACAGTCGATCTTCGATATCTCGAACTCGGATAACTCGAACTTCGGGATAACTAGAACTTAAAGTTCGGTCCTTCCAAAATCTTACAATACAGAATTGCTCTAAAATGTATCAATACGTATATCTAGAAAAACATTTCACAGCTTAATGCAGGTCTCCGGTAATGCTGAAAGCTCCCACAGGAGCTTTCAGCATTACTGTAGACCTGCATTAAGCTGTGAACTTGAGAAATTGTCTAGATTAGAAATCGGATAACCCGAACTTCCGTTATCTCGAACTAATTTGTATAGGCCCTTGAAGTTCGAGATATCGAAGTTCAACTGTGGTTCCTACCGGTTAGTGATTTCATATTTATTGTATATCATATTTATTGTATATATATTGCTTATAATTCACCGACTTGGTATAAATAATCATGTGGTTCCTACCAGTTGGTGATTTTATACTTATTGTATATTTATTGCATATCTTTCATTGACTGGGTGGATAATCATGTGGTTCCTACCGGTTAGTGGTTATACATTTATTGTATATCTATTCCATATCTTTCATTGACCGGGTGGATAATCATGTGGTTCCTACCGGTTAGTGATTTTATATTATTGTATATATATTGCATACATTTCATTGACTGGATGGACGATCATGCCGTTCCTTCCGGTTTATGATTTCATATCTATTGTATATCTTTTGTATATCCTTCACTGACCGTCCGGCTAGTGATTTTATATTTATTGCATATCTATTGTAAATCTTTCATTGTCTGGATAGATAATCATGCGGTTCGTTCCGATTACTGATTTCATCCATGTACAGCGCTTTTGAACGCACATATCCCGTGTGAAAAGAGCGCTATATAAATGTGGTATAATAATAATAATAATAATAACTGTATTGTATTTCTTCTTACGGAGTGACCTCCGTTGATCAGGCTGTGTCCTTTCTGCTCTTCCAAGAAAATTAATATAACCTACATATTAACATGAGATAGAATGGGCTCCTGTAGCTAAATCTGACCACAGGCGTTCGGCTCATGAAATATGTCTGAAATAAGTTAAATGTCCCTAAATTGACGTTTTGTAACATTTGGAGCCGAAAAAATAAAGTTTGGGGCGTTTTGAGACAAAGCTGAAATTGCGTACATAGAATATACGAAATTTCAGCTTTGTCTCAA
The DNA here is from genome assembly GCA_963576725.1 of Azorinus chamasolen. Lineage (NCBI taxonomy): Eukaryota > Metazoa > Mollusca > Bivalvia > Cardiida > Solecurtidae > Azorinus > Azorinus chamasolen. Next base: position 85,531,498 of record OY755240.1, on the reverse strand, counting down.
AACGCCCCAAACTTTATTTTCGGCTCCAAATGTTACAAAACGTCAATTTAGAGAGATTTTAACTTATTTTAGACATATTTCATGAGCCGAACGCCTGTGACTCTGACTAGCCTATTAAATATCCACGGCGTCAAATATACGTTTTAAAAAGATTGCACTGTATATTTCAGACATCGGGTCATTGGAATGGGTATTACGGGCAGTGCGGCGTCCTCAGTCCCTTTGAAATGGATTTGAAATTTTCTGTCGGAAGTTTGCACGGAAAGGGCGTAGACTCCATCGGCCAGTTCTCAATCGGAGGCACCTTCATGGGAGATTCTGTTCAGTTTATAAAACAATATAAAGGCAAGTAGAGAAATGTTATATTTTAAATTGCATCATAACCATGGATACGTCCCGTGCCTTACGAATGATGTACATGTACATTAAGACCAGCCGCATCGAAATAACACGTCGTCACATCAGGACATGGCAAAACTGTTTGGCAAATTGAAAAAGTGTTTTACCTGGTGTACACAAAGGCGTTCGGCTCATGAAATATGTCTAAAATAAGTTAAACTGTCCCTAAATTGACGTTTTGTAACATTTGGGGCCGAAAAAATAAAGCTTGTGGCGTTTTAAGACAAAGCTGAAATTTCGCATATTCTATATATATTTTATATAAGAGAAGGCAAATAACTCTCGGGCCATCCGATCCACGGGTGCTCCGCTTCAACTGCAATTATTTTCGACCGGAGGGGAATTTTCCCACAAAACAAAGATTATATAGAAAGAAAAATGTTTTATCTACACGCTGGTACCAAATATCCCATACTTTGTCTCCGTTTTAGCGAGTACGAGGGGCAAATACCTTCAGAAAACCGTGTTTTTTATTTACTCGGAAACGATATAGTTGGCGAACAAGTGCTCGATTTCACTAAAATTCCTATTCGGGAGCGAAGCTGGCGCTTCTTTCTGGTAGATACTAATGAGAAATGATGAAATATTTTCAAAGGGAATCTTACATACCGGTGACATCGCATTTTATTGCCACAGATCCGATTAAATCTTTTCGGACAATTCCGAGGACCAGAAACGGCTACTTTCATTTTTAACGCGTCAAGCGCTCAGAAGAATACACACTGGTTCCCCACTTCACCGTGCACCATCACGAAGAAAGCAGGGTTCCATAATTTGAATGTGTACATAATTGACCAGTCGGTTAACTAAATCAATTCGAATAGACGCTTGCTGGGCAAAATGGTGATGTCTGTTAGCGTTGAAGTGTTGGAAAAGATATAATCGGATCTGTGGCAGTAGAATGCATTGTCACCGGTATGTGAAATTCTTTTTGAACATGTTTCATCATTTCTCATCAGGATCTACCAAAAAAGAGCGTCAGATTCGCTCCCGAATAGGGATTTTAGTGAAATCGAGCAGTTGTTCGCCAACTACATCGTTTCCGAGTAAATAAAAAACACGGTTTTCCGAAGGTATTTGCCCCTCGTACTCGCTAAAACGGAGACAAAGTATGGGATATTTGGTACCAGCGTGTAGATAAAACATTTTTCTTTCTACATAATCTTTGTTTTGTGGGAAAATTCCCCTCCGATCGAAAATAATTGCAGTTGAAGCGGAGCACCCGTGGATCGGATGGCCCGAGAGTTATTTGCCTTTCTCTTATATAGAATATACGAAATTTCAGCTTTGTCTCAATCACCAATGCCTGACAAATAGCTACAATAGCAGTTGACCAGCTGTCGGGCATGCCTTTATTAATCCAGATATTACATTTAACCCGTTACTCCATAAATAATCCTTTGAATGCCTTTGCAAACAGAGGAGACCCAGATCAAACTGCTCCTGTAGGAGCCGTCTGATCAGGGTCTGCTCTGTTCGCTTATAGAATAATATACACGTAGATCTGATTCTGGTCCAAAATGTTCTTGTTCATATGACTGTTCTTATGAACATTTATTTCTCTACTGTTATATATTCAGGACAACACTCTGTGTCATACAAGGGAAAGTTGACTCCAAACAACCGCTCGATCGTTGGTACGTATGAAGTCCTGGGCGGCACCGGTCCCTTCATCATGGTGATTTAACCCTAAGAAATATTGACGTCATGAATATTTATTAGCTGAATTTGTATACATGTAATGTAAATATATCAAGAGAATGCTTTGCTTTCACATAATTGTAGAATCAAATCTCTTTCATGTCATAAGCAAAAAGAGCAGATCCGGTTTTGTTTCTACTCTTATTGCAAATGCCTGAAAATGTTTATATGGGGGTGTTAATATACATGTAGAGGATACACTATACATGTAGATGGCAGTTTGATATACATTTGTACATATGATGGGCAGTTAATATGCATATGGAGGAGTTTAATCCCGATATACATTTGGAGGATAGTTGATACACATGTGGAGGACAATTAAATTTAATGCATGTTTGGAGGACAGTTAATATACATTTGGAGGACAGTTTAATATACACTTGGAGGACAGTTAATATATGTGGAGGACAGTTTAATGTACATTTGGAGGACAGTTTAACATACATGTGGAGGACAGTTTAATATACATTTGGAGGACAGTTTAACATACATGCGGAAGGCAGTTAATATACATTTGGAGGACAGTTTAACATACATGCGGAAGGCAGTTAATATACATTTGGAGGACAGTTTAACATACATGTGGAGGACAGTTTAATATACATTTGGAGGACAGTTTAATATACATTTGGAGGACAGTTAATATATGTCGAGGACAGTTTAATGTACATTTGGAGGACAGTTTAACATACATGTGGAGGACAGTTTAATATACATTTGGAGGACAGTTTTATATACATTTGGAGGACATAACATACATGTGGAGAGCAGTTTGTTAATATACAGGTGGAAGACAGTTTAACATACATGTTGAGGACAGTTTAATGTACATGTGGCGGACAGTTTAATATACATTTGGAGGACAGTTTAATATACATTTGGACAGTTTTATATAAATATACATGTATACATGGTGCGGAAGCGTAATGCATGGCGAGTCATGCAGAAAGCTCCTGTCTTGAAAAGTTTCCTTCTTTCTAGTAAATGATACTTTTCAAAGAGGTTGGGTATGAAGGCATGGGTTAACAGTGAACAGCTATCCAAATCATAGGAGAGAAGAGCTGTGCTATAAGAAAAAGGGGTCTTAGTGCATTGCAAATAGTACAGACCTGACCAGTCACTGCATTTCTGATATGACTGGTCTGGGTCTACACTGCTTGCAAATGCAATACTACCCATTTTCCCAGAAAGTGACCTGCAGTAAAACCTCTCTAAACTGGACGATAAATTTAGTATGGATATCAGTCTTGGAGAAAGGTGGCAGCTTAACCCTTCTCTTGCCAATCACGTCAATATACCTACCTGTAAATAATGAAGACCCAGATGAGACAGCTCCTGCAGGAGCTGTCTCATCAGAGTCTGCACTATTTACAAATTGATTGTGCAACCAGTGCACTCCACAGCAGTAATTGCACATCGAAATACATGTACACATTGAATATATATGTAATTATACAACAGGGCATGGGTAAAGAAGGAGAAATGTATTTTAAAATTCAGCAAGCGAAGGGTTAATGCAGGGTGAAAGTCATGCAGAAAGCTCCTAATTGAGCTTTTTGCATGACTTTCACCCTGCATTAAGCAGCCACTGCATTAAGCAGCCACCATGCATTAAGCTGCCACTTGCCTATAAATATCTAATTCTTCTGAACTAGAATTCCAGTTTAGAGGGGTTTACTGGTTATTGAGGGAAAAAATACACAAGCAAGAAACTGATTAAAATATATATCTTTATTGTATATCTTTTGTGATTTTGTCAATTTCAAATAACAAAAACATACAAATATAAATCTCATTTATCAATAAAAAATGACAGAGTACAGCATTAATTGCATCCTTATCACGCTGTGAAATGTGTCTGTTTAATCTCTTATCTGCTAGAAGTTTTACTATCTTCCTATTTGTTCAAGCTTTTCAACGAAGTTTGACCAAGTGTCAAACAGCTTAACCCTTTCCCTGTTCTATGTTTATTCCAAATTTTAATACATACTGAGTATTCATGGCCAAACTAGTTATAATGAAATATGGAAGGTGGAACACTGTAGCCAGTTTAGAAAGTAAAGAAACAGATGTATCAAATTCCATTAGCAAACAGAACAGACCCTGATCAGACGGCTCCTATAGGAGCCGTCGAATCAGGGTCTACTCTGTTTCCATAATGCGTGAGAAGGTGTTTATATGAAGGAAATGGTTAAATCCTGATCAAATGCCAAATTAATCAGCATCTCCTCTGGATCCCAGTTGTTTACAAATCACAAATGCCAAGTCAAGTTGTGCTTTACTGGATCCCAGCTGTTTACAAATGCCAAGTCAAGTTGTACTTTGCTTGATCCCAGCTGTTTACAAATGCCAAGTCAAGTTGGGCTTTGCTGGACCCCAGCTGTTTACAAATGCCAAGTCAAGTTGGGCTTTGCTGGATCCCAGCCGTTTACAAATGCCAAGTCAATTTGTACTTTGCTGGATCCCAGCTGTTTACAAATGCCAAGTGAAGTTGGGCTTTGCTGGACCCCAGCTGTTTACAAATGCCAAGTCAAGTTGGGCTTTGCTGGATCCCAGCTGTTTACAAATGCCAAGTCAATTTGTACTTTGCTGGATCCCAGCTGTTTACAATGCCAAGCCAATTTATACTTTGCTGGATCCCAGCTGTTTACAAATGCAAAGTGTGGTTGGGCTTTGCTGGATCCCAGCTGCTGGATCGCAGCTGTTTACAAATGCCAAGTCAAGTAGGGCTTTGCTGGATAAGGTTAAGGTAATATTAAAAGTAATGTTTAACCCTTTACTCCATGAATATTCATGTGAGAAATAATGTGTATATGAATATTGATTAGCTTAAATTTAATAATTGCATATGAACAAGAACATTTTTGGATAATGGCAGAAACTGCAGAATCAGTTCTATATACATGTAATTCCATTAGCAAACAGCTGACCCTGATCAGAGGGTTCCCACAGGAGTAATCTGATCTGGGTCTACTCTATTTGCAAAAACATTCAATTAAATTCATATAACTTTCTCTGAATAAAATTCAATTAATTTAAAATGAACATTTAAATATGTTATCAAACATAACTTAATATGAGCTGATTTGGGACTATCTTTGTAAAGAGAATGAATCAAAATCTGTTTCTAAGTACGAATATTTGACTTCATTAGGATCCAAACTATTTTGACATGTTTGTACATTTGCAGAAAAAGAAAACAAAACTCGTTTTCTACAAGTGAGGCATTGACCCAAGTGAACAGGCAATAAATGCAATAAATGCCCTAATTAAGTTATCTGCTCAACTCACTTAACCCTTTCCCTGGTCTACATTTATTCCAAATTTCAATACCTACTGAGTATTCAAAGACAACATAGCTATAATGAAATATGGAAGTTGGAACACTGTAGCCATTTTAGAAAGTAAAGAAATAGATCTATCAAATTCCCCTTGCAAACAGAGCAGACCAATGCAGATCAAAATAAATGCAGAAGGCTCCTATAGGAACTTACTGCATTACTTTGTTTGCCATTCAATTAACAACTTTCTGCTTTTAAGACAACTATATTCAGTAAATGAATGGTCATTTAGGACAGGTTCTACTGTATCTGCTCCATTTGATTTAGCGTTGTTTGCACCCAATCACTGTCAAACCAATCAGCGTTATTTAACAAAAACGTTAAGCAGGTTATTATTGTCCGTGATTGTACAATATAGTTCGATTTCGAGCGCCGAGTCGTGACTGCTTCTATTTATAGACGTTGCAACCATTCGTATTTATGGGTAAGTGGACATGATTGTCACAAGAAGCTGGTAGTAATATTACTCTCCCAATTTGACCTGAGACTCGATTAATCTTCGACGTGTAAATCGGGACTGTTCGTAATATTCTGTGACAAAAAATAGCAAAACACAAGCCGGTAATAAGCATGTTGATCTTCCAAGAGGATTGTATTCTTATAAATTCAGAAGGGAGGTGATCCAAAAATTGCAACACAAAAAGAGAAAATTGCAGACTCGGTTTTATTGAGTCTGTTCATGAACAGTAATTGAAAGTGCAACACTGCTCACGCCCCCTAGCACCGGCTTAAGCGGTATTCAATTTTCAGAACAAGAAGTACTGAAATTCATGATCTCGAAGGATCAGAAGGTATAACAACACTGAGAATGAAGTACGGGGCGACGTTTTACGGCCAACACACAAGCACTTAACACCTGCTGTTGTGAAGATTATAAATTCTGAAGGGAGGTGATCGTAGATTTATCCGAAGATTACCGACGATAACGGAATATGCATGAGTCTCAGGTCAAATTGGGAGAGTAATATATTGTTAGGATGTTACCCCACCCACTTTTATTACATACTACGATTTCAAAGCAGGCAAAATAATGGCAATAATATTGTTCAAACATACTCATTTGCAGTATAATTAACATGTATTTACTTTAATTCCTTTAATTTAATAGAATTATTCCTCATTTTAGTAAGTTTAGATTCACTCAGAACAGACTTGTGTTTCCCGTCATGGCGCCACCTATCTCGTGACGTAATGACCGTTATTGACCGTTATTAGCATTGCGGGAAACCATTGTCTTCTTTATATCACATGACCTTTTAGAAAACATATAAATAGACCGAATTTCGAAAGTAAAGACAGAAGGAAATAGATAGAGAATGATAAAGATTAAAACAGATAGAGATAATGATCAACTTTAGAATTGAAGTACTTCACTGAGAATTAACCAAGAATTGTTTTAATGTCAAAGGTAAATGTTTATAAATTTATATTGTTATAGATTCACTTTCAGTTTGAAAGCGAAAGTACATGTATGATAAAAGAAAAGTGAAATCCAGATAATTGAAATATTTAAATGTATTCTATGTTTTTGTCAACTCTATTGGCCAGCCTAACAAATGGTGTCAGAAGTGAAAAGGAAATTAATTATTATATTTAGATCCTAACAGAAGCTGTGGAAATTCAAGGAGAGCCTTGTATAGCAAGGAGAGATATAGATAAAAGAATTTTCACAGTGGATGTAATAAAAACATCAAGAACAGATTTGGCATTTATTTATTTTTAAAAATGATACAGATAAATTCAAATATTGTGAAGTATTCATTGATCATAGATACAGGACTGGTATCTGAAAATAGAAAAATATTTTGACAATGATTTGTTACATGAGGGTAGAATAGATAAGAATACTGTTGAATTGAATTATTTAGTTAGAATTGTTTTATTACATATAATTAGTGAAAATGGAGAATACTGAATCAGAAATTATTGAAAGTGATACAATAAATCATAAACATCAGTCAGAATATAATATGGAAAATATGAAACAGATGGCTCAAGAAATGGGTTCATTAACAAATACAATTAGAGATTTGCATAATAGGTTTGAGAACAGGTTCATTAGAAATAGGTTTACACAGAGTTGATTCTATACTTTCAGAGGTCAGAGATCCTAATCCTGAGGTTCATTTTAATTTTAGAGCAAATGCTCAACAAAGATAGAATGTTGCAATACAAAATTTAACTAGTGGAAATATACCAAGTTTGATGCAAATTGGTCAAAATCAGAATTTAATTCAAAATAGTGCAACTTTGGGCAATTCAAACACAAATCACAAAACTCAATGAGAAACGATACATCATTTAACTTAGAAATGAAGGTTCAACAATATGATGGGAAAACAGATATAGGAGAATACTTGACTCAGTTCAATTTAATTGCTGAAATCAATAACTGGAATTACAAAGCAAAGTCTCTGTACCTGGCAAGTAGGTTGACAGGCTGTGCGAGATCACTGTTGATAGAATTAACAGCATTTCAGAAGGGAGATTTTGACTGTTTAGTTGAATTGCTCAGAACAAGATATTGTACAAGAACAAAGCTGAGATTTACAGATCACAATTAAAATCAATTCACAAGCAAGTTGATCAATCAATACCAGAATTAGCTGCACACATTAAAACAACTCACAAGATATGCATTTCTCGCTACAGCATCGCTTCTCAGCCGTGCTAGATAAGCTGAGTTACTAAAAATAGCCGTACTAGAAATCCTTATCTGGAACATTCCGTGACTGGTGTATTCATACGCGCTATTGGGTAAAATTAATACAAGGGAAGGAACTCTTACAAAAGTATTCAAAAGTTCTATTTGCGTTGCTTCCCTTTGATTTGGAACGCTAGTCACAACAAAAAACAGAATAGAGTATTTGACACTTTTAATTGTTAAAAGAAAACAGTCACCAGTCTGAAAATGAATCAAAAAACGGAATTTAGAGTAGGAGATACTGTCAAAGTAGGAAATCTCGCTGAAAAGGGGAAATCACTGACATTGTTAATCTGTTTGGAACATTCTCCCTGTACAAAGTGGACATGTTCACTGGTGGAAGAATTGTCACAGTAGGCAGGCATGAACTTGTCAATGGTCTTCCCACAGACTGTTTTCACTTTGGTACTGGCAGACAAGTGTCTTACATACCAGCTTCTGATGTTTTTGAGGAATCTGTGATTGACACCATTGATGAGCAAGAGCTGGAATCACTCCTAAAAGAAATCCAAGAAAAAGGGTATGATAAATAGAGATAAGTGTAATATTGACTTGTAAATATGGAGATTGGCAGCATGTTAAGGGATAACATTTGATTAAGGAAGTAATCATTTATCTGCACATGGACTGGCAGGTCAGCTATGTATATGGATAGCCATCTTTTCTTTCTCTTCTTTTCTTCTATAATCATTCTCTCCTCCTCCTTCTTCTTCTTATCTTCTTCTAATTTCCTAATCTCATCTTCCTTTCTCTTCTTTTCGTCTATAATCTTTCTCACCTCCTCCTCCTTCTTTTTATCTTCTTCTAACTTCCTAATTTCTTTTCCCTTTCTTTTCTTTATTTTTTCTTTCCTCCTCCTCCTTCTTTTTATCTTTTTCTAATTTCCTAATTTCTTCTTCCTTTCTCTTCTTTTCTTCTTTAGTTTTTCTCTCCTCTTCCTTCTTTATTTTATCTTCTTCTAATTTTCTAATGTCTTCTTCTTTTCTCTTCTTTTCTTCTATAATCTTTCTCTCCTCCTCATTCTTCTTTTTATATTTTTCTGCATTCCGCTTCTCATCATCTTGTCTTTCCAGCTCATCTAATTCGTACATCCTTACATCTCTTAAAAATTCTCTTCTTGAAAATTTTCAAAATCACTGTCTTCATATTCTGAATCACTGTCACTCTCAGACATCATCAAGTCTTTCTCAACTCTTTTTAATTTTTCCTTTTGTCTGTCTTTACAAACTCTTTTTAATTCTACATTTTCTCTATCCACACACAGTTCTCTTTCTGCTCTCTGTAGGAATTTCTCTAAATGTTTATCCACTGCTCTCCCCTGTTCCCCCGTCATTTGATTGAATAATGTGTAATCAGTTTTTATTGCTCTGCAGTTGTGTTGGTTATCATTCTTCGCAGGGAAGAACAAATCTCAGCACAACTTACATTGGTATCTCTGAACATATGAAAAGAGTAATTTATAACTTTTCTCCAACATAATTTTATGTTTACTGTAAATTGTCACATTCCAGCCATGTTCTGTTAACAACAAATTGAGGTAAGTTGTATTATTATTATTACATTATTATAATTATAATGTTTCTTGCATTTATTTATGCTGTACATTGTATCAATTTGGATAGTCATCAATGTCTTAGAACCAAGATGGCTTCTCATTTGCTGTATACTGCTTTAACTTGTGGTGTACTATTTTAGGTTTAGATTGCGCCGAAACTTTGATTCGATATAAAACATCATTCACTTTCGTCAGAATTTTGCATGGACCTTTCCAATGTCTTTGAAATTTTGGACTTAAACCTTTCTTTCTCTGTGGGTGATATTACCACACAGCATCACCTTTTACAATGAAATTTGTCTTCATGCTATCTTTAGCTATGTCTAAGTTTTGACGTGTGGAATCAAATACTTTTGTCATCTTTTTCTCTAAATCTGCAACATATTGTGAATGATTTTTATCGTCTTTTATTTCAGGATTTCCCATCATTAAATCAATTGGCAATCTAATTTATCTACCTAAGTGTAATTGTGCCGGTGTGAAACCTGTGGATGTTTGTAATGAAGATCTGTATACCATCATTATCAAATTAATGTGCTCATCCCAATCTTTCTGATTTTCTGAGACATACGGTGAGAGCATTTTAATGAGTGTATGATTGTGTTTTTCTATGAACCCATTACTCTATGGATGGAAAATTGGTGATCTTGTTTTGAACGTATTACATAGTTGACTATCGATATATGCCAGCCTAACAATATATATATGCTTACATGTCTATGGAGGACGATCAACGCCAAAATTGCATCATGCTTTGTGGCATTTCAATTTGCTTCATGTTAAATGCATTATGCTAAATGATTATTGCATGTCACGATGTGCTTTCTTCTTTCTTTGAAGTTTCTTCCTCGATCCGACATTTGACCTTCTGTAAACTTGTTTATTGATTATAATAACGTCAAATAATGTGTTTCATTGTTTAAACTTCTTTGGAGCATATTCTTTGTGCTATTTGCTTAGCGCTTAGTGCTTGGTGCTTGATGCTTGATGCGTGGTTCGTTGTTCCATCTTCGCCCCGGTCTTTGTCGTACTCTAGTCAGCTCGGACTAAAATGCTGAAGTGATTTGCCGAATACATAGGTAAAGAAGGAAAACGCTATGAAGACATAGAAATAGAAGGATTTCAAAAAACACACAAAAAATAGAAGGGTTACTGATCCATTACATTAGAGAGAGAGAGAGAGAGAGTGTGTGTGTGTGTGTGTGTGTGGGGGGGGGGGGTATTTACTGCTGGGAGAATAATAATAATAACAAGAGGGTCTTAAAGGCCCTGATATCGCTCACCAGACAATCAGAGGATAAGATTTTCAAAGTTTTCACTGTGTGTTTCTATAGAAAACTAGCCGGTCCTGGGGTGAACCAATTTTGACACAAGGGGCATAATTTATGTAACTTTTGTAGAGGACCTCAAGTGAAGAAAATTTAAGAAAATGTAAATGAAATTTAAACATATAACAATGTAAATCTAAATAAGGGCATGCACAAAAGTATGTATACCCTCTCCCTGGGCAAATTGGTTGAATTTCAGAAAGAATATATTAATCTATATCGTTAATAACTCAAAGTCTCATCAGGTTCAATTAGTTTACTCTCTATTTGCATTTTTAAAAATTTGAAGCAGAGATCATTTTAGATTAACTAGTATTGAGCAAAAATATTTTCTCGTATTCATAATAATTACAGCGTGAGTAAATGACGTCACAAATATGTGATTTTAATAGCGCGTGCATTCATCCTGAATCGGGGTCAGATGTCTTTTATGCATTTCATTTTTTTATGTGCAATACTTTATATATTATAGCTTTATATTAACTATTTGGATGCTAGTGGCAAATCAAATCTATGATAACAGATTGGATCCAGATTAGACGCCATTTTACTCGGAGTTTTATCAGGATCCAAATGCGTGTCCATAAAGAATAAATCTACAAATTGAAGCAGACAACATTTATTAATTATCCAGACGCAACATTACTGAACTTCTGAACATTTATTTCTTGTGTATACAGATCTGTGTTTTACTGTTTTGTATTTTGTATGAAATGCTTGTTTTGAGGGCCTCAAGGTAGATTAGTCATTATGACTAATTTAGCTACCCTCGTTAAATAAAGTATTCAATGTTCAAAATTTCAGATATTTTCATTACACCTTCATGAGTTATTATTATTCATATCTTAATTTATTTTCAACCCTTCCCCTGTTCTATGTTTATTCAAAATTTAAATACCTACTGAATATTCATGGACAAAATAGTTATAATGAAATATGGAAGGTGGGACAGTGTAGCCATTTTAGAAAGTAAAGAAACATCTTTCAAATTCTATTGACGTACGGAGCGGACCCTGATCAGACAGCTGCTATAGGAGCCATCTGATCTGGGTCTGCTGTGTTTGCAAATGTGTGAAAAGATGTTAACATTAGAGAAAGGGTTAGTAAACATATTATAAGTATATTGTACACAAAATGAAAATAATGTAATGTAATGTATTTCTCAAACCCAATATAATTCTAATAAAATATGCTATTTTATGATATATTAGACATGTTTATATTTATACATGTAATCTTAGCCCTTTCCCTGTTCTATATTTAGTCCCGATTCCAATACCTATACAGAATATTTATGAAAATATGGAAGGTGGAACATTGAAGTCATTCAGAAATTCTAAATAAACAGATGAATGAAATTCCATTAGCAATCAGAGCAGATCCTGATCAGACGGTCCGTACATGATCCACGCGTGGTCTATCACACATCGGCGATCAGGGTACTACACAGTTGACCCTTTACTCAATGAATATTCATGTGAAAAATAATGACTATAGCATATGGACACGTGAATTTTATCAGGGCAAACTATGCAGAATGATATCTTTGACAGACCATCAGCAAACAAGACAGACCCTGATCAGACGGACATAAAAAGCAACAAATAAAATTGCACCAAAGGCAACATCTTTTTTAAATAATTAACCCCCCCCCCCCCCATACACACACGTCCGAATAATGTTCTTTTTTTTTCGCTCAAAACAACATTTAAAAACCAAACCAAACATTTAATTCGATCTACGTTGAATCCATCCTCAGTACTTTCAGTAGTTTGATTATCTGGTTTTACATGCAGCGCCACCTATATGGCGAGTTCGGCTGAAGTGCATTATGCCTTCGGCGTTCGTCGTTCGGCTTTATGCTTGTTGCTATGGGCTTACCGCATTGGGTCATGTGTCATTGAAGAAACTTCAATGAAAGAAGGACTCCCATCTTGACATGCAATAATCGTTTAGCAAACTGTTCAACACCACAATGCAGGATGCATTTATCATGAAGCAAACTGAAATGCCACAATGCATGATGCAATTACAATGAAGCAAACTGAAATGCCACAAAGCATGATGCAATTTTGGCGTTGATCGTCCTCCATACATGTCTGTATACCACAGGTATTGTTTGGTTTTATTGACCTGTCAAAATGTGAATATTCCTACGTCTCTGAAAGGAATGTTTATCTTCGGTAAACCTGTGTTTCAATTTTTTTTCACGAGATTCACAGTAAATATACATGTACTCGAATAATTCAAGCAGGAAAGCTTTTATTAGCGGAAACAGTCGACATCAACCGAAGCTATATATGGCATGTTCAGCAAGCGTATAATTATTTAAATTCTGACAGGTTAAAAAAACAGGACAATACCCGGTAGTGAAAAGCCAACAGCGTTGTTTACAATCAATTTACAAATATAAAACATCTTGTACATAGACGACTCCTAGATCCAGCGATGGTAAGTGTATATTTTGCTTATCATACACAAATTCGTTATACATGTAACTTTTGCATGAAGTTTGGATTCATTTATTCTGAATCTGTTTGTTTTGTTGTTGTTGTATTAATACCCGGAAGAAATAACTACAATAGAACCTGTCCTACGAAGTCATTCATTTATTGAACAGGGGAGTCTTAAAAAGCAGGTAGTTGCTTAATGTAGGCAAAAGTAATGCAGAAAGCTTCTACAGGAGCTTTTTGTAAGTACTACTTTTAACCTGCATTAAGCTACCACCGCTTTACAGAACAACAATAAGACCTAGCTTTTGATGACCACTTAAGGCAGGTTCTACTGTTCTCTAGCCGCACAACAAACGACAAAGGATAGTTGTCATACAGAATAACATCAACTGCTTACCTCATATAGGCCTACACACCCATTTTACAATTACGCTGCCAATTTTTGTTGTCTGCAAACTTTGTCGTCTGCTACAATTTTATTTATTTTTCTTCATTTTTGTTTCAAAAACGATTGCAACTGTATCAAACAGTTTGAATCCTGATAAGACGCCGAGTTACTCGACGTCTCATCTGGATCTAATCTGTTTGCATAGGTAATCACATTTGTGACTTTGGCAGCGAAATAGTTAAATCATTGTAAACAGATTAGACCTAGATCAGATCAATCTACTCTGTTTGCTTTTGATATAATAGAGATATGATTCTCCAGTTTAATATATACCTTTGTTCATATTGCCAGTATAAAAATTCAGCTAACTAATATTCATAGAATCCTGAATTCTTAAACGAAAATTCAACAAGTGAAAGGTTTAACGTACATATATCAGGCGGGGGATAAAACGTTAACCATTTACTCCATAAACAACAACTTACAACTTTATTTGTTTATTAAAGTGTCACATATAAAAGTGTCTGTGTTCAATAACAATACATGTTTCTTAGTAAACTTTTATACTCGGCCGTTAATCGACCTATGAGACACTGTTATCACACGTATATACACAATATTACACTTAAAACGGTTGTAGCAAGCGCTAGTCGTTATGACTGGTGAATCAGCGATGATTCTCCAGCCATATAAATGCTTCCTTAAAAATATATATTTAAACACCTGACTTTTGTATATAGTGCAAACCGCATAGATTAAAAAATGTTTTTATGAGATCATGTATTATCTAGAATCAGATTCCAAATAAACAGATTAGCACTTGCTACAAAACAGCGAGGCATAAAAATGTTTATATCACAGATAAAACCAGGTTACTTATATCAATGTTATAAAAACACTGTAATAGAAAATATCAAAATAGAGAAACCCATCAGTGCCCATTTCAACACAATTGAGATGTAAGCAGACAGTGTAGACCCGGATTCGAGGGCCTCCATCGGAGCCATCCGATCAGGGTCTGCATCGCTCGCTATTGCCCAAATGCCCCCAAAAGAACCGGGCGATTTAATTTAGAAATTTGGGCACTAATGGGTTATACAATAATTGATGTATTCCTACGGGTCACCATCTTCTGTAAGCATGATGCAACCCTAAGCTGTAAATGATCTGCAGTCATCAAATATATCAGCTTCTGCTCTGAGCTATATGTGTTAAAGTAAATGTTGCCCTCCGAAGCTGTACGGAATAGACTATACCTCAAATCGTCGGAAAAGGCGCAGTTAATTAAAAAATGAATTTCGTCGTCAATTTCGCCAGTTGAACAATATTTACATGTTCTCTGACTCACCGGGGTTTTAGGACGGGTGTACCTTCCCGTTTCAATTGCTAGAGGAAGGTTACAGCTACGGAACTTGGCCAAAGTTTTACGCTTGTCTTTCCTTAGAGTAGATCTGACATAATACTCAGTCTGAAATGTATGTTTATATAGTCTGTATGTCCTTAGTTTGTTACCATTGTTTTCATTTCCGGTTCTATATAGGTTTGCTATCCATTCACTTTGTTCCTTTAGTGTCATTTTTTCTTTTACTTTACGGATACAAATTTTCTTCTTAGGATTTTCACATAACATAATGTCAGATATTTCCAAGTCATATATGAATTTAAACATATGTTTCTCCCAGGAATTACTGACAGTTAAAGACCAATCATGAACTTTGCGACACAGTCTGTTGGTTGACATATTTCTTACTCTACACCAAAGTCTAACCATTTCAACTTTTTGTTTCACTTTACAAGAAACCCAGCCCATATCTCCTCTTGTGGCAATGTTTGAAGCGTTCTTTGAGGTGCCTAAATAGTATTTACATGCTTTGTTCAATACTGTTTCCACTTCAGAGTAATAACGATGACCCCAAATTCCAGCTCCATAAAAAAAGTACAGGTTCAACAATAGATTCAATAAGTTTAGTGTAGACGTCATATGACATGCCGCCAGCATTAATATATTTCGTATACACAGCTCCAAGCGCTCTACTAGCCGATTTCGTTATTTCGCGTATTGATTTAGAAATATCTAAAAATTCATCAAACCAGAAACCTAGATATTTATAAGTTGACTCATATTCAAAAGTAGTATCGCCACATTCAAATACAAAGCTGGACCTTTCTTTTGACTTGTTTCTGAAGTGTATTACTTTTGTTTTCTTTGCATTGATAGATAAACGCCACTTCTTGCACCAGGCGTGTAATTTTTTAACCATTGCGTGCAATTTGGATTCGTCAGACGCGAGCAAAATTATGTCATCAGCATACAAAAAATTGAAACCATTACGTCATTAATTTTGATGCCAGAGTCAATTTCATTGATGTCTTGAACTAGATCATTGATATAAACGGAAAATAATGTAGGAGATAAATTGCAGCCCTGTTTCAATCCTCTTGTGACAGGGAACCAGTCTGTCAATGAACTGTTAAGTTTAACCGAACACGATACTGATTCATATAGCGACTGTATTGCATTCAATATATTGCCATGTATACCCATAGCTTGTAATTTGTACCATAAGCAGTCACGTTCTACGGAATCGAATGCTTTTTTAAAATCTATAAAGCAAGCAAAAGTATCTTTTCGCTTATTTTTCCGATTCTTTACATTATATGTGATCAAGACAACTCCGTGTTTTTCTAAAGCCATTCTGAGCGTCAGATATCAATCCGTTGGCGTCTAACCATTTACAGAGTCTTTCATTCAAAATATTCGTATAAATTTTACATGGAACAGATATTAAGGAAATAGGTCTATAATTCAATGGTACTCTTGGGTCATCAGACTTAAAAATTGGATTAATGATACTCTTCATCCACTCATCCGGTACTTTGCCGTTGTTAAACGAGTAAGTTATCAACTTGTGTAAAATATCAATACATATATCGTTTCGTAAATCATCCGCCGGTATACCATCGTTACCGCATGCTTTTCTTAGTGTGGCTTTATAGATAGATGCTTTAACTTCATCACGTGTAATGGGTTTGTTTAAAAGATCACAGTCTACTTTGGGAAATAGTCCACCATTTGCAGTACTTAAAGCTTGTCTAATATTAGTCAAATATTTATCATCAAATGAACATGTATCATCTTTATTATACAAGTCGTCATAATCCATTTTCCAGATATTTAAAACATCATCTGCTTCATTAATAATACAGCCATTTTTATCTAAAACTTCCATTGGGATATTGTTTTTTCTTTCGTTTGCCAAGTTCAATTTACCGATTTCTTTCCAAAAGTTTCTAGGATTAGACATTTCCAAAAAGTGATCATGCAGTTTCATTTGTTCAGTCAGCTGGTAATTTTCGCTTTTCCCTTCTTAATAGCCTATTAAAATCTTTCCTTTTAGAACATAAATACACCTTTATACGCCTTTGCAAACAAAGTAGATTTTCTTTCATATAAATATGTGCTCACGCGCTTGCAAACAGAGTAGACCCAGATCAGACGGCTCATATAGGAGCCGTCTGATCAAGGTCTACTTTGTTTGCTAATGGAAGATCTCTGTCTAAAACTCTTTACTTTCCAAGATGGCTACAATGCTCCACCTTCCATATTTCATTATAACTACATGTATTTTCTCCATGAATATTCAGTTGGTATTGAAATTTGAAATAAATATAGAACAGGGAAAGGGACGTTGGCCTTTATGCAAGAATAAATTAAAGTGAGATGATGCAGTATAAATGAATAATCGCTAGTTCATCGTACACTATCGGGGAGGCTCGATAAGTCCCGGTGAATCATGTTACAGTCGAATGATCCATACGTTTGAAATGTTTACTCAATGTGTGCCCAAAGAGGAACAGACTAAAATCAGTGATATCACGAATTGGGTTCCTGTCTAGCCAGGGCAGCTTGGCGCAGGAGGAAAGCAATGAAGGGCGCTTACAAAGGATCAATCTGCTATAATTTCGTTCAACATTAACTATTTCGTCATCTCCAAACTTTGCCGTCTTCTACAGTTTTCTTCATTATTGTTTTAGAAAAACAGTAACAAACAGTTTTGATCCCGATGAGAGGCCGAGTTACTCGCCGTCTCATCAGTATTCAGCCTGTTTGCATAGGTAATCACAGATGCGACATTGGCAGCTGGACCCTTTCCTTCATATAAACACCGTTTTACGCATTTGCAAACAGAGTAGACCCAGATCAGACGGCTCCTATGAAAGCTGTCTGATCCGGGTCTGCTATGTTTGCTAATTAATGGAATTTGAAAGATCTGTTTCTTTACTTTCTAAAATGGCTACAATTTTCCACCTTTCATTTTTCGTTTTATCTATTTTGTCCATGTATATCCAGTGGTATCAAAATTTGGAATAAACACAAAACAGGGAAAGAGTTATGCCTCGCTAAACTTTAGAATATTAACCCATTCCCCCCATATTGCCGCCTATGTAAAAGTTAGCCTTTGAAATAATTGTGATAGATAGAACCCATGTTGTAGTACTGTAGGGTCATATCCTTTTTTTATTATTTCTTTAACATATTTGACGAACAAAGTAAGAACATGGGTATGTCCAATAAATTTACGAAGTTTGTTAATCGCATCACCATAAATTTCCGGATGTGAAATACCTTGTCGCAGTGGCGCCTTAAGTTTGCAATTATACTTGCCAATAAGAGAGAGAGAAATCATCTCTTTTGTCATATTTTTAGAAGAAACAATTCGATTGTCAATCTTATGGTCTAGCTCAAGAAAAGCCGCATAAGTGACGGAAGAATTCGCTTTACTCAATTTGAGTTCTTTTGGGTAATTGTTAGGACTCATAATACATTGTATCCAAGAAAATGACAGAGCAAGTATATACTTACCAAAATGTTGGTGATATTTACATATGTGGTGACTTTAATGGGAGATGTGGCGATGCCTCAGACTATGTGGAGGGTGTTGACTTTGTCAATAGCAGAGACATAATTGACAATTCGTCGAATCACTATGGCGATCTATTAATACAGTTCTTGGCAGATTGCAACTTTTGTATGCTGAACGGGAGAGTAAATGGTAAAAATGACATTTCATGTATCTCAAACAGGGGCAGTTCAGTGGTTGACTATGTGCTGGTTCCCCATGAGCAAGTAGTAAATGTCTCAAGTTTTCATATTTACCGCATGACAGAAACCATCAACACTTTTGCTTTAAATGGTTGTGATAAAATCTCAGATCACTCGGTACTTGTCTGGGAGACTTGCACATGAGACAAATATGCAGAGTTATGGAAAAAAACGGTATACATTTAACAAAATTCCTGAACATTTCATGAATAACCCCGAGGCACATACGGCTATCCAGGAAACTATTTCTCGGATAGAGGATTTGCTGCGGGAGCAAAATGATGTAAACGAAGCTTATAGTATGTTCACGAATTTACTTTATAATGAAGTTGAAAATACATTGCCTGAATATTCAAATTCACGAAGTGTGCCCCGTTCAAAATAAAAAAAGTACTGGAACGATGAATTACAAACACAGTTAAACATGAACGTTTGTGGTTAAGCTGCAAAGACATTAATAAGTTTAAACATATTTTATTGCCAATATACAATGCATATACAATCTGGTAGTACATAACATAACCATGCAAGAAAACAAATCATATCAATGTCATGTATACTAGCAAAAGGGTCGGGCCACAAGTTCTTAACCACATTAAGACATTAATATGAAGCGTTTTAAAGAGCGTTTCTGCCAAGAACGTAAGATCTTTGGTAAGCTTAATAGGAAATTTAAGCGTAAACAACAAGTTTCTGAGCAAAGAAAATTGCAGGATATGCTCGAAAATGACATATCACGTGACTTTTAGAAAGAGATAGGTAAATTATCTCTTGCAAATAAAAGACATGCAAAAATTCCGAGTTTTAACACAGAAATGATTTTAAATTCTGAAGGGTGGTGATCCCCCGAAAGCAAAAATTGCAACACAAAAAGAGAAAATTGCAGACTCGGTTTTATTGAGTCTGTTCATGAGCAGTAATTGAAAGTGCAACACTGCTCACGCCCCCTAGCACCGGCTTAAGCGGTATTCAATTTTCAGAACAAGAAGTACTGAAATGCATGATCTCGAAGGATCAGGAGGTATAACAACACTGATAATGAAGTACGGGGCGACGTTTTACGGCCGCCACACAAGCACTTAACACCTGCTGTTGTGAAGATTATAAATTCTGAAGGGTGGTGATCCCTTATCAAAACAATAAGAGACAATTCTATGAAGCATGTCGACGCATGAGTCATTTTTAAGTATTTCCGATGGAATGTTGTCAAATCCGCAAACTTTCTTAAGTTTAGCGCGACTAAAAATGGAAATCTGATTATGAAATGTTGTACAATCCTCCTGTTTCTGAAAAAAAATTATGCAAATCATATGAAAACAGTCTTGACTGAGCTTCACTTTGAGACTCCGACATGTATTCCACAAAATGTGGACGTGTCCTGTCTTAACAGGCCTATAACTGATCAGGAGGTTGAGGCCGCAGTGGGTCGCGCTCAACTTAAGAAAGTTTGCGGATTTGACAACATTCCATCGGAAATACTTAAAAATGACGCATGCGTCGACATGCTTCATAGAGTTGTCTCTTATTGTTTTGATAAGGGCCACATCCCGTCGGATTGGGCTAAAGCTATTATAAACCCCATTCCCAAGTCTGTTACAGCGGATCCTAGAGATCCCTTAAGTTACCAAGGAATATCTCTTTTGTCGGTGCCTTACAAGATTTATGCTGATATCTTAAATAAAAGGCTTTTGTTAGACCGGTACATATTTCTCTATTTACAGTTGTCCTCCAGATCATTATCTTACGTGAAAAATGTCACTCAGAGCGCCAGATCAATCATATACCAGCGGTGGGTGATAGCTATTACGTAAGATTTCATCCATTAAGATGCGATAAGAATAAAAATAAACTTGCTAATATCAGATAATATCAGACCCTTTGTGTACAATTTTTCTGTCAAAAAAGTCACGTGATATATTAAGAGGCGTCCCCCGGTCCCCTTATGGAGGCAGTTACAATTTAGAGAAAGGAAGCTCGTGTTTCCATGCTAGATTTCTAGTATTCAGGACATCCTGACTAAATTATTTACTTTCATATAGTTACTTTTTACATTTGGACTTATTATTTTATTGTTTGTGGATTACCACTGTTACACTATACGAACTGGAATTCCAGGATACATAATAAAATATATAAGGTACTGTCGGAGCAGTTTCCCATCTACCAACTCCTTATTCTACAGTTTAACATCTGATCGTTACTACAGTTAGCAATCCAGCCTTGCTACACTTCCATGCTGGTTAGAAAAGCGCACTTTATTAGTGGGTGAACAAAATGGGTTTAGAAAACGCAGAAGCTGCTTAGAGCACATATATACTCTATATAGCATAGTTAATAACCGTAAAATATCACATCTACCAACCTTTGCATGTTTTATCGACTTGAAAAAAGGCATTCGACAGTGTACAAAGATATTGTTTATGGTACAAATTGTTATCTGTTGGTATAACTGGCAAGATGTTTAATGCTATTAAATCCCTAATACGTTGACGTCAACTGTGCCGTTCGTGTGAATGGCTCGTTGACTCCCTGGTTCCCTGTATCCGTTGGTTTGAAGCAAGGGTGAAAATATCAGCGACACTATTTTCTGTATATGTTAATGACCTGATCACTGAGATAAATGATCTTGGTTGTGGTATACCCATTGGTGACAGAATGATTTCAATTTTAGCTTATGCAGACGACATTTTATTGATGGCTCCAGACAAGAATAGCCTACAGTCTATGTTAACCACTGTTAATAATTGGTGTAGCAAATGGAGGTTAACTGTAAACCCGGACAAGTCAAAAGTAATTCATTTTAGAAATCCGTCTATTGTTCGATGTGACCATGCTTTTACATGTGGCGAAAACCCCGTTTGTTATACAGATGCGTACAAATATCTCGGGATATGGGTGAATGAACATTTAAATATGCCACGGACGGTGACGGAACTGGCCAAAGCGGCCAGCCGGGCGCTGTCTGCTCTTTATGCAAAAACTTTAAACGCAGGTGGTATGACATATGAGGTTTACACGAAACTGTACAAGTCTTTAGTTGAACCGGTTCTATTTTACGCCGCAGGTATTTGGGACGTCAATGAACATAAACAGATACAGGTTGTTCAACATAAAGCATGTAGATACTTCCTAGGCGGTGGGAAATTTGCTTCAAATGTAGCATTAAGGGGTGATATAGGATGGAATTCCTGCTATGTCAATGCAAAACTTGAATGTCTTAGACTGTATATAAAGTTATCACGATTGAATGATGAACGTCTTTTAAAATGTGTTTTAACTGGTCAAAATCGTACAGAAGGAGCTGGGAATCAAAAGTTGAAAACTTGGCAGAATATTTGGGGATCCGGGATAAAATTACAGATGTAACATGTTCTGTAAAACATTTGATTGATAGTATTAATGATGTTTTAATATTTAAAGACTCAGAAGATTGGATTATTTCTGTACAAAGTACTGACAAGCAAGGTTTTACGCTAGCGTAAAATGGCTGCGTAACATGTATTTAAGCAGAATAGAAGAAAAAGAGGGAGCAATATTGTTTAATACTTTTAATTTACATATACATTGGGAAATATGACTGTAATGTATAAATTAGTAGCAAAAACGGGGGAATGTATTAATGAGCCGTGATGCATAATACCTGTGTATGGCACCAATAATACACATTACGTGACTTTTACGTCACAGATCAATGTTATTCATTTGCTGAAACACACTGACGTAGAAACCATTATCACACTAAGTGATGTTCACAAGGCATACAAACTCCCATACAGTCTACATGAAATTATTCGAATAGGTCGACTCAATTCCCATTAACTTTTTCACTTATAGTGTCCCCAAATTAAGAACAGGTTAGTGTAAGATATACATCTAAATTGAAGCAAATTCATGCACAATGGTCAAATATGAAAAACGGTCAACAAAATCACGAGTCATGTTAAAGTCATGCCTTGATGAAATTCTACCGATTCTGACAAAAAGTGTAAACTCCTCTTTAGATACTGCCTACGTACAATAAACCTCAAGATGTCACATGTCAGACCTATTTTGAAGAAACCGAATCTGGATTCAAACGAACTTAGGAACTACAGGCCTGTTTCGAATTTACAATTTGTCTCCAAAGTGTTAGAAAAAGTGGTCGACAATCGCATTGAGTCCCACTTGCCTCAAACGGACTACATGAGCACCATCAGTCGGCATACCGAAAGCATCATTCAACGGAGACTGCTCTCCTGAAAGTTCAAAACGACATCCTTCAATCCCTAGATAAAAACGAAATAACAGTTCTGGTCATGCTTGACTTATCGACTGCCTTTGACACTATCGACAATCACACTCTACTTAAACGCCCGGAAAAAGACTTCAGAATTATTGGAAAACCTCTTGAGTGGATAACCTCCTACCTGAATGACCGCTATCAAATAGTCTCAGTAGATGGAGAACTGTCTACCCCAGTTAAAATGGAATATAGCGTGCCACAGGGTTCCGTCCTAGGACCAAAACACTACATTATGTACATGAAACCTGTCGGCTCAATCTGCAGAAACCATGGGTTTAATCATCATTTCTCTGCCGATGACTCACAGTTATACCTGTCCTTTAAGCCCAATGGTATTTCCTGTCAACAAGAGGCTTTATCGCGAGTTGAGGACTGTCTCAAAGAGGTAGTCTCTTGGATGCATCAGAACATGCTGAAGCTCAAGACTGACAATACTGAGGTCATTCTGTTTCATACAAAAAACACAGAAGTACCTGCCGAGGTTAGTGTGCAAGTAGGGCCCTCTAAAATCAGGCCATCTTTGTGTATAAAGAATCTCGGTGCATGGCTCGATTCACAAATGGACATGACATCACTTGTCATTTCCGTGTGTAGGTCTAGTTATGCACAGCTCCGACAAATAGGCCATATAAAAAAGTACCTCTCACCTGATGCTACCAAGACTTTGGTAAACTCTCTTGTTACATCAAAAATAGACTACTGCAATTCACCGCTGCATGGAATTTCAAACAATTCACTGCGAAAATTTCAGAGTGCAAAACACTGCAGCCCGTATCATAACCAGAACTCCTGGATATAATCATATCACGTCGGTTTTGAAGAAATTTCACTGGCTTCCGGTTCAACATCGGATTGAATTCAAAATTCTGACTCATACGTATAAAGCCATGCACGGTGAATCTCCCAAGTACATTATCGACATGCTTGACGTAAGTCGTAAGGTAAAATACGGTGAGAGAAGTTTCATGCATGCAGCTCCGAAACTTTGGAATGCTCTACCTCCAGGCATTAGAGACACAAGGTCACTGGTATGTTTCAAAAGGTGTCTGAAAACGCATTTTTTTCCAAATTTGTTACTAGGACAGTTTTGTTCAGAATAGGAATGGCTTTCAGCTAACCTATTAAGCTAACAGGTGACCCAATAGTCATGTACAGTGGCAACTAAGCTAAGGATAGGAATGGCTTTCAGCCAACCTATTAAGCTAACAGTTGACCCAATAGTCATGTACAGTGGCAACTGAGTTCAGGATAGGAATGGCTTTCAGCCAACCTATCAAGCATACAGCTAACCCAATAGTCATATAAATGGAATGATTTTCAGTCAGCCCATTTATTCTAATTTATGATATTGATGAGCATGGCTTTCAGTCAACTTGTCTGTATCAAGTTTGTTAATGCAGATTATTCTAATTTGTGATATTGATGAGCATGGCTTTCAGTCAACTTGTCTATATCAAGTTTAGTTAATACAGATTATTCTAATTTGTGATATTGATAAGCATGGCTTTCAGTCAACTTGTCTGTATCAAGTTTGTTAATACAGTTTATGCTATTCCTTGCGGACAGTGATTTCATATCTATTGTATATATTTTGCACATCTTTCATTGACCGGATCGAAAATCATGAAGTTCTAATTTGTGATATTGATGAGCATGGCTTTCAGTCAAATTGTCTGTATCAAGTTTATTAATACAGTTTATGCTATTCCTTACGGCTAATGATTTCATATATATTGTACATTTTTCATTGTCAGGATAGATAATCATGCGGATCGTTCCGGTTAGTGATTTCATCCATGTGAAGCGCTTTTGAACGCACATATCCAGTGTGAAAAGAGTGCTATATAAATGTGGTATAATAATAATGATAATATAAATAATAATAGTAATAATAATAATAATAATAATAATTTAGCAATTAGAATGGCAGAATGGCGTTCCATATAAAGCCTTTCTAAATGTGTTTACACCTTGTAGCATAAATTATTAAATGCAAATATCAACAGAACCCACAAAAGACTTCATTAAGCGATCGCTTAATGAATAAATATTATGTCTTTAACCCTTCCCGCTATAAATACGCCTTTCTACGCCTTTGGAAACAGAGTAGACCGAGATTAGATAGCACTGTTTGCTAATGGAATAAAATAGATCTGATTCTATAGCTCCTACTTTCGCAAAAAAAATCACGTGTTAATATGCCAGTTTAAAGAATAATCTAATTAATATTCATGACACCATCATTTCTTACATTGATATTCATGGAGTAAAGTTAAAGTGGTTGCTTAACGCAGGACAAAAATAAATGCAGAAAGCTCATGTAAGAGTTTTCGGCAGAACTTCCCTCCTGTATTAACTTATTAAGCTACCGCGTCGCATTAACCCTTTCGATTCCCTGTTCTGTGTTTATTACAAATTTCAATACCTACTGAATATTCGTGGACAAAATCGTTATAATAAAAGGTGGAACTTTGTTAATACTCAGAATATTGCCTCGTTTTGGTGGGTTCTTTAGAGAGGTTTTTAATGTACTCGAAACAAAATGAATACTGAAACATGGCAATATATATCTTTATTTCCTCCATATTTGAAGATTACAATACCATGAGACCAAATGACAAATTACATGTATACTATAAAAGAAAGCATGCATGTGAAGACAATTCCATAGTACATGTATATAACATGAATATGAAAATATAATTATACATGTCTAAGTGAGGCATGCCGCTGACATTATGAAGTATAAGTAAGTATGCTATGAAAAACACAGCGATGTTATACACTTGCAGTAAATATTGCATTAAGCGAACAAAAAAAATAAAAAAATAAAAATAAATTCTTAACCCAAGCTTAATCCAGTGTAGGAAAAACCCAATGCAGAGTTAATCCCATTCCCTATTACGAAGCATCTACCCCCGAGAACCCCAGGTCACCTCAGCTAGTGGTCGCTTAATACAATATCAACAGAAGTGGAGCATACATACACAGTGACGAGTACACTACTATAAGTATGTTGAAATACCACGGAGCAATTAGAACATGGTACATAAACAATGCCCTTATAGAACCAGTGTAACGCACGCCATCACAGAATTACAATGAACAAAAAGCATGCTACAATGGACAGCAACATATAGACATTATACGCTCCCCTCCAAACGCACGTACGCACACCCCCACGTCCATACAACACACACACAGACAGACACACAGACACACAGACACCCCCACACACAAGATGTAATATCCTTACTACATATAGTTACCCTTCCAGTAAAGCCCTCTCACGAAACGAAATTGAGAAGTCATACAAGAGTAAATGTATGAGATATACATACAGCAAACATTATATACATACTCTCAGGACAGAGCCCTCTAGCGAAACAAAACCTAGAGAACAACCTAAGTGTGTCCCAAAATACAGTAATAATACTTCACAACTACAGTTTGAAGAATTGTTACATATGTTAAGGGTGATGACGAGTAATGATGATAACTATGATGATGATGATAATATCAGTACATACCCTTTGGTCAAATATCTCTCTAAATGAGCAATTACAGTTACTGTAAAGATGTTAAACATATGAGTGAAGTGCTGAATGTGCATATTTGAACACAATGCTTAACAGATCATCATAACACTGACCAGTCATAAGCGACTCATCAACAACTGGATGATGAACACCTAAAATGGTATTAACAAACTCATGTCTGTCTAGTGAAGTTAAACTGCCCAAAACTTGACATCCAAGAGCAGAACGAACGCAGTTTGAAAACTTCAGTCTTACAGATGCAACTGTAGTACAGTCTATTAAAAGATGATCTGTCAAGCTATATACATTACAGTTCCTGCTACACTTGTAACAACAATCTTCATATCGAGCTAAATATGCTATCAGCTGTGCTACTGATTTTACATAAGAAATGAGGTTAGGAAACCTTTGAGAGAAAATCCAGAGATTGCATAACTGGAAATTATTATGAACAGATCTAAACCTGCTAAATCTATCAACAGACGTACGTGTATTCCATTCTAAAATAAATGTATTTCTGATTGCTCTTTTTACTGCAGTATTCCAGCAATTCTTACCAGGAAACGAACCAGTAGACGAATATGTCAGCATATAATGTTTCAAACTATATTTGGTTAAAATAGTATCAATATCTGGCATGAAGCCTACGTGAACCTTTTGTAACAAAAAAGAGCTTAGTCTAACTAGAAACATAGATTTGATAGCACACTCGTCTTCAAGTCTGCATAGCTGACCGAATAAAATAAGCTTTCTACGTTCAATCTCCAATTCAATCGGTAAACAGTCAAGCATACTCATAACACAGTCTGTACTGGTTCTAGACCTTAGACCCTGTATGTATTTAAGACATAAGCGATGCGCTCGCTCAAGTTTTAGTAAATCTGTCTTACTTAGTTGTGGCCAGCATTCGCATCCGTACAATGCTTTGGGCAAAACTACTGCGTTATAAATACGCTTGCAACTTGTAGGTTGTAACCCATTATCGTTGAAACCATAGTTGGTTAAACTGAAAAAAGTACCCCGGAGTTTATCACAACAATCCTTAACAACAGATTGAGCTTTAAAGTTTCCATCAAGAAGAATACCCAGATGCCTATAGCTTTGTACTGGGGGTAAACTATCAGCCCCAAGGTAAAAAGAAGTTGCTGTATTATTCGCCTGCTTTTTCTTCCTACTATTAAACATTAAAATGCCACATTTACTGGGATTATACTGGTATCGCCAGAGGCACGAATAGCGGTAACATTCATTTAACAGTAGCTGCAACGACGTTCTAGATAGTGACAGCAGCAGCATGTCATCCGCCACTGTAGGGGCACAAAAGCTGTTTTCTTCTCCTATGGAGATTCCAACACCTAACTGTTCTAGCTTAACGATCAATTCATTAATATAGCAGAGGTACAAAAATGGCGACCAAACGCCCCCCTGTCTGGTGCCCTGCTTTATGGGAAACCAGTCTGATCTATACCCTTTATGTAACACACAACTTGACATATCATTATGCATTTCAATAACATTTAAAAGTAACGGTAACGGTATACCATACATATACAATTTATAAAACAGGCCATCATGCCAGACACGGTCAAAAGCCTGCCTTGCATCGAGAAAGCAAGCATACATTGTACTGTCATTCTCAAAACTGTAAGAAACTGCCTCCCTTAACAAAAATGATGTCATAATACAACTCCTATTCTTTTGAAAACCGCCTTGTAGGCTATGTACAGACATGTTAATATCATTCTTTAATCTGTTAAGCAAAACACTTTCATACAGTTTCAAAATTGAAGACGATAGAGTAATCGCACGATAATTCTTAGGTTCGTCTTTCGGCTTACCTCCCCCTTTGTGCAACGTAACTATAACTCCCTTTTTAAGATCAGTCGAAACGTAAGACAATCTATACATCATAATAAAAAGCTTAGTGATATATCTCAACATAATCTTACCACCATATATCAAATGCTCATTGTAAACAGCATCAAATCCACACATCTTGTTCTTTTTAAGTTTCATTATGAGCCCACTTAATGTGTCACTGTCAGTAATATTATCATTTACTAAAGCCTTAGTCTGTTTTAAAATATTTACCGTACTCGTTACTTGATCAAAGAAATCATTATCATAACATGAGTGTTCTGTGTCTGAGTACAACTCTGAGAAATATTTTCCCCATGCGTCTACCATATTCTCAGGATCCCGTACTGTGACCCCATCAAACTTTATTTCACAGCCTGCTCTTAGGACCTTGTCATTTTTCCTAGCATTAAACAGTCGCAAAAACAAACCGCAGTCTACCCCTGCAGCACGATCAATCTCATTATTCATCTCACGCAAATACTCGCCTACCCTGTTTCTGTGATAACAACGAAACTCTCGTTTTGCGGACTTATAGACCAAGAATGAGTGAGAAACCGGAGTGCGCTGTTTCCCATCTTCTATCCATTCACTCCGCTTAAGCCTCATTAGTACATGAAGATCTTTTAAGGATTGGTCCCAGTAAGGCTTTAAGTAGGAACGGTAACACTTATAGGGGAGGTAAGCCTCGGACGCCATTTCAGTACACTTAACGATACAATTGTAAAGATGACTAACGTCTAACGCATCCAAGTCTACCTCATGTAATAATAATTGCGACAATTTGCTAGAATAACTGTTAATGTCACGGTCATTAACAGTATTCCATTTAATAGGTTTAAAAAAAATGGCTGTTTGCAACAATGTATGTTACGGGGAACCTCTAAAGAAAACACAATAGGTCTGTGCGAAGACACATTCAGGCAATCATCATTAACAACCAAACACCTTCTTACTAAATCTCTTGACTCGCATGAAAGAAGAACATGATCAATGAAAGACTCGTGTTTCCCATCATAAGAGACAAAAGTAGAGTGTGCCCCAGTACATGTAGGTAACATATCAATAGCTAAGAGGTTATTTGTCTCCATGAAAGTCATAAGCTCACGACTACGTGTGCCATTTTGCCTAAGAAAAGATCTACCATTTAAGTTAGTGTTAAAATCACCCATAATTACTATTCTTCCTTTGTCTAAGTATGCATTGACAACATCATGTAAAGTACACATCAAATCCCTATAATATTGAATTGGGTGGTTCGTACAAGGAAAATAAACCTGAAACACATACATGAAACTTTCCTTAGAACATTGTACCTGAACACCGGTTATCCTGTCACTGTCTATGTCAAGCGGTGTTACCTGATTATTCAAACGGTTGTGCCAAATTAACGCTACACCCCCCCTTACCAACACGCCTATTGCTTGGTAAAGAAAGGGCAGCGTCGGATTTGCCAAAACCATTATAAGCATACTGTATACTGTTCAAAAAGTGCAGGTCATGGCTATATAACCAATGTTCTGATATGCCACAGATATCAATGTCATTCTCAAGCAATAAATTGCTGAGATAAAAAGCACTAGACATCAGTCCACTCGCATTCCATGTACAGATATTTAAATTTTGCATGCCGCAGAATAAACAAAGTATAACAAAAACACGTACAAGTACCATCGAAATTTAGAGTAGTTACACAACTCAAATATCTATGCAAGTTAAAGCAAGTAGGACTGGTCACTTCACTTTTGCCTATACGGCTACCATGTAGCACGTGACTCATCTGTAGTACTCGTGCGCACGTGTCTTTTATAACTGTTCTTGGAATACCACGGGCGACACTTAACATTATCTGGCCAAAAGTATGGATCTGTTAACGCACTGCAGTTCTCGATTTCTACGCTAACACGCAAAAACACATCAAGTCCGTTCCTCGGTCTGAATAAGTTAATTCGATCCACCTTGGGTCCACCATTGCCCTCTATATAGTGTTTTATACAATCAATTGTAATACCCGGCTTAAACCTGCCAACATAAAAGCGTTTTGTCTTCTTACGAACATGTAGAATAAAATCGTCAAAACCAGATTGAACATCTGACTGTTCGCCCGACTCATTGTGTAGATTCTTATCGAACGACGTATTTGACCGCGTGCTTATAACAGTAGGTATTGACTGAATATCACTACGCGTAACACTTTCCCCAGAAGCACTGTGCTTAACACTGCTCGTCCTGTGCGTCTGCACGGTTTCACTTTGCCGATTATTCTTTATAATATCACTATATGAAGCCTTCTGTTTCAAATTGTCATTTCCGCGTACAAAACGAGGTCCGTTATCGGTCATTATTTGAAACAGCTGCTTTTGCCTACTACCGGATGGCGGGGGTCCCCTATTGGCCTAGCCTTCAACCCCTCTGCCTGGTCCGATTCCGCATCTTTTGCGACAGGGTCTATACCACCAGTCGACTGACTCGACCCATGCCCAGTGGAACTAATTCCTGGATTGATTACGAGATTGTCTGGGTGTAAATCCGCAGAAACAAAGCTAACGCGTTTGTCGGCAGGGTCTTTCTGTTTCACGATTGCTATAGCATTAATGTAAGAAATAATGATACATTGATTATTAATTTGACTAATTGTTATAATAGCAACATGGACACAGGACGCTTTGGCCATGACAGGAGCATATAATCAATCATATCTATATTATTTCATAAGCAAATAGAGCAGACCCTGATCAGACGGCTCCTACAGGAGGCGTCTGATCTGGGTCTACTCTGTTTGCAAAGACGTAGTAAGGTATATTTATGCTAACAGCTAACCCAATAGTCATATAAATGGAATGATTTTCAGTCAGCCCATTTATTCTAATTTATGATATTGATGAGCATGGCTTTCAGTCAACTTGTCTGTATCAAGTTTATTAATACAGTTTATGCTATTCCTTCCGGCTAGTGATTTCATATATATTGCACAGCTTTCATTGTCTGTATAGATAATCATGCGCTAACAGCTAACGTATATTTATGAAGTAAAGGGTTTGTGATTAACCAGTTGCACAATGAACATGTGTTAATTAGCCTCTGCATGAGAATTCATTAACGTAATTTTCATAATGCAAAATGGTTTGGTTTTGACAAAAACTGTAGGATCAGATCTATATAATTCGATATGCAAACAGATCAGACAATGATCTGGGTCCATGCTTATAAAGCTTTTTTAGATGAGTCTGGGTTTGTTCTCAAGCTTTCGATTGGTCAGATTTGAGCTTTCAAAAACTTGAGAACGAACTCAGACACAACTAAAACGTTTTATAAGCATGGATACAGAGGGCTCCTAGAATATAAAAGAAATACTGGAAATTATAAAATATAATTCAAGTAAGATGTTATACAAAGTTAGTGTTTGACTTCTCCTGTAATGCTATTAATCCAAGTTCCGAGTCGGTGCAAAACTATGGGGAAAATGCCAGGGCATATAAATAGTCATAACGTATAAACGGTTACGTAATTATTCACATAGACAAAACTGCTTTAAATAGGAATCATCAACACAATGAGACTGGTTACCATATATATTAAGGCGTTCGGGGTCGCCAAGAAATGTTATCTGATCCCTTAATGTGTTTGAAGAGTTGGCTTCGTAATCCAATGCAGCTTCAAATAGCCCCATGTTTGGTTGTGTATAAAACTGCAGTCTGTATCGACCACTGATGTTATTGTCAAATACCAATTTATAAATGTCTTTAAATCTATAAATTATATCATTTCCTCGAGCTTTGTACGAAATTTTGGCTTCAGTCACATTCAGCAATGTAAGTTGAACACAAGTGTGTTTATTATTTATCATTAGGTCGTTTATTTTCATGACAGCTTCATTTGCGAACAATTTTATCAATGTCTGGGACGTGTCAATATTGGTCATATCTTCGTAACACGTGCAATAATTAGGAGCTATACCTGCATCAGAGCAGGACCGCTGGTCTGATATAAGTCCATACAATTTCTGACCAATATGCGTATTACCGACTGACGTGTCATCAAGTTCATTGAAATCCGAATTTATTACTCCTTTCATAGTCTCATATACATCATAATGACTGACAAGCTTTTCCGTGTTCTGTAGTAATCTCCTATGAACACCTGGATATTTTTCTTTCAAACTCTTTGGAAAGTAAACCACTAAAGCAGGCATGTTCATTTCAAGCTTACCAACATAGGTAGCGCTTGCACCGACGCCGTTTCCCAATCGGAAGCCATGATCACTTCCGAGTATGAGAATAGCTCTATCCAAATGACCATTCGACTTCATCCACCCAATAAACTCATGCGTGTATCTGTCAGCCTTTTCCACGTGGGGCGAGTCATGTGAAAATTCATTATTCCAAAGAAATGCAAATTTTCGTCGACCGTTGTATTTCATTAAAAACCGTTTCATGTAATCTAACTGAAGCGCGTATTGGTCCCAGTTTCCGTAACATTGTTTCGTAGCTTTACCTAATTTGTCTATTATTATAGGCTCTACAGCTTCCATCGCCAGAGCGTACGGTCGATAATAATAATCCGTCGGTGGATTTTGGAACTTTCCACGAAACGCACTAGTCTGACAAAAGTCTTCTATGAATGTGGTCGCATAATTTGATTTCTTTGCGTCCTTCCAAATGAATTTTTCATCATCAAATGCTTTGCTGACCAAATAAGAAAATAACAAATCTTTCCCATATTCACCTCTTAGTAGGGCTATCCAGTTAGGATAGGTATTGAGCCCAACTTTCATGTTACCTCTAAAGTGGTATGCTCCGAGTGATTCAGTCAAATACTTGTAGGTGAGCGGTGTTTTTCGAACAAATTCTGAACTCGAAACGGAATCAAAGCCAATATAAATTTCACTGAGATGGTCTTCTGTCTCATAACCAACATCGCTCTGCATCTTGTCAGACTCGTTCCAAACAATATTCACATGAATGACGTCATACACGATCCTGGCTTCAGTTTTACATATCACTCTGAATATCCGGCACGGAATAAAAGTTGGTAGCTGGAATGCTTTCTCCTTTCCAAATGACACATCGTTATCTCCATCTCTGTATACAGCTTGATACGTACAGTTCAACGATTTCAAAGAATATATCGCCATTGTCGTTATATTGTACTGCAGGAATCCTGCTTCGTCCACATAGAGTAGAGACCTCCGTTTGGAGCAATTGTTCGGTGGCAGAAATGTGAGGTGTGCCCTCAAAGTTTCGTCCCATGGATTAAGTTTATGAATAATACACGGTTTGTGTATTGCAGGAGAATCTCCGAAAATGTTCAACACAAATAGTACCACCAAGCAAACAACAACTATTCTTATTTGCTGCTTTTGATTTAGAGCACAGCCAGATTTGAAGTAAAATAATCGAGTGTTCCTTCTAATTATATTATACATAGCCATTATCTACACGTGAACGTGAATACACCGCTAAACTGAAAATAAGCGATTGTAACATTTCCGAAATATCTTTAGATTAAACATGATACACATACTCATGAAAAAAGTATAGGCTCTCGTGTGTATGTGTGTACAGCAAACGCTCGGTGAAATATATCCGGGTTCGTAGATAAAATACAGTATAGTAGCGCAAGTCTTAAGCGCACACATGTATTGGTTGAACAGAGATATGCGGCGAATGTGCACACAGAATTGCATTAAAGTGATTACTTAATTAATAAATACGGGTGCCTTTAACTATTTCTCTGCAAGATTGTGTCGTCTGCAAACTGTGTCATCTGCTACAATTTTCTTTTCTTTTTAATATTTTTCTTCATTTTTGTTGTTTTTGGTGTTTTTTTTACTGTTCTTTCGCTTCTGTTTATTGTCGTCTGCAAAAGTTCTCGTCTGATTCAATAATATGTTTTATGTTTTTCTTCATTGTTTGTTTCAAACACATCATAATAGTTTCAACTAGTTTGAATCGAAGTAACTCTGGTTTGCATCTGGATTCAAAGGGATCACAGATTACTCACCGGCGGCTACAGGGTGATCATCGAAACCAGTACACAAGTTTAAATTAACCACCAGCAAAAAATTAAATGCGTGTAGTAATGTATTTTATGAATTCCTAGTTGTATATAAACCTAATATAAATTTGCTAACCGACAACGTATGTCTATGGTGGCTCATTCATGCCATTTAGTTCTGATATGTCTTCGTTTCTGTGTCGACAATACGTTGTGGTAAGACAATGGGCTATTCAACATAAGAGCTCGACAATGCGCTACTCGACAGCTTTTTGGCAAGAGCCATTCTCTTCCCACGGTTCATCGGTCTTCCAATTCAACTTTGTCAAGGACTGCAGTCCAGAATACAAACTATTTTGCATTTCAGAGACTTTTAGTTTGTTTTTATTGAGTGCAATAGTCATGTGGATAAAAACACGAAACATTTCTGGACGGAGAATACAATGGCGGGTTGACTCTAACCGTCAGCACTCTTATGGTGACAGCGTGATTACCTTTGCAAACAGTTTGGATCCAGATGAGAAGCCGAGTAAATTGGCGTCTCATCAGCCAAACAGTTTGTCACTCTGAAACTCGATGTGAAAAGAAATTTAAGAACAGTGATTTTTAGAACTGAGGCAGCCGATATTATTTGCAGACATCAATGGTTCAGAGTGCAGAAGGTTAAATTCGTTGATCTTCTGTAGCCAAAATGCACGACAACACTAAATCACAGAAGTTGGCCACATCTTTTTGTTTGTTTGATTATGTATTTCAAGGTTGTCTGATATTATTAGGCGACAGAGTTGCTAACAGCCGTCCTAATATTTCAGCGAGGAGCGAAAACATATAGGTACAAATAATGATAGAGCAAGAAGTGTCATTTACACCCGCCACTCTTAGTAATGATAAAAAGTATGCGTGTTTGCGAGCGCTCGTGTGTGTAAGGGTGGGGTCGTAAGGATTTCTGTCTTAAGAATCCGTAAGATTGGGCAAATCTTTTACGAAAGGCCCAATTCATCCCCGCTTCGACTTGAAAGATTAATCTCTCTGCTCATATTTTCTCGCATATTTTGCGCTAGAAAATGACTTCAGAGTCTGAAGCTATGTAACTTCTAACTTAATGCTAACGAGCATGATAAGAAACAGTTGTTTGTATCGAAAAAAAAATCAGAAAATTTGATTGCTGCGGACACCAACGAAAATGCGTCCGTCATTAATCGGAAAGTGTCGTAAAAATCAACGATGTGTACATGTACCGGGCGCATACATAGTGTAAACTGCTACTGATCTGCGCATTTTGTACTTAGCAATTAGCATGGCAGAATGGCGTTCCATGGTGTCGGCAAGTGTTGTGAACACCTCATTCATATAGCACTTTACCAAATTATTCGGAGTCGATCGGAATTGGGCCGAATATATTTGCTGATTTCCTTTAAGTTTCCGTCTTGTAAAAGGTCGGCGATTTGGTAAGGATTAAGCCATCTTCAGATACTTTTCATATTTAGTTGACTCAGACTATCAATACACTGTGGGTAAATGGAATGTAAGCATTAGGCTATTTTAACCCTTTCCCTGTTCTATGTTTATTCCAAACGTCAATACATACAGTACTGAATATTCATGGACAAAATACTTATAATGAAATATAAAAGATGGAATATTGTAGCCAGTTTATAAAGTTTAGAAACATATCTATCAAATTCCATTAGCAAATAGAGCAACTCCTGTAGGAGCCGTCTGATCTGGGTCTACTCAGTTTTGCAAATGCCTGAAAAGGCATTTATATGAAGGAAAGAGTAAATGATATAAGTATGTATGTGTATGTGAGTTTTGGTGTTGACTGATTCATACGAAAGATAAGCAGAATATAAACTTAAGAAAGAACGAAATCCTTAAACTTGCCCCTCGACTTTAAGGAAAGACAAAATACTTAAGCTGATGTTTCCCTCTCTGAAATTTAAAACTTGTGAAAACATAGCGAGAGAAACTGGTGGTTATATGAAAAGGCCGTCCAGTATTAGCTTTCTATTGTACTCTTCTTTTGAAAGATACTGTACATGTTCCATAGCATGTGATCTGATATCCTGTCCATAACTTCCTTATGTGTCGTGGTACAAAGGAAATGTCTAATATAGCAAACATCATTTTCGTTCATTTTATGTCAAAGTGTGTGGGTGAAATTACTGGTTACGCATGGGTTATTTTATTTAACTCTTAGCAAGATTATAATTGTCATCTTCAAACTTGTTGATCCGTCTCAGTTCTTCGAAAAATCGTTTTTTCATTTCTGTTCAGAATTATATTAAGTGTCAGGTAGGTTTGGAACCTCGTCCATTGACTTTACACTTCGTGTCATCTAAATGCAAACTTGATTTGAAAAGGATAGCAAACAAAGCATCCCCTTGACTCGAAAACAGTAACAGTATACGTTGTCATGGTGACTTGTCAAATCAAATCAAATCAAATATCCTTTATTACACTCAGTTCATGATTTTACATGAATTCATGAGGAAGAATATACATATGCATACAAAGGCAAAATATATTCATATATACAGTAATGTCACATGTAAAACTTCAATATCATGGAACATTTACATTTTTACAGATTGTTAAATAAGTTAAATATATTAAGACATGGGTCAGTTGTTAACATACATACATGTATTTAAAGTAGGTTTATGTCCATTTCGGATCAGCAGTTTTATTAATGTTGTTTGTTACATTTTGTGTCAGGGTGGATGCAAATTATTCACTGTCCCGTGTTTAATTGGGATCCAAACTGGCTGTCAATTGGTAGGAAAATAAACCAACAATACTCACAAAATAAACGCCTAAATCCAAAATTGCTAATTGTAAAGGCTGTGTTTCGGCAAACATCCTGATACCAGATCAAACAAAGAAGAGACATCAGTGTTTGATCTGAGACCTAGCTGTGTTTTACCAGGCTGGCACTTTAACATTTGTAAACGATGAATATTATAATTTCAGGAGTAAGAGTTGGTGTTAGGTTAATGGTAAAGCAGAACATACTTATGATGAATATGTAACTGTCGAGTCATTGAGTTTAGCCATCTTCTGCATAACTCGAGGGAGATCTTGGTTTTTTACCCTATCGCGAATGAATAACACATATTCAAAATAAGCTTAGTTTTTTCAATACCTACTGAATATTCATAGAAATAGTTATAATGAAATATGGAAGGTGTAACACTGTAGCAATATTAGAAAGTAAAGAAACAGATCTATCAAATTATAATAGCGAACAGAGCATACCTTGATCAGACTGATTTGGGTCCACTTTGTTTGCAAATGCGTAAAAGGCGTTTAAATATGAGGGAAAGGTTCAGTAGGACTATACAGGTGCGGGTCCAGGATTTCAGATAAGGGGGGCGTAGAAATTGTTTTTGGATGGGGTGGCGTAGATTTTTATGTTTGATGACATAAATAAATAGTGTGTTTGTAATACATGTTAAAAATGGCTTAATTGGGTTCAGTGAAATAAAACACTCCTACTGAATCATTGTTTTATTGATTTTTAGTAGATACAACGACCACTAAATTACATCAATTATTTTGTGCTAAAGGCATATGGGAGTGTTCTGTTTTACTTTCACCTTGCTTTAAGCAGCCACCTGTTCTAAATACTAACTAATTAACACAATTTAGTGGTCGTTATAGAGAGATTTCAATGTATATAGATCTAAAATATTACTAAAAAATTGTTTCGGCAGTTTTAAGGGGGGGGGGGGGGTAATCTCTAAATCCGCGCCTGCTATACACAAAATATGTCGCATTATCAGCGGTAGATACTGTAGATATTGATTTAATAGTCACTAGAGCGCAATCACGACTAGGCCACTGAGTAGACTCAGATCAGGGGCCTAGCTAGCGATACGCACTTTCGCACGTGCGTAGCATCAATCTGAAAGGCGGAAACATAATTATGGCTAAAATGAAGTTAAAGGCTAAGTGGGGTAGACTTTGACAGACATTCTGGCTTGTCATATAAGCTTTAACCCTTTCCTCCATAGGTTATTTTAGACCCTACCTCTTTGAATGAATATACCAAAAAAGAGCATTTACTTGAGAAAAGTTTGTTTTTTTATTTTGTAGTTTGAAACCATTGTGATAAATAGAGCATTTGCTCCTATAGGAGCAAATGCTCTATTTATCACAATGATTTCAAGAAGTGGGTTATTACAGAGGCGTAGAAAGGTGTATTTATGGAGGAAAGGGTTAACCAATTCCCTCATATTGACGCCTCTGTAAAAGTCACCTTTTGAATCCATTGCGATAAATATCACAATGGTTTGAAAACTACACAACTTTATAAGTATACTTTTCTCTTGTGGATGCTCTTTTTCGGTATATTTATTCAAAGAGAGTGTGTCTTTGAAAAATAGCTTTTGGGGAATGGGTTAAATTTCTCGATTCTGAATGCATTGGGTATTAAATATGTGCAGTGAAATAATGCTGAAATATACTCAAAAAAATAGCCCCGTACTCCCGTGTGTACATTGCATTTGGATCAAGCTACGCTCCAGTAAATGATGCTTATGATTTTCACAAAAGAGAAAGAGTAGCGACAGCTGATGATCCTCATCAATCAGATCTATGGCTGTTTCTGTCGTCATGGAGACAGTGGACATCTCAAAGCAGACAACATTTCAAAGCTATGTCGTGAGGTTTCGATGGTATGCATCAATGAACGGGACAGTAAGCTAGCATAAATATGATACAAGCAAGGTTTTACGCAAGCGTAAAATGGCTGCGTAACGTCTTTAAGCAGGATAGAAGAAAAAGAGGGAGCAATATTGTTTAGTAGTTTAAATTAACAGATACATTGGGAAAACATGACTGTAATGTATAAATTAACAGCAGAAACGGGGGAATGTTTTAAGGAGCCATGATGCATAATACCTGTGTATGACACCAATAATACACATTACCACGAAGTAAATACAGATCAATGGTATTCATGCACAATTGTGAAATATTCAAAACGGTCAACAAAACCACGAGTAAAAGGTCTCAGCTAAATAACTTTACCAAAGACAAAATTCAAACAAAGGACTTATACTTTTACAATATTTGTGTACAGAATTGTTTTTAAACCAAAAGCACGTAAACTAAGGGTGCTAACAAAAAAATGAGAGAAAAAACTTATGCTTCCGCCGAGGATCGAACCCGCGACCTCACATTTCCTAGGCCACCGTTATAACCCCTCGACTACGCTGACTGCTGCAAATGGTGCGTGCTTTTAAATGATTTATACCCAATACACTAGCATTTTCAATGGCAGAAAAGAAGCAAATAACCTCGACAAAAATATTTGTCCCCGCTAACAAAAAATGTATGAATCAAAATAAGTAAAATAAATGAATGTATATAAATAAAAGCTTGTCTCACAGTAACCCATAGTTATTAAAAAAGATTGGCTTTTATAGAAACACAGGAACGCAGAAACGCATGGTCAAAATTCAAAGCCGTATAATTGTGGGCTGCTTTCAAGATTGGCTTTTATAGAAACACAGGAACGCAGAAACGCATGGTCAAAATTCAAAGCCGTATAATTGTGGGCTGCTTTCAAGATTGGCTTTTATAGAAACACAGGAACGCAGAAACGCATGGTCAAAATTCAAAGCCGTATAATTGTGGGCTGCTTTCAGCAGCCCAATAAACTTCGAACATATAGATAGTATAAATCACAGTTGTTTCCTAAATTTTCTTGCATTTTACCTTTACCGAGGGATCATCGTCGCATTCTTTTTAAATTGTGTTCATGCTCTTTACCTTCATGTATTGAAACTGGCCGATACTCTAAACCCAAGATACCTGTAGAACAAAGACGCTGTGCCTTTTGTGATGCTGGAAAAGTTGAAGATGATACTCATTTCTTATCTGGCTGCGATCTGTACTCTGATATAAGAGAAAACCTTTTTAATAAAGCTTCTGAAATAAACCCTACGTTTAATACGTTTGATAGTAAGGGAAAATCAGTGTTTTTAATGCAG
The DNA here is from genome assembly GCA_963576725.1 of Azorinus chamasolen. NCBI lineage: Eukaryota > Metazoa > Mollusca > Bivalvia > Cardiida > Solecurtidae > Azorinus > Azorinus chamasolen. Next base: position 85,490,848 of record OY755240.1, on the reverse strand, counting down.
TCGAAGGAAATGCAGTTTTCACTTGGAACTTCGAGAGCAAAGATGTTTAAACGCCGGAAAATCTTTATATAGGAATTTTAGGAAATCACATGTTTCACAAAAGTTAAGAACATGTATTGATCTTAAATTTTCAGATGCATGTGATTTCTTTCATTTGAAAATATGATGTTTTTATTATAGATTTTAAGGTCTTGAATGGTATTATATTCTGCTTTTATATATTTTATCTATTAGGCCTACTGTATGTAAATGTTTTATGTATATTGTATGGTGTCATGTAAGTCGCGATGAGGCTGGATGTTAATGTTAAAGGTGTGTAACACTGTTAATCATTGTATGACACGTTAATAAACTATTTATCTGTCTGTCTGTCTATGTTATCCAGAAGAAAGATTAGTGATTCGGAAACTTGTGAGCAAGTCCAATTGGTGTAATATTTCATTGGCTCATCAGTAAAGAATTCCTTTTCTGTATTACAAGTATAGTTTCGTTTGATACTTAGACTGCTTTGTGTTTAACCATGTCCCTCCTATAGGAGCCGTCTGACCAGAGTCTGCTCTGTTTGTTAAATGAATTTGATAGACCTGATTCTTTAGTTTCTAAAATGCCAAACTGGCTAGAGTATTTCACCTTCCATATTTTATTAGAATCTATAACTATTTTTCCATGATTATTCAGTAGGTATTGAAATTTGGGATAAACACAGAACCGGGAAAAGGTTAAATGCTACATGTATATCAATTCTATAAATGTATGTAATTCGAATGTCAATTGTGAGACCCTCTGTGCTGTTTACAAAGGATACAATACAAATTAGTTGTGACATGTTGCAGGTAATGAGTGTACTGGCATACAATACAAATTAGTTGTGACATGTTGCAGGTAATGAGTGTTCTGGCATTTGCACACATTGCAGACCGAGCTCAGAGGGTTCCTGGAGGAGCCCTGTTAATAGAGTCTAAACTGTTTGTCATTCGAAATAAATGGTTTCCTAGAGCTACAACTGACTGGCCATTCCACTTTGAAAATTCAACACCCACAGCCTAAACCTGTCCCTGTTCAATATTCATGATAGAAATAAAGAAATCATGAATATTTATTAGCTGAGTTTTTATTATCTGAACTTTACAAGGATTTCTTTTTGCCTCGACAAAAACTTTAGAATCAGGTTCCATGCTTATAAAGCTTTTAGTTGAGTCTGAGTTTC